>OY282502.1:6746327-7346327 GCA_958295605.1 Ajuga chamaepitys | reverse complement strand
TCATCTTCAGTAAGAGGGGTTGTCCCTGAAGGGGTGCCCGTTAGAGCCCCTCCTATTAGGGTGGTCTATCCGGTAAATAGTGAAAGTAGGCAGGTTCATCGGGCCGACCATAGTGAAATAAGAGTAGAAGCTGTGTATTTCCCCCGATGCGAGGAGGAAATTGAAGGGTTCGAGGTAGCCGGGGTAAGACCCAAGATAACTGAGAAGCAGATAAAGCGATGGATGCCGAACTTCTTCTTGCCCTTTGATCTGGAATTCATTATTCCCGAGGGTAGCGACAAGGCCTGCTGCCCTCCTCGAGGATTTATATCTGTGTATATAGATCAGCTCGCTGTAGGTTTAAGGTTTCCCCTATGGGAATTTTTGGTGAAATTATTGGATTATTACGGAATAGCGCTGGGACAATTAGGTCCGAATGCTGTAAGGCAGGTGGTGGGCTTTTTGGTTGAGTGTAGTAAGGGGGGATTAGTGCCCAGTATTAGCTTATTTAGGCATTTCTTCCAACTGAAGACGATGGGGAGAAATAAGGGGTGGTATTATCTTAACCCCAGGCCGGGCAAGAAGTTTAAGGTTAAGAACCCCAGTAAAATAGAAGGGTGGAGAGGGAGATTTATATATGTCAGGCACAAGGCCATATTACCCAAATGGCAGAGGTTAGAAGTGGTGGATAGTGCATCGGTAGGAGAACCCCAGGGCGCGAGCGTTCTGAAAAAGGTCGGTGTGCTGGAGTCAGTATTCCCGGAGGAAGTACTGGACAAAGCTGGAATGAGTCCGTACTATTCCAGGTGGGCCGGTGGGACCTCGGATTCCCAAGAAAGCGGCACCCCTGCCGGGTCTGATTCTGACCGGACACCGAGCTTGTCCGAGGGGGAGAAGATCAAAACCCGGGCTGAAGTAGAGGGTAGGACTCCTATTGCTTCATAAGTTGTGTAATTTAATGGTCAGCATCTTTAATGTGTGTTTGTTACGTGCAGTGGGCAAGTTCAAGAGCGCTGCCAGGAAAAGCACCGAGGCCAGCTCGGGGGGCCGAGGTGATAGCTCGAAGACGCCGGAGCGACAGAGAACAACAACTGGGGGTAGCCACAGGGCGGACCCTGAAGACACCATTCCCCTCTCTGGGTTGACTCCGACCACAAAGAGAAGGGTCACTACCCCGACGACACCACCTCCTGCCAAGAAACTACACGTGACCCCGGCTCACGAGGTATACTCGTAAATGACTTCGTTATTTTCTGCATAGATCCATCATAACAGCAAGTTGATGCAGGGGGAAGGAGGAGAGGTGTCTGCCACAGGGGCCGAGCTGGAGAAGCTGTTGGAGCCTATCCGCGGGCTGGTGGGCCGGCTGGAGAAAGAATCCTGCCAAGGCAGGGTTGCCGAGTTGGAAGCCGAGGTGGCTAAGCTGAGAGCTGGCTTCGCGGAGGCTAAAAGGGGTGTCCAAGCAGCTCGGGACCGGGCAGCGGTTGCCGAGAGAGAGGTGACCAGACTGCGCGAGCAGACCCTCGAGGTTGCCAGTTTACGAGGCGACCTCTATGCAGCTCGGGAGGAACTAAATAAGATCATCTCTGGTCAGGGAGCAATGCTGGAAGCATTTGCAGAGAGGCTGATGCAAATTGGGACGTTTCTGCAGTTTCTGAGCTCCTTCGTGGCTGCGGGTGATACGGCCACTCGAAGCGAGCTGCTGGAGATCGTTCACGACAAATACCCGGAGGTCAACGTCTACGATGAGAGCTTCGGGTATGACTACGAAGCTATCGAACGAAGACGGTGCTTACTTTGACGTGCTGACCAAGGCTCCAAAGTGGCCCCTGATCGAGGCCTTGGCGAAGAAGAATACCATCCTTACTCCCGACATCATAAAACGGTGCAACGAGGACGAGGACAAGGACTTCTTGGGCTTCCGCAACGGCTTCTTCATGCGGGAGATGAGGGACCGAGCTCCCATTCCGCGTCCAGAGGTGACAACAATTCCCCCCGCGCTGATCGAAGGTCCCAGCAAGACAACTGAGGGTACAAGTGGTGTTGGGGAGGCCCCGGGAGGAGATGAAGCCAACCCTACCCCCGGAGAGGTCAGTGACCTCCCAACTCATGAGCAGAATATAGAGTAGATAAGCATGTATATAGGATTTCATGTAATCGCTTGCTTTGTAAAGAAAAACCCGAGCTGTCTTCTCTTGTAATAAAAAATCTTCTTTTGTATGAATGATAAATGCTACTTCTCTCATATATACGCTATGTATGGACAATAATAAAGTCTGAAAAAACCGAGGTGTCTCCTTTGCCAGGAAAATATTGAAAACCCGTACGAGGTAATAAAGCAACTCAACTCATCGATAGTTTGGTTGCAGAAAGAGCGGGATATGTTGATGTTGCATGAAGTTCCCCGACTGTCAAGGACTCTTGCTTTAATGGAGAAAAGATACGCCAAGGTGGAGAGCGCATGGAAAGAGTCCGCACAACAGAATAAGCAGTACAAGGCACACTGCATTGTGAAAGATCTAGAGCTAGAGCAACTCCGTATCAACCAACAAGAGTGCGAGCATCTTCTTGTGGACAGCGGTCGAGTATCAACGAAAGATATTCGAGCTCGGCGGGCCGAGGTTCGGGAAGACATCCAACACCGGAGTGAGCGAAGTGATGCGAATGACCCGGAGATCATTAGGAGCCGGCTAGTGTTAGGATTTCTAGTAGAGCTTGAGAAGAAGATCAAGGCCCGGAATGAGGCTTTGAATATTGCCGAGCAAAGTGAACCAGAGCCTATCCGCAAGGAAGGATGTCGGGGCAAGAAAACAAAGCCTGATATCCCTCAAGAACCGGAAAGGACTCACCCCGAAGAGCCAGAGGCTAGTGGTCCGGCATTGACGGCGCTGGCCAAGGAGATCGACGAAATGCCTGCCGATGAGTGGGATGCTGTAGAATGGGCCAACACTCGGGAGAGGGAAGGGAGGAAAAACTCAACTCCGCAAAGATCATCAAAGCCCACTCGGCACAAGACGAGAGAAGGCATAAAGAAAACCACCGAAGTGATGGATCCTCTGGCGCCACTAGAGTGGGGCCATGCAGAATGGGCCACCATGTCAGGGCCAAAGACGAGAACTGAGTACACGGTGGGTGACCGGGGTCCCCATATGACGAGTCAGCGTCGAAGCCGAAGTGAAGCCGAGCACCGTCGGAACGTGCAAGAACCATCCCGGAGGATGGGACATGCTCAGTCAGAGACAAGACGGCGCGGTTTTGGGTATTGGCTCGGGGAAGACTCCGGAAAGAAATAAACAATTACTGATATCTTTTAGCAAGGTTTTTGCTTTATTAGTTAGGAAAACTGTTTGATTTGTACCATTTTAGAAATAATAAAACCATTATAGTTTAAAGAAAGCAACAAGTTATAAATAACTGTAATCGGGTGTTCGGGAACACAGTGAGAACTGTTAAATGTTTCAATCGTTAAGTAGTTAATTGAGTGTTCGGAAACACAGTATGAATAGGTTACTCCCCGGACGGATCAGGCAGGAGTAATGTCTCCCCGGACGGATCAGGCAGGAGAAAACACTTCTCCGATTAATCAGACGAGAAAGTGATACGAGTCCGGAGACTAAATGTGAATCTCCTCGGAAGGATCGAGGGACAGTTGTGATGGTCCGGAGACTAACAACGATCATATGTTAGCGTTAGGGCGTCCCCGTAACGTAAAGAAAAACACAACGAGATGCATAAACCGAGATGTTTTATTCAGTAATAAGTGCCGGAGCAAATTTCAAAAGTACAAAGGGAAATAATAACTAAAAAAGAAATCAAAGGAAAGATAGTACTTGCGGTGTGGCTTTCACAGATAGAAGCGTCTCAAATTTGTGACGTGCCAACTTCGGGGGATCGGGGTCCCGTTGAGATGTTCAAGTTGATATGAGCCGGAGTCGTGTGCGGCAACGACTCGGTAGGGGCCTTCCCAAGAAGCATGTAATTTGCCCTCGGGGACAGCTTTGCTGGCCGAGTTGAGCCGAAGAACTAAGTCCCCGACATTGAACTGAGTACCTCGGACCCGGAGGTTATAGTACTGGGCAGTTCGCTGTTTGCACTTAGCCTGCTGAACGAACGCTTGTTCCCGGCGGTTCTCAAGCTCATCCAAATTTGCGCGAAGTGCCTCGTCATTATCATCCGGAACTAATGTGAGTACGCGAGGACTCGACACACTGATTTCAGCGGGAATAACGGCTTCGGATCCGTAGGTAAGGCTGTAAGGAGTCTCCCCGGTGGAGGTGTGCGGCGTTGTGCGAATAGCCCATAAGACCTGTGGCAGGTTTTCGGCCCAGAGACCTTTGGCACTATCCAGTCGTTTCTTTATTCCCGTGAGAAGGGTCCGATTGGTGACCTCAACCTGCCCGTTCGCTTGAGGGTGGGCAACCGAAGTGAAAATCTGTTTGATGTGGAGTTCTTTACACCATGAGCGGAATGGATCGTTGGCAAACTGTTTACCGTTGTCCGAGATAATAGTGCTCGGGATGCCGAAGCGGCAAACTATATTGCGCCAGACAAATTTCAAAATATTCTGTCCGGTGATAGCCGTAAGTGGTTCGGCTTCGACCCACTTAGTGAAGTAGTCCACGGCGACGACCAGGAATTTCAGTCCTCCCGGAGCAACAGGGAATGGTCCTACAATATCGATACCCCACTGAATGAACGGCCATGCACCTTGGATTCCGGTGAGTTCAGTCTGCGGCAAATGCTTTACCCGGGAGTGTAGCTGACACTTGCTGCATTTGGTCACTAGATCGTGAGCATCGTTAAATAGGGTCGGCCAATAGTAACCCCAGCGGAGAACTTTCTTGGCTAAAGTTCGGGAACCGATATGGCTTGCACAGGCCCCTTCATGAACCTCTCGCAGAACTTGAATGGCCTCGGCAGGGGCGAGGCACCGGAGGCTCGGTTGTAGGTACGATTGTCGATATAGAACTCCATTATGAAGGAAGTATTTAGGGGCTTTGAGTACAACTTGTCGAGCTCGTAGCTTGTCAGTGGGCAGAATACCATCTTGGAGATAATGAATGATCGGAGTCATCCAGTTCGGGTCACTGTCGGTCAGCACCGAAATTGTAGCCTCATGAATTGCTGGATGGGCGAGGTCTTCGACCTTGATATCCGGGGATATATTAGTTTGGACCGCGGAGGCCAACTTGCTGAGTGCGTCTGCCCTGGAATTCTGGGCTCGTGGGATTTTCTGGATAATAACTGCATCAAAAGTTGATATGAGTTTGAGTGCTAGAGCGCGGTACCTGACCATTGTTTCTTCTTTGGCGACATAAGTCCCCTGAATTTGCTTAGACACGACCTCGGAGTCTGTGAAGAGTTCTAGGTGACGAACACCTAAGGATTGTGCGAGCCGGAGCCCGGCGAGAACTGCCTCGTATTCCGCTTCGTTGTTAGTCACCTTGAACTTGTATCTGATGACATATCTAACTTCAACCCCCTCGGGGTTGATGAGAAGTAGTCCGGCGCCACTTCCTCGGACTGTAGACGCTCCATCTACGAAAAGTTGCCACTTCCGGGGTGCGGGAGCGAGTGTGGCGTGGTGCTGTGTATCATTGTCTGCGGGGGATTCATGATTGTCTGCCGGGGCTTCGGCTAGGAAGTCGGCAAGTGCTTGACCCTTAATTGCTCGGCGAGGGAGAAATTGGATGTCATATTCGCCCAACTCAATTGCCCATTTGGCGAGGCGCCCAGACACCTCGGGTTTTACAAGGATCTGGCGTATGGGGTGATTGGTCAAGACTCGTATCTCACGTCCCTGGAAGTATGGTCGAAGACGCCGAGCTGCCATAACGAGGGCTAAGGCAGTTTTTTCAAGCTCGGAATATCGAGTCTCGGCCCCATGGAGCACCCGGCTTGCAAAATACACGGGATGTTGAACCCCCTCCACTTCGCGCACAAGAGCGGCACTGACAGCCTCTTCGGAGGAAGACAGATATAAGTACAGCGGCTCTCCGGGAAGAGGTACTGACAGAGTAGGCAGCTGTTGTATATGACACTTCAAGGCTTCGAAAGCCTCGGTACATTCTGGAGTCCACTCAAAGGACTTCGCTTGCCTCAAGATCTTGAAAAATGGGAGCTGGCGTTCCGCTGCCTTCGATAAGAATCTGTTTAAGGCCGCTAGGCCACCTGTAAGGCGTTGAACATCCCTGAATGTCTTTGGTGGTTGCAGGTCTAATACATCGCGGAGTTTAGCTGGATTGGCCTGCAGGCCATTTTGTGAAACCATGTACCCAAGGAACTTCCCGGAGCCAACACCGAAGGTGCATTTTGCTGGATTGAGTCGCAAGTTATAGCGCCGCAGGGTGCGCAATGTTTCGGCGATATCCTGCACACATGAAGGATGGGAGGAGCTTTTGATGACCAAGTCATCGACGTAAACCTCAACATTGCGACCGATCTGGTTATGGAAGACGAAGTCCATTAGACGCTGATAGGTGGCTCTAGCATTCTTAAGCCCGAAGGGCAGTTTCTTGAAAGCGTAGCACCCAAAGGCAGTAATAAACGCCGTTTTGATGGCATCCTGTGGATCCATAAAGATCTGATGATAACCTTTGTACAGATCTAAGAAACAAAGGGCCACATACCCCGTAATGGCTTCGGCCTTTTGATCGATGGAAGGCAGAGGATAGCAGTCCTTCGGACAATGCTTATTGAGATCGGAAAAAATCAACGCACATTCGCCATGCCCCACTGCTTTTTATTACCATTACTGGATTGGATAACCAGGAGGGGTAGAATACCTCGAACAAGATGTCCGCATCTAGGAGTTGTTTCACCTCAACCCGAATGGCTTCGTTTCGCTCCGGAGCGAATTTTCTTTGCTTCTGTTGGATTGGCTTAACGCGAGGGTCGATATTTAGCTTATGAGTAATCACCTCGGGAGAGACCCCGGGCATATCCAGAGGAGACCATGCAAAAACATCGGAATATTCTCGCAGGGTCTGAATAATGGCCTGATGTAGCCATGGCATATCTACGGCCCCTACGGTTACTGTCTGCTCCGGCTTAGACGGATCTAGCGGGATTTGAGCAGTGGCATCCCCCAACGGGGTACATTCCCGAGGTTCTAGGACCCGTGATGTTACTTGAAGCTGCTGTTTGGGCGGAGCCTTGGCAGTCTTTTTGAGTGCCACATACATGCACTCTTTTGAAACCCGCTGACTCCCGCGGATGGTCGCTTCACCATGCGAGGTGGGAAACTTCAGCGCGAGGTGATACGTGGAGCATATGGCTTTTGCCGGGGTGAGCCAGTCCCGGCCCAATATCATGTTATATGGTGATGGGGAATTCACCACATAGAAATCCACGAAGAGTGTTTTTATCCTCGGATAGGTCCCCAAAGACGCGGGGAGAGTAAGGATGCCTTCTGGCCGGACTTCACCCTGGGTGAAAGTCTGTAGTGGCCCGGGGGCTGGTTTGAGTTGATCTCGGGAAATCCCCATCCTTTCGAAATAGTCCGCGAATATGATGCTTACTGCGGCCCCATTGTCCACGAAGACCCGCCGTACTGTTATGTTGGCTACAGTCATATCGATGACAATAGCGTCAGTGTGGGGTGTTATCTCTGGAACCGGATCCCTATCCGTGAAGCTGATAGTCTCAGATTGATGGAGGCGTTTGTGACGTGGCTCCTCGGGAGGAGGACGTTGAGCTTCTGCCTTTAAGGCATGCCGTGAAGCCCCGGTGGGTAAGGCTCCGTAAATCACGTTTATCACATGAGGAGGTGCATTATCTTCGGGTCCCCCCGGAGGAGGAGGTGGTGGTGGAAGACGTGGTTGCTGGCGATTGCCAGAATCATGTCGAGCGTAGTTATTAGGCCCCTGCCGGTTATTCTGCCCCGGTGGCCGATTTTGTTGATTGTCTCGGTTTTGGTAACCTCCGCGGTTATGGGACGAACCCCCATTGTAGTTTGCCCGAGGTTGGTTATTAGTTCGCACAACGTATTGCCGCAAGAGGCCCTCTTTGAGGCATTCCTCAATCTCCTTGCTAAGTTCCCGGCACTCCTCTGTCTCGTGCCCATGATCTCGGTGGTACGCGCACCACTTTCCACGGTTCCTCTTCTCGGGAGGTGCTGTCATCCGTGGGCAAGGTCGGAAATCATTTTTGTGGAGTGAAAGAATTTCAGCCCGTGACTTCGTCAGTGGAGTCAATTGCGGAACTTCACTCCGGGATTCTGAACGCCCTGGTGTCAAGCGTGAAAACGCGCTAGTTCGTGTACTAGGTCCAGTTTGTGCCTTTTCGGCCTGTCGCTTGACTGCGTGCTTTTCACGCTTCTGCCGAGTCTGCTCCTCGGCCTTAGCAAATTTACACACTGTTTTGAACAGTGCTCGAGTTGTGACCGGTGTGTTCCGAGCTAACTCGGTGTGTAGTGCTCCGGGGCGGAGCCCATTCATGAAGGCGCCGATGGCCACGTTGTCGGGACAATCTCCCACCTTGAGACTTACCGTTGTGAAACGGTCCAGAAATTGGGTAACGGTTTCACCATCCCGTTGTTCCATAGTCATGACGTCGGCCATGGTGGCCATGGGTTTCGCCCGGGCTTCGAACCGTGCCCAAAAGTGCTCGGCTAGTTCTCTGAAAGAGGATATGCTGTTTCGCGGGAGAGAATCAAACCACACCCGAGCTTCATCCTGTAAATACTCCGGGAAAATCCTGCAGTACTGCAGGGATGTGATGTTATCATGACTAAGCATGCTGTGCCTAAAAGCGCCCAGAAAATTGGCCGGATCTCCAGTGTCATTGTAAGGTGGTATAGTAGGCCGTTTGAACCCTTCGGGAAGAGTTATGGCCATGATTTCTGAGGAAAACGGCGTGATGATCTCTCCATTGGCATCAAGGCCCAGGATTCTATCGAGTTCAACGCTGCGTTGAACTCGCTCATACTCTTGGAGATCCAGAGCATGAGAATCAGCGTATCGAACTCTTTTAGCAACATTAAGCGGACGGCGGCGATCCACATCAGTTGGTTCCTTGTGCCGAGGTCGGGATTCATTTGAACTCCCAAGGTCCTCGGAAGAACCAGGTCGTTCCCGTCGTCGATCCTGACGCCCCCGGTATCCAGGGTCCCGTAGACCGCGTGGACGGGGTGGAGGCACACCAGGATTATCATTATGGCTGGCAGGCTCCGCGGCAGGCCCCGCTGGATGTGGGCGATTGGCTGCCCAATCTTGGAGAACATGTGCATGTTCTTCTAGGAAAGCCTGAAGCAATTGTGGGGTAATTTGAATGTTTACCGGTGGTTGAGCAGCAGCAATATTAGGGTTTTGATGGCCTTGAGGGGGTGGAGGGTTTTGATTACCCTGATGATTGGATGCACTCGCTGCCGGCAATTGTCTCGGCGGTGCAACTTGATCCACGGGTGGATCTTGATCGGAATGGTCTCCACGGCGAGCTTGATTCAAACGAGTCGTCACCATGATTCTTGAATGCAATGTGAACGTCAAAGATTACCGGTTAGCGCGTTCAAAAAACTGCCTTGTCGTTCCCACAGACGGCGCCAATTTGTTAATACACAATCCGGAAAACACCCAATCGAACAGTAATTAATGCAAACAGAATGTAAAGACACACAATATACGTGGTTCGATCCGGAGATCTACGTCCACGGGCAGAAAGCGGCAATAGCCGAGGTGTTTCTTTTTCTTGAACGATGAGTTTACAGTGCGTATCACAGAATGCAAAGTGCGAACCCTAATTCCGAGTTCTTTTCACCTATTTATACTATTAAATCAAAACCCTAACTAAATCTCTATAATCTCGCCCACCAAATCTGCATGGCAGTTGGGAAGAGATCATGGGCCTTGATTTACGGATCAAACCACTCGCTGGGCCGCCACGCGTTCCGGGGCCTGCTGGGCCTGCGCGTAGTGGGCCTTGCTGTTAACCTGACCCGAGCTGATCGGGCTATCCCTATCACATGTGTTTGCGAGAATTCAAAAGATGGTTTGGATTGGATTCATAAATATTGAAATATGCAAAAGGAAAAGCCATAAGTTGGTGATCCCTAGGAGGAATTTTGTTCCAACCACGATGGGGACCATGTCTCCATTATTCCACCCGCCAACTCACTTTAGACTCACCTCAACTAAATTCGGATTCTATAGTGACAAACACAGAATTTTAACTGAGCACACAAATATAAATATACATAACGATAGTTTTTTGTTAAAATATTATATTTTTACTTTTATTATACAGTAAATCTATATCAATACTAACACATTTACATCTATATACATAACAAAATACATATAGATAAATTCATCATTGAACTTTTCTTTGAGGAATAGGGGAATTTTCTATATCAGTACTTGTATATATAAAAATTAGGGGAAGTGTCCCCAACTTGCGCCCCTGACTATATTTTATCTTCTACTGCACTATTCATAATACAAAATTCATATTAATTGGTAATATAGTGTTTGCTTAAAGTCGGGAAGTGTTATACTGAACTTTTATGAAGAAGGTGAATGAGTATTTTATTAAAATTTAGCCCGTTCTATCCATTGACAAAAACTTATAAGTAACCACACCCTTAAAACTCTATAATTTTATTATCCGAAATAAAATTCTAGACGCGTCCCAAAAAAAACCTCAGAAAAGCCCAGTCCCCCACTTTATGATGGCAAATTTGTTGCGGTAACCTGAATTGTCCGACACGTGCAACTTCACTTTCTTGGTTGTGTTGTCGTCACGTGCTCTGCATGCCCCCTCACATCAACATCATACATCCATCTGTATGTCTACATGCATGCATGTTATTCATCATCATTTACTTCCTGGGGTGCAACATACTTATTTCTTCGGGATGGTATACAACCCCAAAAATAAATGCCAAAATCACATTGTTTCTCTTCATTTCTCTCTCTTCAATTTTTAGTTTCATGTATAATATATGCAACTAGCATATAGAGGTAACGATTCGGTTAGTTTGATCCACTCCATTATATCTATTTTCAATGTTGGGTCGGACCAAAATTTTATTAAGTCAAAAATTAAAGAGGTAAGTTTAGTCTATCCCCTACAATATACTAAGTTTTGAGCTAGCTCACAGCCCATTGGCTTCTGACCTACGAAATCTAGTCAGTTATGATTGATATTTAGACAATAATCTTATAGTCCAGTCTATTTAAAATATTTAGTGAGTTGCGCTAATTCATCGCAACCCGTATTAGGCCCAGTTTTTGTTGAGCAAAGCCCAAAATAGGATTTCAACACATGTTAGGAAGGCCGACGTAAGAATGGTAGACTTTAGTACCTTTAAAGCCCATGGCTTAGGCTTACTAAAAGTGCCCTACGATCCACGCTGATATTTTTTCTTTTTTCTTTTTCCTCTTATTTCTTTAAGTATATTACCACCTTCTGATTTGGTTATTTTACCAAACTAATTCCATAGTTTGCGGAAATATTACAACTAAATTTCTGCTTTGAGAAAAAATATTATTAACTACAAAGAATAAATTATCTCAACAATCAGGATCGGTATTTAGACATGATCAAAGTCCAGTTTAGAACCAAACCCGTTTGTTGGTTCAGAATTGTAAGTGGACCATGCTACTAAGGACGTCCCCCTTGGCCCCCGTACAAATTTGTTATTATATAGGTGTATTTTAATCAGTTTTGATACAACTTAACTAAATAAAAATAATAATTATATTATTTAACTTGAATAATTATTTAAAATAATCAACAAATGTATTTTTAAGTGTAAACAATAGGGAAATAGATTTTAAGAAAATAGAATGAATAATTACAATCATTATATCTTGATTATTAATTTTTGTAATCGTATCAATTTATTGATGTCATCAACATCATTCGTACTTTCTAGTGTTAGCGTTGAATATTATTGAAACTCCGGACTGATTAAAATGGGCCCAAAGTGGTCGTCCAACCTTTTCTATTGTATTTTATTTTCTAATGTAATTTATCCTATATTTTAAAAATAGAGCCTAATATATAGGAGTTTGTTTTTCAGTCTCCTAAAAGTGTGCCTCATTTAGCATAAATTTTTTCACCCAATCAAGTATAATTCAAAAATATTGCCCTCGTAAAACAAATTTACAGATTTAACTGTAGTTGGGACCCCCTAAACAAAATTTCTGAGTCTGTCACTTTAAGGGCCGGTTATAGGTCAATCATTACAAATCACTGAACCGATGATTCTAAATCAGAACTAAAAAACTAATCATAAATTGGTAGTTTGAAACTGTGAAAAAATTCAAATTTAACATCTCGTTAGTTAAAAGAAAAAGAAATTATAATTCCAACTGTTGACTATCACAGTTATTTTAAATTTTAAAGTTTAGATATATCAAAACTTAGAAATTTTGGTAGAACATCTTGAACTGGCTAGGAATCGATTCTCACCAATCTCACCTGCAATCGGAAATATACTCAAGAAAAAAAATACTTAAATTTTTTCAAATAGTTATACATTTATTAGACAATTTAAACCTCTTTTAAAGATCATTAAAAAGAAAGGGGTTGGAACCAAATTGGAATAGTGGTGGGACCAAAACCCAATTCGGTGGTTTAAGCATCGGACCTGAACTTGATCACAAAATTAAGATTAAGGTTTATTATTTAGTAAATCGGCGTTTCTTGAACCGTGAAGATTAATAGTTATTTGGTAACATTATTACACTTTTATTAAATACTTAATTTTATTTTGTAGGAAGTACTGTTCTTCTAAAAAAAAATTTTGAGAACATTTCATGAAACTTAAATTTGAAGGTATTTTATTTGGACGCCAGATAAATTATTTCACCGAATTTTTTTTTCCTTTCCTTTTTACTTAACGGTTTAACTGCTTCTGGCGCCCATGTAATTCCTTCAAAGTTTAAATTCAAAATCCCTCCCTCTTTTCCTATTTCCTTCTCCTTCGATACTTTTTCCGTAGTAACAACTCTACGAAGATTCACGACGGCGGCGCTTGGCCTACACCAGGCGTCGCCACCGCATCTTCCGTGGTCCGCCACCACTCAACAGAAAATACAAATGGCCGACCAAAATCAAAATCATATCATCGATGCTATTTCAAGTGCAGAACAGTTTCTAATGTTTGATGAAGATCATGACAACCCACGACTTGAAGATCAAGATCATGACGACCCACGACTCGATGATTTCGTTAACGTACTGGTGGAGGAAACCGGTGAAAATATTGCCGGAAATCATGGAATTAGTTTCGAGGATAATGAAAACAATCAATACACAAATTTTCCAGAGACTTCGGCTTTTGGAAATCCGATACAAATTCCAGTCTGGCCGGTCCCACCTTCTCCACACAGTTGCACCTGTTGCCAAACACTCCGAGAATTTTTCCATGTCAATGGTTTGACAACTTTCTATTTAAGAAAATTCGTTGTTTCAAATGTTTCATAAATGTGCCCCTTTCAATAAAAAAACAGTTATTAGTACATATACTTGTAATTGTGTGACTGTTCTCAAAGTCAAATTCCAGCGTCTGTCACTGCTTTGATCATACTAATTTACAATGTCTTGCCGATTTTGGGCAGGAAATAATGTTTTGAAGCTTCACATTCATGGAAGACTAGGGCTAATCAGCCACGCAGTGATGGAGAAATTCGATAGTAATATGCCTTCTGAAAATCACGAGTACCATATGTTCGAGTAAGTTTTTCTGTACTTAAATTCGGAAGATATTATTATTGTCATAAGATATATATTTTTTTAATTTGTGGCATTTTAGTTTCTGTGAGGAAAGTATAAGCAATGTGAAGCAATTCTTTGTTCAATACTGCGACGATCGTATAAGAGAAGGCTATATTATGTTACGGGATCCTCTGACAAACTTTTACGATGCCTTGTGCACTGGACTTGATGGCAATGGCCCTGTAGAAGTCAACACATTCTTCCAACAACCTTCGGGTGGTAAAGACCAACTAATCTCGTATTTCATTTCGCTACTTTAAACTTGATTGTAGTCAGTTGTACTTTAATTCTTGTTTTTCCTCAACTTGAGATAGTCTATTTGTATATTTTACCTCTTTGGTACCATCCTATTCCGTACAAACAGAACTAGAGGCACGACTTGAAAGATTTTTTTTAAAAAAGTATAAAACTTAGGGAAATTACTCCACATGGTTTTAGAATTATATGAAACTTCTACGTAATTTTGATAATTCAGTACAATGTCCCCCTTTTGATCAGTAAAGTTCACTTCGTAAATTTCTTTGTGTGTTTTCTAGTTAAAAACTTGCATAACATTTGTAATAGTTAGTTATAGTGGAGGAAATAAAATAAGAAAGTTAATTTCGTAAATTTTTCTGTTATGAAAAACGGGCATTATGCTTAACTATTGAAACATATGGGATTTCGTACAATTATAAAAGCATATGAGGTTTGACACAAGATTGTAAAAACACCAGGGTCCTGGTACAATTTTATGGCAAAGAAAACATATTTTAACAAAAGCCACCAATGTTGTAAAACTCAGTAAGCCGAAGCTAGTCCTGCGTTGGCTGAGAGCCTAGTTCCAGTCGGAGCTTAGACAAGGTTAAGCAGGTCTTAGGTGGGGAGGAGTCGGGAAGAAAGTGGATGCGGCTAATGGCTACCTAGTGTCTAGGCGTAGCCTAGTTGGAATTATGCGAGGATTTTTGCAACGGAGCAAGTGACAAACTAGTCCCAACTAAATTTCGTCTAAGCGCTAGACTTTTATTGGAATGCCTATTTTGTTTTGAAATTTTTCCACACCTAACTGCCGCTTAGCTTGGCCTAAATGCCGACTAGACACTATACCCTAGCCTGCCCCCTGAATAGTACCCAAGTGGGGAATCCACCACACATCATAAAAAATGTGTTAAAAATCAAGGGTGTGTGTATTTTTAATTTAAATAAATAGAAAAATGAATGGTGGATCTTCCCACTTGGGTACTACCCAAGTGGGTAGGATAGAAAAAGCCCATCTCTAGCGTGTTTCACAACAGTGATTGACATAAATACGGTTTAGAATATTGTGTGATGACTGAAATGTTGTTTCAGGAGGTGGGCAAATGAACGAAGAAGGGTGTGTGAACCAACCAGAAGAAGAGGGAAATGGAGTAGCACTACGTAAGAGCTACATTGCAGCACAGGTTTGTAAATTCAATTGTTGTCATTTGAATCTTTGTTCCATTATTTGGTTATTTTTTTGCTCGATTTCTGTGATTGTGCTCACGATGCGTAGAGCAGAGGGAAAGAACAGGGAAGATGAAACTGAAAGATTTGGCGCCGTACTTTGATCTTCCCATTAACGCCGCCTCTAAAAAAATTAAGATTTGTCCATCCGCAATAAAGAGTATATGTCGTAAGGCAGGCATGCCAAGGTGGCCTTACAGAAAGGTATGTATCAATGTTTACTCTTGCCCAAATACTACGTATTCTATTAGAGGTGGCAAAATCTGTCATTGGCCGCCTAGGATTTCGGCGCCAAGTATCCTGGTTGGTCCGTTAAACTCGATGGGATTTTGACTTGGACCGACATATGGCATGGGCCTCATGATAGATGTGGCAATTTGGGCACTGGTCGGCCCAAAATAGTAAGCTCAGCTCAGTCCATCTCCTAAAATGTACTAAGATATAGGGTTGGGCAGGTCTATATCGGGTTGGCATGTTGAGCTCAAGATAATTCAGGCTAAAATTCCTATGGCTCAGCCTATTTAAAATATTGAATTGATTTTAAAAGTAACGGCTGGAATTGTAACCTCTAATTTTCATCCATCTCTGAGATATATAGGCTGATATTTGTTTCCGTTTTAAAATTACAAATCAGATAAAGAGCATCAAGAGTGAAATATCAAAGAAGCAAGAGAGTTTGAAGTCAAGCGATGCGAATGAAAGAGCGCGTGGTTTGACAGAGATAGAAGAGCTTCAACGAGAACTAGACAAATTTTATCAACACACATAGTGGCTAATGTATACATGGCATCCTTAAAAGTAGTTAATAAATATTTTATATGTAATTAAACTCTGTGACAGGAGAACATATGAATAGCTTAGCTTTTTTCTGAAGGTTATGCTTCAAAATAATTTAGTTGAATTCATCATCGTGGCATTACATCCATTTTTGCTTTATTGTCACATCTGATTTTGGAATTGTGTAAACTCAAGACACGATTAGTCTATTGTGTGGTTTCACTTAAGAATCTAGTTTTGTGGACTTCCATAGAACAGCCACAAACAATTTTAGGGGCCAAAATATATTACAAGTGTTGTCTTGGTGTCTTTTGGATATGAAATTAATCATGCTCTTGTAATCATCAACTTTAGCGTTAATAATGAAGAGGATATACTCCTACCTTTACTAAAATGATTTAAATTCCACCACTAAAAATACTCCCCAAATTTATAACATACTAGATTTTCTTTCTACCAAAAGAAAAGAAAAGAGAGAAGTAGTTGTCTTTACTTCCAGAGGAAACACTTACCACAAAATCTCATGTTCACCGGTTGCACGATGCAATTCAGGGTAGTATTACGATATATGCTTAAAGGTATCACATGTTCTGGGTAATATATATGACCCAAAACATGTGATACAAGATAGTTTCTAATACTATTTAACCATGATACCTTTACTCAAATTATGTAATACTTTCAAACATAAATAGTAATACATTTTGACCCATGACCCGAATTGTATGGATCTAAGATCCTTGCAATTGGTGCAGAAGAGACCTTCCCAATACTTACACAACATTATATATCTTACAGACACCTTTCGTAGTACAGGAGTTACTTTTATCATAAAAAAATGTTAATTTTAATGTAAAAATTGTTAGTTTAAATGTTAACAATACTAATTCTAAAACAGTAACAATTCTTCTGTGTTAGAAGTAACATATTAAATAATAAAATAACTTTCGTCTTACTAAAATATGTCTTACACAAATACTACTCTCTTTCAATTAGTACAAAATTAAGGACGGCGATAAAGAGACTTGAACTTTTTTTTAAAATAAAAATAGATATTGCAATCCAACTGAAACATCATAGAAGGGGCACTTACAGAAAGGGCAGTATGATCAAGAATAAGGGTTGTTTAGATTTGACCCTTGGACCCTGCATTCTGTCTCTTCAACTCAAATAAGGCCAAACAGCCCAATTACACCTGAGCCCAACAGGCCCCGTCACTCTGCCCCCGTCCTAAGTAGTCCTGATCCTTGTTATATTAGGTGTTACATTTTCCGTTACACTAAATTTAATACACGATACATCTTATTAGTTATGATATCATTTAATACATGTGTCACTACTGTGAACATGGTGAAATACAAGATAAAACACGATAATGTAACAGGTGATCTCATATGCTATCTAAGGCCATAAATAAACGGAGCTTTAAGCAAATAACTTATGAATAGTCTTGTCTATATAGTTGGACGAATAAGTTTGTGAGCTCATTTGAATAAAGTTTGAATATTGATTGTCTCGTTTATTAATAGCTTGTGAACAATCTCTTTCCGAGACTAATTAATTATGATATTAATAAAAACAAAACAATAATATTTATACTACATATAATATTTTTTTATGCTACCCATTATTCTAGTGCATTTGATTAAATTGGTTTATTTGTGTAGAGTCTTAGGAAAGTGTGTTTTTTATTTGATGTTCGTGTAGGAAGTAATTAGTCTTCATGAGCGTAAATGTTCATAAACATGTCCCCAAACACACACCTCTCAGTTCGAGGATGGCTAGTAGAAACGAAGCAAACACGAATACTTACAATTCAGTTTTCATCAAGTTTCTTCTTGAAAATAGTGACCAACTCTTTGAAGTTTTTTAGCTAAGATGAAAATGAGAACTAAAGGGGGGAAAAACTCAAAAAGATAACCTTGAGCTTAATTGAATCTTTATGACGTTCCCATGGATTTCTACTTTGTTACAGCCAAGAACACCAGCTAAACTCCACAAACTTATGAAGCATAGCTCTCTTGATCTTTAGCCGAAACCCGCTTGAGAAATTCGTAGGTGGTGATCATCGTGGTTGCAGAAATAGACATCGAGGCCCATCTTGGACCCAATCCTCTATAACAAGCCCCTATCCCACCTTCCTTAACCAAATTCCTCACCGTTTCAACAACCTTACCCGAACTACCCCGCTCCCTTCCTTCCCCGTCAAAAACTTGCATCCTCGTCTTAACCGTATCAAGTGGCATTGTCACCAACGCCGCCACTCCGCTAGCCACACCCGCGCTCAGCCCCTGAACCGCAACCCCACAACCAGTGTGGGTCCAAATCACTCTATGTGCAATAGAGTAAGAAGCCCACCATACTGCATTACAAGGTGCATAAGTCAATATAGACACCCCAAAACCCTTATACAATCCTCTAACTCCATCTACACCTAAAATTTTCCTAAATGCATCAAATCCACTATTATACTTTTGAACCATTAGTCTCTGGCTAACGACATCAACCGGGGTCCACACAAGCTGCGCAGCCATAGCTGCGCTCAGCCCGGCAGCTGCGTTTGCAGCTGCAGAGGCCGAGGCCTCAGACAACCCGAGGCCTCCAGTAGCAATGTTGGCTACATTACACTTGGTAACTTCGAGCGTGCTCATGTAAAGAGCACGTGCGGGTATAGAACCAATAAGGGACGTGCCGAAACCAGTGTAGAAGCCTTTGTACCCCTGATTTTGGAAAATCGAAGCTGCCATTTTTAGAGAGGGGATTGCGTTCGACATCACCTGTTGGCGCGTTTTTAGCACGACGACCGGGTAGAGAGTGGCGGAAACACCGGAAAACAGAGTTGCACCGAGAAAGAAGAATTTTGATTTATCAAGCATTTGCCAGTCAATATCAGAGGAAATATGTTTGATTTGTGATGCTGAATCTTCATCTGCAGCACTTAAACTCATCCTTCCTTCTTTAAAGAAATTAGAGATATTTTGCTCCTAGTATTCGGCCATATTTATACACAAACATAATGACAAAGGACAATCAAACCAAAAAAAAGGACATGGAATTCTTTAAAAAAATTAAACACCACTTGCCTTAATTTTTTGAATATTTAAGTGGGCTTGGCACATATAAAAAAACATATGGTCAATGTTGTAATTTAGAAATGTTTAAAGTTTTGAAATTATATTTGTTATTTTTTAAACTTTATATTGTCAATTATTTTTCGCAATTAACCCTACTATGAATTAGACATGGAGACTATACAAGTATATGCAGAGTGCATCCTTTAATTTTCTTTCCTTTTCTATTTTTAGGGCTTGAAGTAGTATATATCAGTCCTCTTACGTATTGCCAATAAAAGTATTAATTATGCTTCATATTTATTCAGAAACAATACTTAAAATATAATCTCCAGTTAGTTGACTACTTTCAAATAAAATAATCTTTTGTAAACGGCCCTTTGATCTTGTTTAATATCACTTGACAAAATCACTGTTATTGGACTGTGGAGAGATACAGTATTGTTTTACCTATCATTAATGATGAGAAGGGAAAGGATACAAAAACAAATCGCTATTTATTTAGTGACTTTACTACATAAAGATTCACGACTTTTTAATTAATTATCATTTGCAGGCATGAGTTTTTAAATATAACATAAAAATGCATTATATTCTTATTTTTCTCAACTCGATGCACCCGAGCAAATTTTTTGCTCCAATTACTGATGTGGAGCCTGTAATTGAGATTTTAATTGTCCTAGCTCCAGACATATAATCATACAACATTTTAAACCCTCTTTCAATTAAATTGACAATGTTTAATGAAAAGACAATTTAAGTTTCATTTAGTTTGAGATTTAAAGAATTACTAGAGATACACATATGCAATATTTCGAGCTCCGTATCAGTAATTGAAGCTCAAAACCAGTGTTTGTGGGACCGGACCGGTGACCGAACCGGACAAGCCACCGGTTCAAGGTTCCACCGGTTCAACCGGTTCAACCACCGGTTCAACCGGTCAAAGACAACTTGTTGACTTTTGAATTTCGATAGTTCTTTATGTGTAATACAATCTAATTTGATACTAGAGTTTAACCTGTAAATAAAAATTCAACATATATCAATATCAATTAATTCAAAGATACTTCTAACTCTAATTTTTTTAATAACATCCTAGTGCCAAATTTAAAATAAGACGGGAAAAATAAGGGCAAATGAAGATAAAGGTGAAAATCCCATTTTTTTTACTTAAAATAGGCCAAAACACAACTTTATTTAAAAAAAAAAAAATTGAATATAATCCGGTTCGACCGGTTCGGCCGGTTCGGCGGTCGAACCGATTCTCACCGGTTTTGACCGGTTTTCAACGTTTTATGTGATTTCCGATTTTTTAACGCTACCGAACCAGTTCCGGGCCCGGTTCCCGGTTGAACCGGTCGAACCGGCCGGCCCGGTTCGGTCCCACAAACCATGCTCAAAACTAGTTGGATATAGTAAATTAAAAGTAGTGCATTTATATGTGATAGTTGAAAGGTCTATGCTGCAAATAACAATTATCGCTCGTGAATGTTTAGGTAATGACCCTTATTTAATAGCTTGTTTTGTTTTCTTTTGGTAGAAAATGCTTTGCTGGATCGATGTATAATTGGGCCAGCAAGAGTTGCAAGGATTCAATTGGGTCGAGGATTTGGGCTCATATTCAACAATACAAGTCCAGCTTGTGTTTGGAGCTAGTTAGGTTTCTATAAATTTGCGCGGGGTTAATTACGTAAAAAATCACAATATTTTAGTTAGTTATCGTTTACAACATGACTTTTCAAATATAACATAGAAATACATCACCTTTATGATTTTTTCAATTCAATACACCCGATCAAATTTTTTTCTTTAATTGCTGATGTGGAGCCTAAAATTGAGATTTTTAACTTGCCTAATTGCATACATGTAGTTGTTCGAATTCTTTTAACCCTTAATTGTCTGAAAAAAATCACCATTTTATGGCTACACCTAATCATAAAACATTATCGCTTTCATTTAATTAGAGGTTAATAAATATTGTATGATTATACATATGTAGCTGAGATAGATAAACTCTCGATTCCAAGGTCCACATCAGCAATTGGAACAAAAATTTTACTTGGGGTGTATTGAATTGAAAAACTATAAAGACGATATATTTCTATGTTATGTTTGAAAAATCATATTATAAATGATAATTAACTAAAAGGTCGTGAATCTTTACGTAATTAACCCATTTGCACCAAATAAATTGCATTCATCATTTAAATATCATGAAATTGAAACATCAAGTATTCCCACAAAGAAAAGTTAAAATTATGGAACAGTGTTTTGGTATAGTAATAAAACCTATAGACCTTGAGTTAAAATTCGACCAAATCTACTTCTACTATAAAAGTCTGAATTATTTCTTACAAAATTTGATTTGACTAATATATTCTTAATTGAATTTTGAGTTCTAAGGTTAGTTTAGTGACTATATCTTCAAAGTTTTATTTATTTGGTAAGAGCACTATATAGTTCAAATATCATCTATTAATTTATGGATACAATATCTAATTCATCTAATGTCGTAAATGAACCTAAATATTGATAATATTTTATATTTTTCTTTCTTTTTAGTAATATACATAACGTTATAATTTTTTCATTTTTATTTTAAGTTTCTTTTAAAATTTCTTATCTCTTTTATAATAGGATTCTTTTATATAATTGTAGAAAAGAAAAAAAAAAAAAACGATTTGTGCATTTTCTATGGAAAATTTAGTAATTTTATTTAAAGTGTTATTTATTAAGTAAAAGTCATTTATAATTCTAATTCATCTCTCAAGCCTTAACTTATGAAATTGTCTATCGCATTTCATATGATATTTAGTTAACTAATGATGTAAGCTAAACCTAAATATTCATAAAATCTTATTCTTATTATTATTATTATTATTATTATTATTATTATTATTATTATTATTATTATTATTATTATTATTATTATTATTATTATTATTATTATTATTATTATTATTATTATTATTATTATTATTATTATTATTATTATTATTATTATATTTTAAATTTTTAGTAAAATACATTATATTATTCTTTTTATTTATTTTTATTTTCTTTGATTCTTCATATGACATTTTGATCAATTAATGACGTAAGCTGAACCTAAATATTCATATATATTATTATTATTATTATTATTATTGTTATTATTATTATTCATTTTTATAAAATACATTATATTAATCATCTGTCAACCTCAACTTATGAAATTTTCTATCACATTTTATATGATATTTAGTTCAACTAATGTCTTAAGTTGAGCTTAAATATTCATTTTATTTATTTTTATTTTCTCCGATTCTTCATAAATCTCTTATAGTTTTTCTAATTGGGTTCCTTCTAGAGAAAGAAGAAAGACCAATTAGAAAAAAATCTAAAAGAATACATACACACACACATACACACACACACACACACACATATTCAGAATATTAATTAGTTATAGTTTACACAAAAGACATTCGTGTATCTATAAAAAAGATAGAAACTTAAACATCTTATAGTTTAATCGTAGGACTTTAATAACATCAAAGTTTGGCTTCTATATTAGGATAATGATTACAAGACTTTGGATTTCGAATAGTGGTACAATATAGTTATTTAGATATTGAATGTTTGCAAAACAATTAAGTTTTGGTATTTTTATGGTGAAAAAATACAAATAAGTTTTATGATTAGCAACAAAAAGAAAAAAAAAAATCATATATGTATATAAATTAGAGCAATGAATAATAGTGTAAGCTCTTATTTACTTTATCATCTTTTTTTTTAAGAGATAATTATATATTTTAGTTTACATTTTAAATTTAGGTTCATAGGTATAATATCTTTATATTGATTCAACTAACCACGATAAAAATATATTTGACAAAACAACTATAGTGTATCATATTCATTTTATTTAATATTATTTTTAAGTTTCTTTTAAAATTATTTATCTCTTTTATAATGAGATTTTTTTATAAAATTGTAGAAAAAGTTGAAAATACGATTAGGTGAAAAATTTAGAGCTAAATTAATAACTTTATTTTAAAGTTTTATCTATTTGATAAGAGTCATTGTATACTTCGAATTCATCTTTCAACTTATGAAATTTTCTATTATATTTCGTATGATATTTTATATTTAGCTTAGCTAATACCATAAGTTGAACATAAATATTCATAATATCTTATATTCTTATTTCTTTTTAGGAAAAATACTTATATTTTTTTTTTTGTTCGATTCTTCATAAATTTCTTATAGTTCTTCTAATGATCTTTTACAATTATAGAGAAATGAGAAAGATCAATTAGCAAAAATCTAAGAGAATATATATATGCATGTATGTGTTTTTAAAAGCTCTTACAATGGTAAAAATACTTTAGTTTATGATTCTCAAAATATTAATAATTAAAAATTACACAAAAGATATTTATGTATTTATAAAAAATGATAGAAAATTAGACATCTTATAGTTTAATAGGAGTTAGTAACTCCTTTGACTTCTTTGTTATGATAATGACCAAGATTCTTAATTTTGAATAGTGGTACAATAAAGTTATTTAGGTATGAATGTTTCCAAAACTATTGAGTTTTGGTGTTTTCATGGTGAAAAAAACACTAAAAGTTTTAGGATTAGCAACAAAAAGATAAAAATCATATACATGAAAATTAGAATAATGAATAGTAGTGAAAGCTCTTATTGATTTTATTTATCATCTTTTATTTTTTTGGAGATTTTTTTTTTTTTAGTTTTTCTGTTTAGGTACGTAGCTATAACATCTATACGCTCATTCAAATAACTGCAACAAAAAATATGTCGACAAGACAACTATAGTGTATCATATGATATTTAATTTACCACAATATATGAATGACTCAAGATTAGTGATAATTATTTGATAAAATTATGTAAATTGTAATAGCTTAATATAATTTTAATAGTTTTATGTTTGACTTTAATAGTCGAATAATAGATACAAGAACCTTATTTTGGACCAGAAGTACAAGAAAGTTAATTAGTTACTGAATATTTGAAATACTGTTAAGCGTTGGTGTTAAAAGTCCTTATTAGTTTTTTTTATTTCGAATTTTCATTCTCGAGAGACAAAAATGATGCTCGAGTCTAGATATAATGAGAAGTAAACACTAACTAGATTCAAACTTTATATACATAATAGAAAATTTTGTAACGCTAAATATTCAACATTATATCAATGTATGCCGTTTTTATGTATCATTTAACATCAATTATTATAACATGTTTCGTTAAGACTAAGGCTATGTTTGGTTGGGGCTGGGGATGGCTGGGGCACTGTTGACTGGGGAAAGTGGCTGGAGTAGGTAGCTGGGATTGTGAAAAAGTGATGTTTGTTTAGGTGGTTGGGGATAGTGGTTGTAGTATTGAATATATTAATTAATTGTAAAATGTGATGTGAAGTGTGTAAGAGGTTGTTATTTATGATTGGTTTAATGATTAAAGTAGTATTGGGAATTGTAATTGAATGATGTGTATGATTGTTGATGGGTGATGTTTAGTTGTTAGTAGGTTATTGTTATTTATATTTGATATTTTTTAATTTGTTAAATGGTTATTATATAATAAATATTAATGTGAGTGAAAATAATTGTTGTGATAAATAATTTATGTAATATATTAAAAACGTGCAATTAAAATAAATTGACTTATTTACATTTTTTTCGTCCTTTCTTTTTTTTTTTTAATTTTTTTTTTTTTTTTTTTGTAATTTCTAATATTTACTAAATTTGAATTTGAAGTATGGGTTCTAGATATAATATTTTAATTAATATTATGTACTTTCTTTGGAAAATTTTAGTGGGAGGGAAAATAAATTTCTGGTAATTAAATTATTAAATATATAAAAACGTGTATAAAAATTAAAATAACTAATTTTAATATTTTTTTTTTGGTTTTTTTTTGGATAAATTATTATTTGTGTTTAAATATTTACTAATTTTTTTGTTTTTCTAAAACATTTGTGTTAAATGGGTTCTTGAGATAATTTTTTATTTAATATTATTCACTTCCTTGGAAAAAATTAATTTGAGGGAAATTAAATTTTGTTTAAATATATAAAAATGTGTAGAAAAAAAATAAAATAACTTATTTTAAATGTTTTCGGTAATTTTTTATTATTTATTTTTGTATTTTTATGCCAAATAATTATTATTTATGTTTGTTGTAATATTTACTAAAATTAAATTAGAAGAATGGGTTTTGATATATTTTTTTAATTAATATTATTTACAAATTTGGAAAAGAAAGTAACCCATTTAGGGCACTATCGATTTCGCAATTAGTATAGATCATAAGTTCGACTAATTTATTAATAAAAAATTAAAAATCTATTTAAAATGTAATGGCCAATTTTAACACCGTTAAAGAGTTATTTAACTGGCTTGTCCAACAATGTTTGGGCAGATACCTAATATTATTTCGTTTACTTACGGTTGCATGTGAATATCATCTTTGTTCTCCTTTGATGTTATATAATAAACGTGAATATTAAACACAAAAATAAATAAAAGCAATCGACACTCAAACAAATTAATAATGGCAATTGTAGTCTAAATTCCACGCTTAATATTCTCAGTCCTTTAAACGTCAAACACAAGCAAAAAGGAGTTCTTCAGGGTGTCCGGGGAAGGTCCATGACCCACTTCATTTAACATAATCGAAATCAAATATGCCTTTTAAGGCTGCATAAGGGATCGACTGTTGTGCTACTCATTCGCAAATACCCAATTTTGTCATTCTGCCGGAGTCAGCACCAGAAACATCTCGGTATTTGGATACACCTTTAGACGACGAATCGCCGCTATCTTCAAGATAACCTCCACTCCTAGCATCGCCCGGACCACATTCACGCAATGTAGGAAGTCTGAATCCATCGCTGGGTGTTCCCACGCCATGAACATGTCTGTGAACATATCGAAGTATGGCTGGCCTCGATGAATTATTTGACGGCCATCAGGGTGAGACTGGCGTCCCAAAAATTTAGTTAATTCAAGCCGTATGTGTCAAAAACAAAAGTGTATATGTGTAAACAGTCTACAAATTGTTTCGGCTTTTTTACCTGAACGATGTGGTCCAACATATCGCTTTGCCCTAACACAGTCTCAAGATTTGTGTCCCAACTCAATCCACTAAAATGTCTCAATTCGTACAGCAACCGCCATGCACGTCTTATCGATTTGAGCTTGTTTTGCATATGTCTCAGTCGGTAGACAAATGGCTCAGGGGTCAAGGCGTTTAGGCGGGCCCCAACATTGATCAGTGCTTGATCCCCTAGGTGTAACCTCAGTGGAAGCTCATCCAAGAAGTCACAATACAGTAGGTATATGAAGATTGCCTCGTTCTCCAACGTCCACGTAGCCCTATCGACAAGTCGTGGCCTGTTCATATTTTCTAAACAGTGTAATAAAACGATCAATATAACAGAGTAAACATTTGTTAAGTGCATTATATGAACCGAACTGATCATTAATTTTAATTGTATATATTAATTTAACCCATGTCAATTTAAGTATCGGACTATAATTTTTGTCTACTACCACTTCTAAAACGCAAGAAGATAAATATATCGGGATAAGCATTGAACCTTTGTCATGAATCAATAAAGCATAATAAAATTAAAATCTCACAGAGCCAGTCATTGTTTCAAATCACTTCATGCGGGGGATACGCAGACATAATCATTCCGATAACACAAAAAGGAAAAAAACGAAGAATGTTCAGAGTCCTGAAATGGTGAAGGATGCCCCTACGTCCTACTAATTATAGTGTCAGTTAAAACATAGTACCGTACTACAAAATACCAAAATAAAGGTTGAGGACACCCATTAGTTCCCTCCTTCATTGTGATCTTCCCACATTGCATTCGCGATCGCGTCGTGTAGTCCTCCCTGGGCCGCTACAGACTGGGGAGTAGGGAGGCGACGCTCAGAAAATAAGAGGGTGTCCGCCTCAAAATGCGCAACTCCTCCTTGAAAAAGATCATCAGGGTGGCCGGATATCTTGATCCAATTATGCAGTGCACAACAAGCCATGACAATCTTTTTTTGGTCTCTGATTTTGAAGCTTGGCATACCATGACGAAGGATGGGAAAGCGACTCTTGAGGATTCCAAATGCACGCTCAACGCAATTTCGGAGCTGCGAATGTTGATGGTTAAACAATTCTTTTGGATCAGATGGTTGGAGCCCAGTGTTGTTGAATTCCGGCAGATTGTATCGAGTTCCTCTATATGGGGCCAGAAACTTGTCGTAGTTGGTATACCCAGCGTCAACCAGAAAATATCGACCTGCATTGAGTATTTGATCATGAGCTATAGATGGAACACCCATTTTTCCAACATTAGCTTGTTATATCCCAAAATTAGATAAGTGTTTTAATTTACCATCGGGTGGATAAGGAAAGTAGTCATCATTCATCACTGCATGCATTAGTACGCGGACATCGTGTGCACTACCCTCCCAACCAGCACACATATATGGGAACTTCATATCAAAGTCAACAACAGCTATCACGTTTTGTACAGTTGTCCCCTTACGTGAGCGGTACGCTGTCTGATCACTTACCGAAACAAAAGCCGGAATCAGAGTACTATCGAGTGCCCCAACACAGTGCTGTGATCGAGGTTACATTGTAATTAGACCCAACGTATTTTGCGGGAAGCTCGGTACAAAATTAATTTGACATACTATTAAATAGAGTGTTATGAGGTTACCTCAAAATACGGAAACACTTTTGTATCATTTAGTATATGTTCTGGAATTCTTGTGTAGTTAGGTCCCACGATAAGTTCGGCCGCTAGTACTTGCAGTGCATTACGAACACGGTGGAAGTGCGTGCTTATAGTGTGAGTCGAGTGCTGGAAGCGCTCCTCAGTGTCACGCATACGGAGATGCATACAAGCCGTTTGTATAAAAATAAGAACGGACTCCGCACAACTTAATCGGGTTCTGTGATCTTCCCAGATGAATCCACGTTCTCGTAGCATATTCACCAACCCGAAGAAACATGGCCTTGACATCCTTACATTGTAATAGAACCTGGCATGGTTTTCAGTCAGAAGGATCTCAGCCATCCAATCCCTGCCCTGTAACGCTGAATTGTTCTTTATTCGTGACCCAGTCCGTCTGTGAGACGTGAGCAACACATTATAGAAGTAATCGGCCATCAAATCATCCTCTACATTCCTTTCGTCTTCACTGTCCACGAAGTGCAGTTCGGCCTCAGAAGAACTAGACATGACGCCTACTAATTGTAGAAAATTGATGTAAATGTAACACCATACTGGGAAATAAATATTATAATTCGAACAATGCAATGGTTCAAAACAAGGGCACACAAATAGTACTGAAATACAAATTTTAAATGTCAACATTATCCGTGAATGGGGTGGGGTGAAAGACAGTGCTAGCAGAAATACCAACAGATAAATACCAAACACAAGGCACTAAAATAGGGTATACAGACCCTACACTAGACCTATCAGCCACGCCCGCTTGAGGGCCGGGGTGAAAGCCTGAAACATCCGGCGCGTCATAGGATCTTTGAGGGCCTCACAGCCTACCAATTTAACTCTCTCTGGGAGGTCCATTTGAATCACCTCTTCGAAAAAAGGGGTGGCTGCATCAAGTTGGGCTATAGGAAGACCAGCATCCCGACGACGCACGTATGCGTCCCAATTTTGCACAGAGGCAATCCTAGCATCACGCTCGTCATTAGCGGTAGAACGGCGACTCTTCTGGCGACCCCCTCCTTCGGCACTACCACCCGCTGCGTCACCCAAAAAAGCGAACGTGTCATAGCTCCTACGCTGGCCCGAGCTGTTCGAGCCGCCGCTCCCGCCGGCTAAGCCGGCACCTGAAGAAAGAGCTTCTGACCCGCTGGCCTGACTGTTGTGCCACATGACATCGCACAAATCGTAGTTGGGACAACCATGTGTGATAAGTGTGCGATAGTCGAGTGCTTGCTACAATTATTAGGTAAAGGGTTACTAAAAAGTATTTCATATTATAAAACGATTAAGATAATTTATGATTATTATGGGAGAGAACCTACAGCATAAATATCCTCCATGAAATCTTCGGAGCCGGTTATAGTTTCTCTCGTTTCGTCCCAACCGGCGCTAGATCGGTTCTTATTATCGCGAAGGACCCTATACACACGCTTATAGTATTTCAGCTTGCTTCGTAGCTGATCGACTCGGTAGAGTGACGTACCATCCCGATTTTCATTCAGTCCATTACAATTTTTTTTCAAGGAAGCTGTCCCAAAAGTTTGCGCCATGTACCCTCCCGCCTGATACTCGATATGACAAAGAGTAATGAATTGGTGCTCAGTTTGACGGGTCCAACTTGCCCGTTCCACAGTCGATTGAGTACGCCTCTGACCGCTACGACCACCAGCTCTAGACATCTACGAAAGGTAGCTCGCCGCTTATAATTCTAATATTTAGGTATATATAAATTATTTCTCCTAATTAATTGATAAATAGAGCCATGGAAAATTAATCTACCTATATTCATTCGATGGCATATAACATAAATATTAGCACGATATGGTTACATTCTACAAAAAAATGGGCCTTATATAAAGTTATAAATAATGCTACTAATGTATTTATGCCCATCTCCCATATTAATTTATTAATCTTATTAAAAGAAATTTAGTAGACCGAATTTTAACCAAAATGAACAATTTAGAACCTAAATTGAATATATGATACTAAATTCCATGATATCAAAAAACCCTAGGCGATGACGAACTTAAATTTTGTGACTATAAAGTTAACATATTTATGAGCGTCATTTTTATTTTAATTTGAATTCGTGCTACTGTAGGGTATGAATTGTTCTACAAAAATATATAAATGATTGGTTCGTATCTGTTTTAATTGAAAAATCGACAAAAACTTCAAATAAAATTTCTGAAAAAGCTAGTTGTAATCTAATTGGCCTATCCGTGATATAATCATGTATTTGTGTAAAAGTCATTTTCATTTTTTTTCCAACACAATTTGACAGAACACAATTTTATTCCAACACAATTTTATTTGGTTAATATTCCAACACAATTTTATTCCAATTTTTAACAGCCTCCACACTTTGACAAAACCAATGTTTTGGAAAAACTCAAAATACTACACATGTTTAGGCAACATCTTCTATATTTCTAGACAGCTCATCTTAATTCATATTCCATATAGTTTGCACTTAAGCCCCGTAACTTGTCATTATTTAATATTATTGTCAAAGCACTCCTGAAAAAGGGGTGATAATATTGTGCAAGATGTTAAACAAGTCTTCAAAAATTGCACGGTGGTAATTGTGGATTCTAGGGGTGGGGAAAAATACCGAAATGCCGAAATACCGCCCGTACCGAATCGAAAAATTACTAAAAATACCGAAATTTTCGGTATACCGAATTTTCGGTACGGTAACGGTATGTGCGATTCGGTACGGTATACCATACCGAACCACCCCTAGATTCAAACCATAAAATATCTTTTGGATCCCGATTTAAACTGATTTGTTGGATATTGTGTCCTATTTAATTTCAAAATTTGTATTGGACATCACCACCCGAAATCCACATTATTAATAGTCTGCAATTTATTATTATTAATAATAAGGTGTGAACTAATCGGGCCGTTATTTTAAAGGAACAGATTCAAAATTAAAGACAAAAGATTGTCATATAGCTTCATACAAATTTCATTGATGAAGGATTATTTAAATTACAATGTTTAACAAAAAATAATAAACATTAAAAAAATGAACTATGAAGCTTCCAGTCACAATACAAATTTTTCTTTGCTTCCACAGTCACAATACAATGACCCTATAAATCTAAATCACCTAATACAAATTTTAATCAAAGAAAAAGAGATAAACGATTACATTCCTAGCTTGGATTGTTTTTTCCTAACTCATGTTGGATTGCTCGTTTTTTTCTTTATAACAATTAATTTGCTATAAAGAGTAATAAGGAGCAACCCATTTGTTGTTAGACTCCACAATATGCAATCTTACGACCTAAATTACAAGAACCGAACTGAACCAAACTTAAGACGATACATCAATACACAGAAGCACGTTTACAACAAAAATAACCAGTCATAACAGGAACATCAAAACACAACAAATAAAACAAATTAGACCCGAAAGATTGACTTCGTTGTGGAGCCTGCGTACAATGTCCCGAACACCACAAATAACACGTCTATTCCTAAGTTCAAACATAACCAATGGACGGACCTCGGGAAAAAGGTTTACTCTGTACACTCACGGCGTGTAAGAAACCTATTTATGATGGACCATTGATTATGCTTTTACTAAAATCGCCTAATAACATAATCGGATCGCGAAGGGAATACACAAACACACTGGAATCCAGAAATTGCACCCAATATACAGTCAACATAACAAGAAATTAAACAGATATCCAACAGGTGTATCAAATCGTCCAAAAATTCAAAACAACACAAATGAGCATACAACAAACTTTCAAATCTGGACGCGGTTCTTGAGAGGAGAACAGAGGAAATTTCAGAAAACATGCAATATCACCACATTTAAACAACACAAATGAGCATACAACAAACTTTCAAATCTGGACGCGGTTCTTGAGAGGATAACAGAGGAAATTTCAGAAAACATGCAATATCACCACATTTCAGGAAGAAGCATGCAATATCACCACATGTCAGAAAACAGAGGAAATTTAGGATTGAAATCTGGGCACCTTTTTTTGGGGAAGGGGGGCGATTTCGGAATTCGAATCCGATTCAAGCGGGACACAGCAAGAGGAGGTGCAGTCCTTCCGCTTCCTGATTCGAAGCGAGTATGGCCAAACTAAAGGGACTGTGCAAAGTGTGTGCAAAGTGGGGGGGGGGGGTTTCGGTTTTTTCGCTCTTTTATGGAGATTGTACAAATCAGAGGCACATGAAGATTCAGCATCAGACATGCTTATATATATACAAGAAACTACACAGTAAACCCTAAAACTACCAGCTACGAAATTTACAAAATACAGCAGTACAATATATAGAGATACACAGAGCTAGTCAATCTGAAAATCAAAGAGCATGGCGAAATAGTTTTAAAAGCAGAGAATCTCTGCAAAGCAAAGCAGAGCATTCAAGCAGAGAAAGGGGGTCGGTCAAGACGTCGAGAGTAGTAAATTCATGGAGAAGATACGCAGAAGAGAGAGAAACAAAAACATGAGTGAAGCGGTGGGAGAGGAAGGGGCAGTCACATCCCCTTTCTCTCTCATCAAGTGGTGGCGTGTGAAAATAGAGGGGGGAGGGGTGGGGGGGCAGGCTTTTATGTCCCCTCCCCAACCCTAAATAGTGACCGGACTTACACAACAGGCCATGCAAACATTGGGTTGGGTTGACCCAATCGATTTTGGATTGGGCCAAACCCAACCAAACATCACCTAAGATTATTTAATTTTAGAAAAATTAAAATACCCTGTTACTATTACATAATTATAAAACTAACCAGTAACTTTACCACTTTGTAAAAATGTCATGTAACCTACATTTTGTTTAGAAAAATGCCCTGTGATAGGATGTAGCAGATTGCACAACCAGTCATTTATGAGTTGCCCCTCATTTATTATGTGACATTACCTTTTTTTTTTTTTTTTTTTTCGCTGACTCACTTATTTGGATGGTTAAAAAAAAAAAAAATTATAGCCCCCCACACCCACCCCCCTTGGGGCGTTTTTTAGAGTCGGGACTTTTATGTTTCTCTTTTGTGATTCTTTTTAGTTTCTAACTGATTTAGAGTTGTATTTGTTTAATGAATCATTTTTTTTATTGCATTAAATAATCTATGAAGTGCAATATTATAATAATAAATGATTACATTGGGTTTTATTAAAACGATCAATTAATTCCACCATACAATTATTTTACATTTAAATTAATATTTTAATTAGATAATAACAAAAAGTTGTAACTACGTGCGATGCACGTGCTTGTCTCTAGTTATTATATAAAAGTGGTTATCGGTTTGTTGAATATTAATTTAGAGAGGTTATACATAATATTACATCCACCTACTTTTTATCAGTCTAATGCGTCGTCTACAAGAAAATTTTACCATATACAATTTTAAGGATTTTTCACTTTGATTTGTTTACATATTGATACGAAGAAAATTTCCTTTTTAATCCTGTATGTTAGAGGTTGTCTAGCAAAAATCTTGTATGTTTCAATTTTAATGTAGCACAATGTAAATACAAGCTGTTATTCGTGGGTGAAGTATTGCTTGACTCTAATACCGAATGTGTTTTCACTAAAATCAATTATTCCATCAGGGACCACTGTGTTGGGGGATTGGGAAAGCTACATGAGGGCAATTTCTACTCCAAGCTGTAACATAACAACTTTTCCATGCGTTAGTTCTACTCAGCATTCCTTCTCCACATGGCATAATCGTCTAGAACATTTAAGCTCTCTTAAACCTCTATGTAATAAAGAATTAGTACATATCAATCCAAACATCACAAACTATCTTTCTCGTTTAGCACATCTGCTATTTTTGAGCTTGTGCATATAGATGTGTGGGCCTCATGCAATTCACCATCAGTAACAAATACCCCATACATGCTACAGTAGAGGCACTTGGATTATTTTGCATCGTAACTCTGAGAGCTAGAAACCAGTTCCATACTTTTTTTTTAAAACAATTAGGACATATATAATGGATCTGAATTCCTCAGCCATTAAGCCCAATCCCTTCTAACCAGTTCTGCTGTCCTACATAAAGAATCTTGTGTCTCTTCTCCCCAACAAAATGGGGTAGTAAAAAGAAAACATATACATATTCTTGAAATTGCTAGGGCCCTGATGTTCCAGTCTCAAGTGCTAACACATTTAAGGCCATATTCTCTTCTCACAGTTGTACATCTCATTAATCTCCTTCCCACTGTCATACTCCAACGAAAATCACCTTACCTTCTCCTACACAATAGAGCTCCTGATTATCCTATACTTATATCTTTTGGGTGCCTGGTATATGCCTCTACTATTCCTCACTATAGAGACAAATTTGCTTCCAGATCACATACACGTTTTTTTCGTGGATATGTTGCTGGGACTAAATGTTGCCGATTATGTGATTTAGTTTTTTATTTCTAGAGATGCAATCTTTGATGAGTCTATTTTATCTTTCCCCTCAATTCAACTCCTTAGATCAAACACCACTACCTTTGGTCCATTATGATATTCCTACACCGCCTCCTTCTAATCAATTACCAGATCCTCCTGTTCCAACCCTTGTTCTTAGACCACAATGAGCTAGAAAACAAACCTAGTTGGCCTAATAATTATGTCATTGGCACTGCCTCTACTATCTCAGATAATTATGCTCCCCCTCATCTCCGTAAAATAGTTAATTCCCTTGCGTTGTATTTGGATGGAGGAATTTGAAATTCATGAATTTTGAATCAATGAATTTCAAATCCACTCAAGATAGAGGGGATTTGAAATCCACTTAAATTCTTCAAAAAATAGTTTAAAATGAAATCATGAATTTCTAAATCCATGGTAAACCAAACAACATCAATGAATTTGAGACTATGAATTCTAAATTCATCCTCAAATACTTCCATCCAAGTGCAACCTTATTTCTTCTATGGAAAATGTTGAAACATTGCAAGAACCATATTCTTATGTTCAAGCTAGTCAATCAAAGAAGTGGATTGATGCTATGAATCAGGAACTCACTGTCCTTGAAGAAAATGATACTTGGTAGTTGCAATTGGTACCATTACCTCCAGGCAAGAAAGCCATTGGTTGTAAATGGGTTTCCAAGGCGAAAAGGAATCGTGATGGAAATGTGGAAAGACACAAAGCTCAGTTAGTGGATAAAGACTATCATCAAATTTTTGGGGTTGGCTATACGGATAGTTTATCCCCAGTAGCCAAAATGACTACTGTACATTTTTTATTGCTTTCGCTGATGCAAAACAGTGGGAATTACATCATATTAATATCAATAACGTGTTTCTACATGGGAACCTGAATGAAGAAGTTTATGAGTAAATCCCAGAAGGTTATAAACATGGTTCTCCTGGCCAAGTTTGTCATCTCAAGAGTCTTTATGGCTTGAAAAAACATCCCTATAGTGGAATGAGGAGTTCTACGCTAAGCTGTTAGGCTTCAGTCTTTGTTAGTTAGCTCATGACCAATGCCTATTCGCCGGAAGAGAGGATGGCAGGTTTTTAGTACCATCGGTATAGGTGAATGTTGATAGAGGATAGTCCATCATACGTTATTGCTCTTAAGAATTACCTTACTATTAAGGACATCGCGAAGCTAAATATTTCTCGTTCTTTCAAAGGGATTCATATTTGTTAACATAATATATACTGTACATACTTCTTGATTCTAAAATGCTAGACTGCAAAGCAGTTGATGTTTTTTTTGATAATTCAAAGCAGTTGATGTTGGAAATTGCATTTAAAATGCCATTTAAATGTCTTTCGGGGAAGCCCGGTTTGAGAAAGTTTTAGGTAGGACCTAGTAACGAAACGTGGAATCTTGAGCCGTTATCGTGATCTCCTCCGAAAGAGGTTCAAGGCGGTATATTATTTATCCAAATCGGAGTTTGGGTGAATGAGAAATTCATCTATAAAGTTGGAAGTTTGAAATGGGTTTATGGTGTTTATACCACATGGAAGGAAATTGGCAAGTATAAATATAATTTTCCTTCTAAAGGTTGAATAAATGAATAGCAAAGAGACTCTGTCTTGCGCACCTAGACGCAGGGGGGCGGGGTGCAAATCAAGGGCCGAATTCGAGCCTCGGACCAAGGGATTTGTGTGCAAGCGCGATCTGCGTACACGAATGTCAGTCCGGCCGAGGGACGACCCCGCGAGCTAATTTTTTGCTATTTTTTCCTTTCCTTTTTGCATGCCTCTTCAAATTCCTAACCGCTGACTTTTCATTTTCTCTACTTTTTTGAAGCCTTGAAGACATTAAACTTCAGATGTTAATTGACATTACTGCAAGAGTAATGGTAAAAAAATATGGGTCCTCCAAGAGCCTTTTACAACCTAAAAATGGTGGCCCTTTCAGCTCATTTAGTACCCCTTCGAAATTGATACATCATATTTTATTCCAGCATCTTGCTATCATCTCTTTTTCATTTTTGTCCAGTTGATTCCTCTTTGGCCCTCCAGTTTTGTTCCAATACAATCAGCACTAAGTTAGTTCGCCAGTTAGTAGAAACTCAGTGCTAGAGTTTTTGCTTTGCTTGACTATTGGATCCTGGAAATCGGACGTCCACGAGTGTCTTAACACGTGAGAGTGGGCAAATCTGTTTTAAGAATACTGTGCGTGCCACAAGCCTCTGTTTTATTATTTTCATTTTCCAGCATCCTCGTTTTTTCCCTACAAGCTTAAAATAAATCCTTTATGATGGCTTCGAACAACACTCTTGTTGATGCTACCAACACTATCAATGCCACCCTCAATGCCAGCAACTTGGCCCCTACAACCATGACCCTTCCCACTGTCCCTCCTACCCACGTGCCTCATATGGTGAATGTTTCAGTTAATCATGCAGATAAACCGGAGAAGTTCAATGGTTTGAACTTTTGAACTTCAAGAGATGATAACAAAAGATGTTATTTTACCTCACCACTTGAATCTTGCGAGGTTCTTGACTGAAGATCCACCCAAGTTGGGTGAGGATGCTGATGTTCAAGTTGTCAACGTGTTTGATACTTGGAGGCATTCTGACTTCTTGTGTCAGAAAGACTTCAAAACAACAAGAAACGAAAGAAGAGGTCAATCGCACGTGTACTGCCATTCTGGCCCAAAAATTGAGGCCCAAATCGAGCCATACAAAGGCCTAACTTCGAGTTCATTTAGTTACGAACAAAAGTTGTGTAGAGGTCGGAGTGAGAAGACGAGAGGAAAATGCTTGAATTGGCGATGGAAAAAGATGGGACTAAATAGGAGAGGGGGAAGGGAGTACCAGATCCAGTACTGGACCGGAACTCCACTAATAAAGATTCCAGACGGTTAGCAGCCCACTGTACCGGGTCGATACAGGTCCGACACTCACCCGGTTCACACATTCGCTCCTCTTCGAGCACCACCTCCATTTCTTTGCTGTAACTTCTTCATCCAGATATGGATCCGAGCAATTCAAGATGCTACGAGACTGTAAGACGAAGATCTAAAACTTTTGTGTTCGGTCCTAGAGTAAATTCCGCACCAAAAATTCCCATAAATCACGATAACTCCGAGCCGGCGCAAACGAGAGGCTCGACTCAATAACTTATGATCCCTTGCATTCTTAAATGTACTAGTATAGTACCCGCGAAAAAATTCTGTGGGTGTATTAAGCATTTTTCTTGAGGGAGAATGTTTTAAATGTATAAACACTTTCGTATTACTCCAAATATTTTTTTTTTGTTATTTTTAAGTATATTACAAAGATATAGAGTTGTAGTCATATAATAATATATGTGTTGTATTTAAATGCATTATAAAGAATATCTAAGAGTTGTAATCACATAATAAAAAAATGAAAGAGAGCTAACAAAAAGGAGAGAAGGATTTGATATAGACGATTATTTAACATAAAAACAGGAATTCAAATTAATTAATATTCTAATTTAAATTAATATTTTTATCAAAATTCAATAATATTAAATAGGGATTCCAAATAAAATCAACTAACGAAAATAGAAGAGAGCTAAAAAGGGGAGTGAATTTGACGTAGACAATTTTTCTGAGTAGTTAGTTAATTAATTAACTAAAACGTTAATAATTAAAATTTATTTAATTATCAAAATTCTATAAACTTAGAAAATTTGAGAGAATACCACTTTTCTAGGTGGTGTCTCTTATAGTATATAAACTAGTAGTATCCCCATGCGATGCACGGTTTGTAACTATAAATGAATAAATGATAACAATTTTAATATAATAAATATTACAATCAATATATAATAAGAGATGAAAAATATTAAAAATTAAAAATATATAAATTTGAGTAAGTTATAGAACATTCATATTTGTTTTCCTTAATGTATGAATATCTCTACCATCAATGCATGGAGGTCATGTTGACCATCTTGTACAATGATGAGTGTATATATGTATATTTATAATTTTATGATAAACATTAATACTTATTCAAAATATCTATTTTTTTTTTCCAAATATAATGTTCAAGAAATTTTCAAAAGCTTTTAGTGAGTATCAATAGCATTACATTCTAATTTTATTAATTTTTATTTATTGCATAAAGACACTAATAATTAATCTAGATAATCAAGCAACAAACAATTATTTATTTTTCATTTAATTTATTTATACAATATGGTATCAAACTATAGATCGATAACAGATGACTAATTTAATTTATTATACAGGAAAATCACATTTGGAATGAAAAAATATATTTTAAATTTAAAAAAAAATAGATTATTTTTTGGAAAAAAAATATGTTGAAATTATAAAATATTTACTAAATAATTCAATTTTTATATGACTAAATAATTAATGAAAAAAGGGAACAAAATATAAATTAAGTTATTTTCAAATAAAATGCTATATACAAAAAATAAACAAAATTCAAATTAAGTTATTTACAAATAAAATGCTTTAAACAAAAAAAATAAATAATGTTTTCCAAATAAAATGCTTTATACCAAAAATATTTTTTTCCAGAAATGACAGAGATTTGGGTGGGAAAATTCCTAGATTATTATTTTGGGTAGATTTTGTTATTATATAGATGTAGATATAGATTTGACTATTATACCCTTACTTGTAGGGTTAATTTCAGCAGATTTTTATCTTTTAGAGAGTGGAAGAGTGGGTTGTCTATAAATACCACTCCTCCCTCATTTTTAAGGACTTTTGCTTTTTCATTTTTACTTAGAACAATTCTTCTCCTCTATTTTAAGATTTTAGCTAGGGTTTCCTCCTCTTAAAGGGGAAAACTTAGGGTTCTTGGTGAAGCTTGTAAGAAGACTCCAAGGGAGTGATACCCTTGAAGGATATTGAAGATTCTCCGACTAATATCATCATTAAATTTTTCTAATCTCCTCTCTCTTCATTTTTGGTTCTTTATGAATTCTTGCCTATTGATGATGTTGTTGGGAGTTTTTATTATGCTTTCTAAGTAGTCTTAGCCCAAGCTTCGGGGTTAATATTCGATTTATTTGATTGTTAATGTGATTAGGGTTTGGTAACTTAGAGTTAGGATTTAGTTAGTTTGTTACAATTGTTAGTTAAAATTGAACCTTCGACCACATGCTTGCTTCACGGTAGCTCCGGCTTAAGGTGGCTTAGGGGCACTTCAACTAATTGTGCAATTAGGAGATGATAGGTTCCCTAGGCTAGGGATAACTACCCTTTTGAGGCTTGTCGACTAGAACTTGATTTAGTCTAGAGGTTAAATTCTACGCTTTATTCTATTCAAGTGGGAAATTAACCTTGGATAAGTAAATTAACCAAAACCCAATCGGTAGGAGGGAGATATATGGAGGAGAAACTCTACCCAACAGGAAAGTAGAGCCTAGGGGGCCGGGTGTTGGCAGGATAGACGAAATTATGTTTAGTCGCGTGTTTAGAAAGTACACCCCTACGTCGGTCTTTAGCATGGGAGAAGTCGGGCTAACCTCTTCTAGTCTTACGTAGTCGGTAATCCAAGACCCGGGGTTGAGTTTGTAAGTCTAATTCGTGTAGGTAGTCTACATTGAACTCCGATTTCTTTATCTTAGAGAAAAACGGCACCTCAACCGTATTCCGGATTCATTGCCTTATTGGGACGTCGGTTTGGTAGTGATTCGACCATTTTAGCCTTATGTCATTATTAGCTTTCATATATTGGATATTAACCTTGTTTGTTTGAATCAAACCGAATTTCGGGAAACTCTTTACCAATTATCTTTTTATTTTCAATGCGATCTTAGTATAATCAAATCTCAATTTTCAGTTTAGCTAAACTTTTAGAATCTTGGCTCGGTTGATTCACATGGAATATCCTCCTTGTGGTTCGACTTATACTACCTTTGTCTTAATCCGTACGCTTGCGGACTAAGAAATCTTTCCTAAATCGTTAGTTTTTTAGGCATTTTCGAGACAAGTCCAATCATATAGCTATTTATTGCCTCTTCCTACAATTGTAACAGATTGATTTCAGTTGAATAAAGTTCATAGCCGTTTTCAAGCTAAACTCCTCAACAAGCTCACAGGAGTAAGCCCAAAACAAAAAAGGAAAAATGTGCACGAGATAGGTCAAAATCGAAGAATATCATACAATATGGAAATAGCAGAAAAGATTATATGTGTACATTTTCTATCCCGCCCTCTGTTCCAACTGTGCCAGTTACTAGTATTCAACACATAAAATTGCGTTTTTCTTAATTTAACTTTTAGAACTTATCATTTTCATGAGCTCCTTATAATATGTAGTAATATACATGGGACACGATTGGACTCTAATGAGAATAATGGATCCAAGATGTGAAGTGGTGCATGCACTCTTCCAAAATCTGCGACGCACTAATTAGTGGACTAAATATATATTCATTTCCGTTATTCTTTTTTACCTATAGTATACAATAAAAGGCCCAGATTAACAGCACTACCTTATATGCCTTAGGGACAGACCTACAGAATAATTCTTAATTGGTCGTCGGGTAATTATATCACATGATAAATTGAATAAAATTTCTAATATGAATGATATAATTATTATTAAAGTTGACTGATAAAGCTTGCAAAGTTGACCGATAATAATATTTTATTCTGCTTTCATACGTAATAGTTCAATATTTGATTCGTCCTAGATTACAAATGATAAATATCTCAATTAGTTGGTTCGTCACGAAAAGAATTATTAAAAAAGAAAATCTAGTTGGACTATACCAAAACAATTAAGCTCATCTTCACAATAAATTTGGGTAAAACAAAATTGATAACTATCTTTCACATCCGATGAATTGAATTCTATGTATGTAGTTTATATCCTTACAAATCGGGACAGGTTTAGTATTTTCTCTTAAAAAAGTGAAATTATTTTATTATACCCTCTCCGATTTTATTAACAATTGTTCTAGAGTTAATAAAAAATAAAGGATAATGTAAAATAGACGAATACACTCCTAAACAATCTTTCTATTTCCCTTCAATCCTTGATTTTATTCTCTTTTCTTAAATTGAAAAGAAGGAGACGGAGATATAATTTGTTGGGAAAAGTGATCAGGTTAATCTTGGAAGAAAAATAAAATTATTGTTAAAACGAAAAGTAATTATTAACAAGCTAATGTATCACAACCTTACAAAGAAAATGTTAATTAATTCATCAAGCATTTAGCTAGAGAGTCGTTTTATAGATGATTGTATTGCACATCAACAATGAACACAATATATGATTACGTACTAATGATTGTCAACATCAAATGATACAAATGAGGGCAAAATCGTAATTTTATTTGTCTAGAAATCAATTCCAAATATGAATTCATTCCCATATTAAAGCACATAATCTTTCACCAAGTGTGTCCTAAAACCACAAAAAAACAACACAATGGCTAATGAATTGTATGAAGCAACAATTGAAGGCAACGTAGAATTGTTGCTAACGCTAATCCAAACAGACCCTCTAATTCTGGAGAGAATTACAGCAGTGCCCTCCCATGAAGAAACTCCTCTGCACATAGCTGCCATGTTAGGACACCACCACTTCTGCACTGAGCTTATGCGGCTCAAACCTCAGCTAGCCACAGAGCTCGACTCTCGCGGATCGTCCGCTCTCCACGTGGCAGCAGCAAAAGGCCACCTCGAAATTGTCCAAACTCTCATTTCGACCAATCCCGACATGTGCCTTGCACGTGACAAGGATGGAAGGTATCCGGTTCATGTTGCAGCCATCAAGGGTAGAGTCGGCGTGTTACAAGAGCTGTTGGAGGCGAAACCCGAGGCCGCACGTGCCAACCATATTCTGCATCTTTGTGTGGAGTATTGCCAGTTTGAGGCTTTGAAGATGTTGATTCAAAAACTTGATTTTCAAGAATCTGTTAATTATAAAGATAGTAATGGCAACACTGTGTTGCATCTCGCTGTTGCTGACAAGCAACTTCAGGTATGTTTATTAACCAAAATTGCAAAGCTGGTTCTCGTTACCGATGAAGTTAAATATTTTCTCAGTTTTTATTTCGGTTATTAAAATGTTTTGAGTTTATAATAAACCTAGCTAGCTACATTTGCAGACTATTGATTTTCTTCTGAATCATACAATGATTGAGGTGAATGCTGTGAATGGCTACGGATTAACAGCAATGGCGATCTTGTTCCAAAGTCGAAGAGATAAAAACGACATTATTATTGCAGAGAGGCTTCGAAACCATGGTGCCAATTCGATGACTCTAGAAGCAACACAAAATCGAGTGTTTGCAAATATAGAGAAGCACGACGACTGGATAGAGAGACAGCGCGACGCACTAATGGTGGTGGCGTCACTGATAGCGAGCATGGGGTTCACAGCTGGCGTGACGCCCCCAGCTGGCGTGCTGTCAATAAAACACGAACCCACGCCATGGAGTTATTACACAAGGTTCCTGGTTTACAACACCATCAGTTTTATGTCGTCGATTAGTATCATACTGTTGTTAGTGAGTGGGGTGCCGTTTAAGCGCAGGGTGTTTATGTGGATTCTGATGGTGATTGTTTGGATAGCTGTTGCATCGACTGCTTGTACATACGCAGTCTCGATTGCACATCATCTGGAGTACTCTAACATTCCTGTGCTTTTGGATTTGGTGCACTTTGGTTTCCTGTTCTGGCTAGTCGTTATGTTGATTGTTCTGGGCTTCCACGCGAATCGGGTCGGTCTGGTGCTCGTACGAAAATTTAGGAGGCCGTCTAAGGTGCAGGTAGGGGTCGAGGCAGTGTAACTATCATAAACTTGGTATGAGTACGAGGTCATATTAATATTGTTTCTTCATTTTCAAACATATGTCAAAGTGTATATCGTTGGAGAATCCAACTAAATAGCATAGAGTTAGTCGATCATCAATTTGCTCAGTTAGGGAGTTTCCTTGTCTAGAGAGAAGAACTTATACTACCAGTAATACGCACGTGGTTACAACTTTTTATTATTATCTAATCAAAAAAATTAATTTATCATTGTAACATTGATACACTTTTTATACTAAAAAACTAAAAAGAATCACAAAAGAAAAACAAAAAAGTTAAATAATCGTAGTCTTAATAAAACAAGTTATAATAATTAATGTTAGACGATTCGTATATTATGATATAATGTGGAAACATTTAGCCATACAAAATAGGAAATTATATATATAAAGTTTAATATTATATTCTAATTAGTGTTTACTTCTCATTATACATAGACTCGAGCATTAATAATATATGGGCTAAACACTTAAGTGAACCTGTGCATTGCGAGTTTTTATACTTCAATACCTAAATTTTGTTTTTTAACCGATTCCAACCTGAAGTCTAAAAATTGTACAAGTTGCAACCTCCATCAAATGTTTTCTGGTCAAATATCAAACATGTAACAATCACATGCCAAACCGGGGGTTGCTATTTTCAAGATTTGTTGAGGCAAATTCACATGACAAACACGTAAGTATTTGCCAGAGCAGTCTGAGTAGATGTTGGTGAAGGTGGTGGTGGCGAAAGAAAAGATTAAATATCTAAAGCAGAAACGACAATGAAGAAGGGGAACTTTCGTCATTTTGATTATGTCTATTTTGTCCAAACTTTTTATGCGGTGTGAAGAGCTCTTTATAGTGGTGTAAATAGAACTCTCCTTTTTTATCGTTCTTTTTTTTTTATTATATCCTATAATTTTATCTATCATAGTGAATTCATTTATCAAGCCATTACATATGCTTAAAATATATGTATAATATTTTTATCAATTTAATTTCCATTAATGTTAGTATTACATTAGTGAATTGATTTATGTAGGTTTGTAAGGTAGGTGACTAAAAATAATGTTCACCGCATAGATATATTTGAAAAAAAATTTATCCATTATATAAACCAATAGTATTTAAAAACTTACCCAATATCAATATTGATTCATTAGTTATAATATCTTCATATATATATCATATATATATGTATATATGTATTATTTCTTTTATAAATAAGCTACTTTTACCGATTTCTCCATTTTTTTATCTTAAAAATAGTTGTATATATGATAAATGACTTTATTGTATATTTTTTTAAGTCAGTAAAATACATATATCCAGTAGTATTTTCTATATTTGTAATATATGTTTACAAATGTTACTTATGAAGTATATCGATTAGATTCTTCTAAATCACTGAAAATAAATATAATATATAATATTGTCTTCTACGAGCATAATAATTCTATTTATATTTACATTTTAATGCTTGTATAAAGAAATTTGTCATGTAAAAATATATATTGCTAGTTTGATCTAAATTGAATAATACTAAATGTAGGTAGAGTTTAATCGATATTTCAAAATAATTCATTCTAATGTATATCAAACTACAATGCAGATATTTGATATTTTTTGTATTCTTTTTTTTGTAGCATATTACCTAAACTCGTCTATTATATTTTATTTTTTATAATGATAATTCACTAATTAGACCCTTCAAAGTTGATATTTTTATATTAGTTTTTTTTTTTTTATAATTTGGTTCATAATTATGTTAATATAGTTTTATCTACTAATAATAAAGTCAATTCATATACCTTTTCTTCACAATGATTTTTTTACTTCTATGAGTTTTATCATCATATTGGTGAGGAAATTGCGGTTTTGGTCCCACATGACACAGAGCAGTTGCATTTTGGTCTCAAGGTTTTCACATTTGATCCCACAAATATAAAATCGAGCATATTTAGTCCCATTAGAAATTTCACAAGCATTTATAGTCCCAAGTTTTTACATTTTCAATCCCACAACGTTTATCATTAACGTTTTTTGTCACGTGCATAGCACATGTCTGTTAAACGACGTAATAAATACGAGAAAATTGCACTTTTAGTCCCACAAGACACGAGGCTGTTGTACTTTGGTCCCAAAGTTTCACTTTTGATCCCACAAATTCAAAATCGAGCACTTTTAGTCCCATAAGAAATTCCACAAGCATTTATAGTCCCATGTTTTTTTCATTTTCAGTCCCATTTTTTCTTTTTTGTTGCATATATATTAGTTCGACCTGATTTTTTCGGGCATATTTAAAGGGAATAAGGCGTGTTACTTCAACACAGGGGTGATGGTGATGGTGATGGAGAAGAAAAGATTACACAGAAAAAAATTGGGAAATTGATGATACAGAGGGAGAGGAGGATATATGAGTTGGAATTTTTTCGCCCCTTCATGTTGGTTTTTGGAGGGGAAGTAGAAGGGAATTGATCATAGGTGGAATCAACATGGTCTAGGTGGGTATAATGTAGAGAATGGTCGGGTCAATTTGGTGCATTGGAGCGGGAAGGGGAAGCCATGAGTGAGGTTTGATGAAGGGCGGCCTTGCCCCGTGGATCATTTGTGGGCCCCTCATGATCTAGAAAAATTAATTTACGAAGGTATAGTAGATTAAAATAGAGGATATCGTTGATGATCTCATGTACGAGGTACTTTTTGGTTGGAATCCAAATGAATTTGGATTTGAGAATGTGACATGAGATGTTACAGACCATTTTTCACGCAATTATACAAGTGCAAATTACTAATAATGAAGACCTTTTCAGATTCTACAGCTTATAATCAGTTTTTCTAGATTTTCAAAAGCTAGTTAGAATGTTCTCATTTAAATGAAATCCATAGAGTAGCAAATCTCTTATTGTTTCGATGTTCATGGATTTGAAAATCATTAATTCTTTTTTAACTACGTTCCAATATTCTATTTGGCTGAGACCGAAAAAGAACTTTACTTACTGACATTTCTCATTTATATTTATACGATTTTTTTAGTTAAGTGACTCGGATGATTTGGTGAAGCAAAATCAAATATCAAGCAAAAACTAAGAGGTGAGATTAAGTTACTTTATATTGGTTGATGTAAAGAGGAGCATGGAAGTAGAGGAAAAGAGATGAAATCAGCTATCAATCGAAAAATTAATTTATGGAGGGAAAAAATGGTTGTTTGGTTTGGGATGAAAAATGCAAAAAATCTTGGGACTAAAAGTGCTTGTTTGGTTGGGACCAAAACTGCACAAAAACTTTGGGACTAATAGTGCTTGTTTGGTTGGGACCAAAACTGCACAAAAAACTTTGGAACTAAAAGTGCTAGCAAAGATAACAGAAAACGTGACGGTGGGACTAAATGTGCTCGATTTTATATTTGTGGGATCAAATGTGAAAACCTTGGGACCAAAATGCAACTGCCTTGTGTCCCGTGGGACCAAAATCGCAATTTCCTCTCATATTGGTCTTATTCAATTGTTTTGACATTATCCTTTATTTTTGGACTTTGATAAAGTAGCATACACAAAAAATAAAATAAAAATATAATTTTCTAGCATGTCTTTTTACTTACTCAAAAGTTAATTTTAAAATTTAACCTCAGGGATTCCAAATGCAAGTTATTTCATCCTTTGAACGTGATTTTAGTATTTGCTTCACGTTTATATATCATAATTAAGTTTGAGTAACTTTTCGCATTAAGCTCTAACCCTTTGAAATTAATAGTTTATACTTTAGTCTAAATATTCTATATTCATATTTTATTTTTCATTAGATAACTTATATAACTTCAATTTTTGTTTCACAAACTTTTAATATTGATACTTCAATAATTAAAAAAATTAGGAAGATTATTGTAAGTAGCAAATTTATAGCATTTGAATTCAGACAAACAAACAAACTGTTACTATTATATAAGTGTTATTCTAATACATATTTATCATAACAGTTGATTCTTTCATTTATAATAAAAAAAAAATTATGTAAGAATTTGTGAATCATTGTACATAGTAATATAAATCACTGGGAATCATTTATACATGGGATTGGCATATACGTTTTATGTTGTTTAAATAAACTAAAATATTTTAAATTAATCTCATCTATTTTTTTATTTTTTTAAAATCTTTAGTTGTATTTTTATTTTTAATCAAACTCTTTGTCATTTTTATAGAATAAAATAGTATAAGTATTCAATCATATGTCAACAACAATTAAGACTTAGCGATACATTTAAAAAATTAAGTAATAATGAAGAGCTAATACTAATCTATAATTTTTTGTTCTATCATAAATTTATATTAAATGTTAGATTTAGACATTCAAGTTTATATATTTGATTCTTCATATAGTACTACTTCATATTTTTAAGATATACATAGTAAAGGGTAATTCTAGAGTGCAACCACTACATTAATACAACTAATATTTTACCTGCTATGATAGGTATTTTTCTACTATGCAAGTTAACAAGTGGTGTGTCTCTAGGGATGTACACGAACCAAACTATTCGCGAACTATTCAGGTCTCAGCTTGAAAAAATATTCGTTTAGAATCGTTCGTTGGCCTAAACGAACTGAACTCGAGCTTAATATCGAGTTCGATAAATTTTTCGAGCTGTACTCGAGCTTATAGGTATTTGGTTCGCAAGCTCGCGAACTAGGCTCGCGAGCCGAGCTCGATAATATACATGAATGTTTTATACATAAAAAAAAAAAATTATGCATAAAACTGTGTTCAGTGGTAATCGAACACATGACCTCCGAGTTCTATCTATTACATGTTTCACGAATTCGAGCTCGAACCGAGCTCATTTAATATGTTATTGAGCTTTTATCAAACCGAGCTCAAATTATTTGCGAGCTTAAAATTACATGCTTAACGAACTTGAGCTCGAACAATGTTCGTTTTATTACATTATCGAGCTTTTGGCGAACCGAACTCAAACTACTCGCAAACTTAGTAATTACAAAATGAACCGAGCTCAAACAAAATTTTATAAGCTCGAACGAACATGAGCCAAACTCAAACACAATAAAAACTTAAACGAGCCGAACTCGAGCCTTAAAGTGTTCGACTTGATTCGGTTCGTGTACACCCCTATGTGCCTCCTATTATTTAACTCATTATACTTATAATTTACTTAGTACCAATTACCTTTAGCCACCTGGCAATTTTGTCAGAATTAATATGATGTTTTTAGTTTTTCATTTCCCTGATAAGTGATTTTGTAATTTGCCGGTTAAATCTCATTCTCTATAGTGGTACATAATATTTGCTATTATTATAATATTTGTAAAGTATTATTATTATTATTATTATTATTATTATTATTATTATTATTATTATTATTATTATTATTATTATTATTATTATTATTATTATTATTATACCCTTTACATGACTAATATAATGTGCACATTATGTATTCTAATATTTAATAAATAAATTTTTGGGTGTTAAGGATTCAATGTCAGCTGAATTGATTGCAATAGTTGAGGCACTTGACATATGTGTTAAAAATGGCTGGAAAAAAGTATGGCTTGAAATCGATTCCCTTTCGATCTATCATATGCTGCGAAATAACACGACAAGGCATTGGTCATACCAAGCAAGTTTGGCAGCCATTTGGAAACTTGCTAAGGGGATGGAATTAAGAGTTTCACATATTCATCGAGAAGGCAATGGCGCTGCGGATCACTTGGCCAATTTGGCAGTCAAAACGAAGGCTTCGGCAGAATTATGTAATAGCATAGCTTGCAAAAGCCTTCGTGGCCACTTGTTATTAGATACTCGGGGATATCCCAACTTTAGATTTCCTAATTAGTTCCTTTTATTTCGTGACTTTCAGCTATTGTAAATCTCTTGTTATTAATATATAGATAGGTTGGGGGTCGACCTAACCCCTCCATCATACTGATGATTTTTTCGAATATATATATATATATATATATATATATATATATTTAATAAACTCCTTACACTATTCTTTTATCTTTTTTTATTTTTATAGCATGCATAGACAAACAAGATTATACAACACTTTTAATTAGTTAGTAAGAGAATTACCTATAAATAATAAAAGTCCATCCAAAGAACACTTCCCCACTCCAAATTTCTATTAGCGATTTGAAGATTTTTTATAGGTCAGCTTGTGATTGGTTAAGTGTGTGTTTGTGTGTGTGTATATATATATATATATATTTATATCATATTTAATTTGGCAATCTTACTACATATTAAATAAGATACTATATTAAAAAAAAATACATTTGTTTTTTCATTGTTGATTACTTGGATTAAATTTGTGTAGTTTTATTGGATTATTTATATTGGTTTTATGTTAGAAATAAAAGTTAGACATATATTTTTATTAAAAAAATATTTAATAAATTACAAAAAAAAAAAAATACAATAATCAATTAATTTACTTTTCTAGGTTAATTTTAGTCAGTTAATAAATAAATCTATAACTTTGTCTTTACTATACATGACGCTATACATTTTATAATTAGCAAGAGGGGAAAAATAACATATGTGAAAATAAAAGTGCGTGAAAACTTAACAACATGAAATCTGCTATTAGTTAGTCTTCAAATTCGGTGATCTAATTCATAATTCTCTATATTAACAAAAAAAATAGCAGCTGAGCAGCATGCATCTGGGAAATATTGCACACTTGAATAAAGGTTGAGGAAATTTATAAATTTTCTTCCTATTTTTAATTTTCTTTACTTTCTTTTGTATTATTTTTTCCGATATCCTAAAGTAAAAAAAAAAAAAAAATAGTTTCTAATCCATTTTTCACTTACAATATATCAAATTATTCTTCATTTACAATATTTAATTTGATATCATATTTAATATAACAAAAAATAAAAGTAAAATAAGTGATTGGTTGTTGATTAATTATTGTGTTTTGATTTGAGTATTTATTGTGAGATGAACTATTCTCGGATTTAACCTACATATAAATATAAATTAAATAATTTATTATTAAATAAAAAACATTATTGGATACTCTAAAAAATTATTCTTTAAAAAAAATTCAATCTATGTTATTTTTTATTTAAATTTATATATATATATATATATATATATATATATATATTAAAAATGTTTAGCATGAAGAATGTTATTGAATATGTTTTCCTTGTTGCTCGCATTTGTGGGTCAATTAATACTTAAATAAATTTAACTATTTTATAAAGAGAGAAAAGGAAGCGTGATGGAAGGCCGAGATTAGTGGAGCAGGAGTTCAAAAAAATTAATAAGGATGACGGGAGAGCTAGTTGCCTTCTCTATTCAATTCATCATGGTATAAAATTTCCCACGAGGAAAAGAAATAAAAAAATTTAGGGTGAAAAGAAACAAATTAATAACATATTCTTTTATGGTGAAAAAGAAATAGCAGATTAAGAAGCCTAAAATTATTTTAATTTGCTAACCTGATTAGCAGGTAGTAGGTCATTCCGATAATATTGATCTAAAAGCTAAAATAAAATAAAATAAGTTGAATCCAATAGTTTATATTTTAGTTGTATTAATACAATAGTTGTATTATAGAAGGATCCAATAGTAATATTAATAATATCACATACTGATGTGACAATTTAATTTTCTTTAATACATGTTTTATTGACACTATGTGACTTATTATTGAAAGTCAAGTCCTCATTCATGGGTGTAAGTGTTGAAGCGGTAGTACACGAACAAATCCTTTAGCATGTTCTACTTTCATATACTTATTATCATGGATACAAAAGACGGTCTAGGCGGCCGCCTAGGCGGCTCTTAGGCACTATCTAAGCGCGGTCCTATTTTTAATTTTATTTTTTTATATTATTTTTTATTGAAAACACTGCAGTTTTTTTTTTTTTTTTTTTTTTTTTTTTTTTTTTTATAACTTGAAGTAATTTATTAAATGAAAAAGATAAAAGTTAAAAGTTAAAACTCTCACTTTCCTCATTCCAATGACAGAAAAAGTGAAACAAAAGTTAAAACCCTCTCCACCATAATTTGAGTTCCTCAGTTGCCTCTCTTTTCATTTCATCTTGCATACTTAATTAACTATATGAACTTTTGTAGTAAAATTTGGTGTACTTTAAGAATGTTGTGGGAATCAAACAAGAAACAGAAAACACAACTTAAAGAACGAAGAAAACGATTCTGAAATTGAAAGAACAATGCAACGCAGGAATTACGTGATTCGATCTTTCGATCTACGTCCATGGAGCATAATGAAAACCCTCTTCACTAGAATCAGAAAGCAGTACACAATTGCATCAATTATGCAATTGAAAACAACAAAAAGAAAAACAAATATGGATGAGCTAAAACCTAACTCATATCCCATAGAGCTCACAATTTCTCTCACTAACTTGAAGGAACTTTGCACTCTAGAATGAACTCTTAGCATGTACAATCGAATGGAGTAGTTACATGCCAAAAACAGATAAAGAAAAGGTTGTGAAAAAACAGGGAAAAGCAGACGGGTGAAAGACAACGGTTTTTCCCAAAACCATTGCAGATGGCGGTTATAACAGAATTCTAACTGCTTCTCCAATTCAGCTCCAATCTTCTTGTTGTTATTCACTCCTCTTGATTTCCTTTCTGTTTCCAACCAACTCTGAGTGTTGTTAAGTCACCAAACACTACAAATCTCCACCTGACTTACACATGAAGACAACCACAACAACACAGATTCTTCATGAAAAACAAATGATCCCAAACTACTCACTCATATCCAAAACACTGGACATGATCCTTATGCTGTAATGAATCAATCACACTGCATTACTTGGATCAGATCCAAGCAATATCTGAACTTGTCTGAAGGTAATGCTTTAGTAAGCATATCTGCTCCATTATCTTTGGTACTCACTTTATGAACCTTAATATCACCATTTTCAATCACATCTCTCACATAGTGAAGTTTCACATCTATATGCTTCGATCTGTCATGAAAAAATTGATGCTTCACCAGATGTAGAGCTCCTTGAGAATCACATAAAATTTTAACTAACTTCTTCTTCAAACCAAATTCTGACAAAATCCCCTTTAACCAGATAGTTTCTTTAACAGCTTCAGCCATTGCCATAAACTCAGCCTCTGTTGTTGACAGTGCCACTACAGGTTGTAACATTGATCTCCAGCTAATTGTTGCACCAAACAGTGTGAAAACATAACCCGATTGTGATCTTCTATTGTCTAAATTTGCTGCATAGTCAGAATCTACATACCCCTTCAGCACTTCTACAAAATCATCACATCTTTTGAACATAATTCCATACTTTGCTGCACCTCTCAAATATCTCATTATCCACTTGAGTGCTTCCCAATGTTGTCTCCCAGGGTTTAACAGATACCTGCTGACAACACTCATAACATGTGATATATCTGGTCTTGTATAGACCATCACATACATAATGCTCCCAACAACATTTGAGTATGGTATGTAACTCATTTTAAACACTTCCTTTTCTGTCTTTGGCTTTTGTTGTTCAAAGAGTTTGAAATGTTGAGCCAAAGGTGTTGACCCTGACCTTGACTCATCCATGTTGAATTTCTTCAACACTTTGTACACATAACTTCTCTGTTGCAACCATAACAGACCCTTTTGCTTATCTTTGATGATATCCATTCCATGTATCCTTCTTGCTTCTCCCAGCTACTTCATTTCAAACTCAGCCTGTAGATCTTTCTTTATCTTATCTATCTCAGCTTGATCTTGGCTTGCAACAAGCATATCATCTACATAAAGTAACAGGAAGCTTAGAATCTTCTGTCCAGCTCTCTTCATAAACACACAATTGTCATACTTAGATTTAACATAGCCTATCTTCTTTATGCATCTATCAAATCTAATGTACCATGTCTTGAACTCTGTTTGAGACAATATAAGGACTTCTTCAGCAGACAAGCCTTATTCTCATTTCCTAGAAGTACAAATCCTTCTGGTTGAGCCATGAAGATTGTCTCCTTCAACTCACCATGCAGAAAAGCAGTTTTAACATCCAACTACTCCAAATTCAAATCCAAATGAGCAACCAATGCAAGAAGAATCCTTATAGAACAATGCTTAACTACTGGAGAAAAAAATCTCATTATAATCTATACCTTCTTTTTATGTAAAGCCCCTGGCCACAAGCCTTGCCTTGAACCTTAGTTTTTCAACACCAACAAACTCCACCTTCTTATAAATCCACTTACAGCTCACAAGCTTCTGATTTGTTGGCTTGTTCACTAACGTTCAAGTCTTGTTTCTCTCAAGTGAATCCATTTCTTCCTTCATGGAAATGATCCAATTATCCATATCCTTAATTTGGAGAGCTTCCTTATAAGTTCTAAGCTCTGAGTATTCATTTTCTTCTGCCACTGTCAAAGCATAGGCAGTGAGATATTCACTGCCATACCTGGTGGATAGTCTAATCTCTCTCCTCTGCTTGTCCCTTACAAGCTGATATTGACTGATTTCTTCAATCTCACCATGTCCGGAATTTTGATTATCTTCATCAGAGGCTTCATTATTAGAAGCATCATCTTAAATACCATGCTCCACCTCAGTTTGCAATCTGTCTTGTGAAACAATACTTTCAATATGTTGTTCTTTTGAAACATTGAAAGGCATTTTATTCTCATCAAAGGTAACATCTCTACTTATGATGATTTTGTTCATTCCACCTTCAATACACCATAGCCTGTATCCCTTCACCCCTTTTGGATATCCCAGAAACACACAACTCAAAGCCCTTGCATCCAGTTTATCTTGCTTTATATGTGCATAAGCCATACATCTAAAACTCTCAGATGTGAATATTTTGGTGGTTTCCCACTCCATTTTTCTTCAGGTGTCACATACTCATTTATTGTGGATGGACTCTTGTTGATCAAGTAAGTTGTTGTTGATGCAGCTTCTCCCCAAAATCTCTTTTGTAATCCAGAACTCAGAAGCACCTTATTCTTTCAACTATAGTTCAGTTCATTCTCTCAGCAACTCCATTTTACTGAGGATGACCTGGAACTGTTCTGTGCCTCTTCATTCCTTTTCCTTTACAAAAGTCCTGAAATTATTCTGAAAGAAATTCAAGCCCATTGTCTGTCCTAAGGCACTTCAAAGATGATCCTTTTTCAATCTCAACTTTAATGCACCATTCTTGGAATTTAGAGAATGCATTTGATTTATTCTTGAGCACATAAATCCACAGCTTCCTTGAACAGTCACCTATTATGCTTAAGAAAAACCTTCCTCCTCCAAGTGTCTCAACCTTTGAAGGTCCCCACAAGTCTGAATGTGCATAATCTAGAGGTTGTTTTGAAGTGTGTTTTCCAATAGGAAAGGGTTTTCTCATACTTTTGCCCAAAATATAGATTTCACAGGAATTAATCTTGAAATTGCCTTTGTTATGTAGCAGGTTTTGCTTTAACAGCTCATTCATTCATGTTTCACTCATATGGCCCAATCCTTTGTGCCATATTACTTCTGTCAAGATTTTCTCTGATCCATCATGCATCTTCAGCTTGATATTCCCAATTCCTTCTATTGGGCATGCTTGGTCATTACCTAACATGACTGTCCCAGATTTTTAGTCCTTGAATTCGTGGAACCAGCTCAGATTTGGACACATATGAAAACTGCATCCAGAGTCCAAAATTCATTTGTCTTCAACCTTGACTTCTGTGATATTTTGGTATGATATGAAGCAGACCAGACTTAGCATATTGTGTGTCTTTGGTTAGTAGGTATATGTCAAATCCAGGGAAAGCTCACTGGGAGGCTTTGAAGCAGGTGTTAAGGTATTTAAAGGGAACAGTTAATCTGGGGTTGAAGTTTCAGAAACTGGCAAACATGACAATTCCTTTGGAAGGTTTTGCAGATGCTGATTTTGCTGGTAATATTGACACAAGGAGGTCAATCACAGGATATGTGTTCACTTTATATGGTACTGCAGTAACCTGGAGAAGTGTGCAGCAATCAGTAGTGGCTTTATCAACTATAGAAGCTGAGCACATGGCTTTGACAAAGGCAATTAAAGAAGCTGTGTGGTTGAAAGGAATTCTGAAGGATCTGGGGATAAAGCAGGAATGTGTGAACATATACTGTGACAATCAGAGTGCACTACATCTGGTGAAACATCAAGCTTTCCACGAAAGATCCAAGCATATAGATGTTAGGTTGCATTTTGCAAGGGATGTGATTGATGCAGGGTCAGTAGAGGTTAAGAAGGTTGGTACACGTGAAATGCATGCATTTTAGGTCGCTTTAAGTGTCGTTTTAATGATATTTTAATGCACATTTGATCGTGTATTTTGCATATTTGTATTATTGGGCCATTTAATGTGTTGAGCTCGTTTCAGGACAAAACAGGTGAATTAAGGCCGAAAAACGAGTATCGAAGAAGTCCGAAACGAAGAACGAGCCAAGGATGGAACAAGGGGGAAGAGGTTCGAACGACTAGACGCGCCCGCGAATACAAGTCACGGCCATGACCTATCAAAGAGAAAGGGCACAGATCATGCCCGTGACTCGGATTCACGGCCGCGACCTATCAAAGGGTTCACGCCCGTGACTCAGAGTCACGCCCGCGACCGTGTCCACGAACCAAAATACAACTTAAGCAAAATGAAGGGTTCACGCCCGTGACTCAGAGTCACGCCTGCGACTGTGTCCGCGAACCAAATTACAACTTAAGCAAAATGAAGGGTTCGCGGCCGCGACTTTGGTTCACAATCGCGACCTGATACCCTGTTTTCAATCCTGAAACACGTTTTTACCCATTTTTTCAGCCCAACACTTTCTCCTCTATATATATAAGGTCATTTTCGAATTTGACCTAACCTAGAACCCATCCCCCACACATAATCAGCCACTTTTCTCCATTGGAAGCAAAGGAATGGAAGGGGATTGAAGGTCTTGATCTTTAACCCTAACCTTTGGTTCTTTCTATCCTATTTTCATGTTTTCTTTAATTTTATGTTATTTTATCTTTGTATTAGGTAAAATGGGTGACTAGCACCCTTTAGTTCATCCTTGATCATTGTGGAACCTTGAGTCGAGACATTGATGTGATTATTACGGTTAATGTTACCGAGATTATTGTGTATTTAAGTGTTTTATGTTATTTGCTCTTATTGACTCACATTTATGAATTGATTATTGGTTTGATCATCCTTTAAGGGATTTGTGAATGTGTTGCTAGAATAGGAGATTACTATCCGTAATTATAGGATTTCCGATTCCCGTGTAGCAAACAATAGTTATTTATTGAGGATAACACAAAGTTCAACCACTAAAACCGAGCTTTCGAGTTTTATGTTGAATTTATCTCGTTGTCCTAGTGTTTAATGCTTTTGGTGATTGAATCTAAGAGAGCTTGTTTGAGGATTCGGTTAAACTGAATAGGGTTAGTCAAAGAGCTTATTTTGATTAACTAAGATTAAGGGACAACAAGGCTATTAGAGCTTGTTAATAGTCTTGAGATAAGGGCTTAAATCACAATTTAATCGGGCATTAACAATAGTTGCATCAATTGTTCAAGACCAAGGGGAAGCATGATCAAGGGTGACTTGTTTTACTATTTAAAAACTAAAATCGAAAAAGATCTCTTCTATTGTTTTTGAGTACTTGTTTCTTTTAATTGTGTCTATTTGCTTTTAATTGTCACTAATAGATTGTTAGTTTCCCATCAACCCCCTTCCCCCCCCATTATTGCTTTCTTAAGTATTTATTTCTTGCATACTTAATCATAAACTGCTTGACATCGTAATCAAAATTGTTCGGCCGTTCCCTGTGGGATCGACCCTTATTTACCATTCTACTCTGTAGGATAGTTAGTAAGGTTTAAGTGTATTCTTCATACACATTTAATTTGGTAGTAGGAAACGACGCTACCAAATTTTGGCGCCGTTGCCGAGGAATGGTTTAGAACGATTTTGTTTTATGTGTGAAGCGTTAGTTTTATTTACATAGATAGTGTTTGTTTTGTTTATTTAAAGAGTATCCGTCGAGCCAACGACGTTAAACAAAGACGCTTGTCGGGAGGCAACCCGACGTTTATTGCTTTTCGTTTGTTAAAATTCGTAGTTTAGATTGTTCACCTGTTCATTTTCTTTAATTGTGTCTTAGAACTTTTATTTTAAATGTGTAGGGATAAACACACAACCAATATAGCCTTTCAATGCAAGAAAATAGCACAAAACTTAGGATTCAATGGCACCTCCAAAAGCCACCACGAGCAAACGCAAAGGAAAGGAAGGCGCCTGTTCAAGAACCCGAGATTGAGCCACCTCAAGTCCCGGCATCCACCACCGCCTCAGTAGCCCTCTGTGAGTTGGAGCACCAAGGCGTATTATTTTCTCTCCCACAAACTTTGGTTTTCAACCAAGTTTGGGGAAGGGGGTGGTAGTGGGACGTCTTGGCCGCTCGGTGTTTCAATTCGATTCTCGCATTTTCGCTACTTTGTGTTTCTATTCTTGTTGATTTGGTTTTCCTTGGATGTTGGCCTGTGTGCCTTTCTGATTATGAAATCGGAGGGTGGATTTGAATCGATTATTTAATTGTGGATTGGCCTGTGTGCCCTTTTCTTATGTTTTGATTGGTTAGTTTGATGTTCTTAGACTAATGATTTTGGTTGTGATTAGTCCTTACACACTTTAGTTGTTATTATTTAGTAGTTGGTATTACTTAGTCTAGCTCACTTTGTTTAATCGAACCAAAAGATTGGGTTGGATGATTACCTCTTCTAGAGCACCAATTCGTACCCCTTTCATTCCCACAAACTTTGGTTTTTCAACCAAGTTTGGGGAAGGGGGGTGATAGGTGTACCTATTAGCTCTCGATTGTGTTGGGATTGACATTGGGCGAATGGTTGATGATGAGGCGATTTCTGCATAAATTTTGAAAAAATGGCAAGTGGTAGAGCATAATAGGCACTTGAGGTAAATTGAGCTTGTACTCAAAACTTTTGATCAAGAAAATTTTGCCTTGTGAGTTTTTGAGCCTTAAAAGATACTCCCATCTTTGGAGTAATTTAAACTTTCTTTCGGTGTGAAATTCATTGAATTCATTTAGTTGTCTCTAGAACTTGCCTTGATTCTCTATTTTGATTGATTCGGTGTGTGACTTAGAAAATGATTTTAGGCAATTCTTGTTTTTTTTTTTTTAGCCTATTTGCAAACTTGAAAATGTCACACCTTTTCACCAAAAATTGGAAAATTGCCCCTAGTCACCCCCTTGAGCTTTTAACCTCTTGTTTGACAACCTAACTCTACAAGCCAAGTACCTTTCTATTTAGCCTTTGACCTTAATTGAACTATTTGAGTATGAGGGAGGCGGTTGGAAGGTAGTCGGGTAAATTTGGGATTGAAAGGGGTGAACTATTGGGAATATTGAAGGGTGAAAGGAATTGAAACAATAGGAAAAGAATCGAGAATACTAGTCCTCTCCAATATTTGTTTATACTTATATATATATATATATAAAAAAAAGTTGAAAATCGAAAAAAAAAAAAAGTCGAAAAATCAGAAAAACAAAAGAAAAAGTTAGTTGTATATACTCAATTGTTGCTTTTGATTTGGAGAGGCTAGTAATATAAATGCCTTTTGATAGATGCTCTCAAAGTTGTAAAAATTCAAAAGAAAATACACTTCAAGGGAGAATTGAGAAAGCATTTAGGTTGTAGACTTTGTGGTAAGGTGAAGAAATCAATTTTTGGGATTGGTTTACTAAGGAAGTAAAGAGTGAGGTGGAGTGATTGTTGTTTGAGGGGTAGATGAGATTAGCTAACTCATTTAGTCCATTTTATAGTCACTTCTACCCAAAATTATCCCACCTTACCCCAAACCAACATTACAACCAGTTAAAGACCTTTTTGATTCTTTGTCACACATGTCGGGTATACATCGAAGTTTAGATGATTGGCAAGCCTATGGTAGGCATTTTATGTATTTCAATGTGAGCATATATACTACCCATTTGATACACTTGAGAGTCGAGAGATACACTCACCCGGTGAGGATCTTTAGTTGAGAGTTTTTCAAGTCTCAAAAGTAGCTGAAATTGTTATATCATATATGCTCATCTTATCATGATTGCCTTGTTTTTGAAAACGTCGTCTGAAACTGAATTCGCCACTTAAATCTTCCCTAACACGTGTCCTACCTTATTTTTCTTTGCTTCGATCTGTTCGGGACGAACAGAGGTTTAAGTTCGGGGAGATTTGGTACACGTGAAAATACATGCATTTTAGGTCGCTTTAAGTGTCGTTTTAATGATATTTTAATGCACATTTGATCGTGTATTTTGCATATTTGTATTATTGGGCCATTTAATGTGTTGAGCTCGTTTCAGGACAAAACAGGTGAATTAAGGCCGAAAAACGAGTATCGAAGAAGTCCGAAACGAAGAACGAGCCAAGGATGGAACAAGGGGGAAGAGGTTCGAACGACTACACGCGCCCGCGAATACAAGTCACGGCCGCGACCTATCAAAGAGAAAGGGCACATATCGCGCACGTGACTCGGATTCACGGCCGCGACCTATCAAAGGGTTCACGCCCGTGACTCAGAGTCACGTCCGCGACCGTGTCCACGAACCAAAATACAACTTAAGCAAAATGAAGGGTTCACGCCCGTGACTCAGAGTCACGCCCGCGACTGTGTCCGCGAACCAAATTACAACTTAAGCAAAATGAAGGGTTCGCGGCCGCGACTTTGGTTCACGGCCGCGACCCGATACCCTGTTTTCAATCCTGAAACACGTTTTTACCCATTTTTTCAGCCCAACACTTTCTCCTCTATATATATAAGGTCATTTTCGAATTTGACCTAACCTAGAACCCATCCCCCACACATAATCAGCCACTTTTCTCCATTGGAAGCAAAGGAATGGAAGATGATTGAAGATCTTGATCTTTAACCCTAACCTTTGGTTCTTTCTATCCTATTTTCATGTTTTCTTTAATTTTATGTTATTTTATCTTTGTATTAGGTAAAATGGGTGACTAGCACCCTTTAGTTCATCCTTGATCATTGTGGAACCTTGAGTCGAGATATTGATGTGATTATTACGGTTAATGTTACCGAGATTATTGTGTATTTAAGTGTTTTGTGTTATTTGCTCTTATTGACTCACATTTATGAATTGATTATTGGTTTGATCACCCTTTAAGGGATTTGTGAATGTGTTACTAGAATAGGAGATTACTATCCGTAATTGTAGGATTTCCGATTCCCGTGTAGCAAACAATAGTTATTTATTGGGGATAACACAAAGTTCAACCACTAAAACCGAGCTTTCGAGTTTTATGTTGAATTTATCTCGTTGTCCTAGTGCTTAATGCTTTTGGTGATTGAATCTAAGAGAGCTTGTTCGAGGATTCGGTTAAACTGAATAGGGTTAGTCGAAGAGCTTATTTTGATTAACTAAGATTAAGGGACAACAAGGCTATTAGAGCTTGTTAATAGTCTTGAGATAAGGGCTTAAATCACAATTTAATCGGGCATTAACAATAGTTGCATCAATTGTTCAAGACCAAGGGGAAGCATGATCAAGGGTGACTTGTTTTACTATTTGAAAACTAAAACCGAATAAGATCTCTTCTATTGTTTTTGAGTACTTGTTTCTTTTAATTGTGTCTATTTGCTTTTAATTGTCACTATTAGATTGTTAGTTTCCCATCAACCCCCTCCCCCCCCCCCCATTATTGCTTTCTTAAGTATTTATTTCTTGCATACTTAATCGTAAACTGCTTGACATCGTAATCAAAACTGTTCGGCCGTTCCCTGTGGGATCGACCCTTATTTACCATTCTACTCAGTAGGATAGTTAGTAAGGTTTAAGTGTATTCTTCATACACATTTAATTTGGTAGTAGGAAACGACGCTACCAAAGGTCCATACAGGTGACAATGCTGCTGATTTCTTAACCAAAGCAGTGCCTGGAAGTAAGGTAGTCCATTGCTCAAGCCTAATTAGGCTTGAACGATGTGATTAAAGAATAAAGAGCAAGGCAGGTTTGAGGTAATGATATACACTTGATTTCATTGAGGTGGAGATTTGTAGATATTAGTTCAATATTATCAAGTGTTTGTGGTATGAAGTAGAGGTTTTGAGGATTCCAGAATCGGGTTCGAAGTGCGAGGAACCGGATCAGAGAACCGGGTTTTAACCAGTTTCAGAAAAAAGGTTAGAAGGAGAACCGGGCTCATGGTAGTTATAACCGCTAGTTACAACGATTTTTATTCTGTTGCATGGAAAACCGTTGTAGAAGCTTCGCTGCAGCAGTTTTGGATAACTTGAGTCAAATTTGGTTACAACTGCCTCAACTCCCTGATTCGAGCTCCAGCATTTATATACATTGTAAACACTTGTAGTTGCGAGCTAGTAGACATAATTTTCCCTCTGTAAACATTACTCAATCAAGAGAATTAGATCTCTAGGGTTTTTTGCTCAAATCAAGCTGTGATTTGAGGTTTTCTGGATTTCTGGATAATTCTTGTAAATTGGTTGATTAGTGGAGTGAATTGAGGTGTATAGAACCTCCGTGGATGTAGATCACATTGATCGAACCACGGAAAAGCCATGTGTTCATCATTTTTCTTTCCTGTTCTTGGTTCGGTTGTTGTTGGCCGATTTCTTGGTTGTATTTCATTCAAACTCAGTTGTGTGTTGTTTTGTGTGAGGTTGAGCTAATCCTAACATGAAGGATGCCATGTTTTATGGCAGGGAAAGCAAGATAACTCTCGCTGAAGTCCAGACATCTCTGAGGGCAAAGTAACTGCATAGCTCCAATGATTCTAAGGGTGATCCGCAAGTAGAAGGGTTGAGTATCAGACCAGGGAAGTTTTTCAAGAAGAAACAATCTGCTAATGATCAGAAGAAGAAGGTCCTAAGCCCAAGACTATTGATGGAAAGGAAACAAGGAAGTGTTTCCAATGTAAGAAACCTGGGCATCTAAAAAAGAATTGCTTCGATTTCAAGAGAAAACAATCACAAAAGAATCAGACAACCAACACAGCTCATTTGGCCCAGGCGGAAGAAAATGCAGATGTATTAGTCTGAGTTGTTGGCTTACTGGAATACTCAATGTTTTAGCCTCATGCATCTGAAACCTCTTCACCACTTTCTGAAGGTAATGCCTCTGAGACAACCATAAACTTCCAACAACTCTATCTCTGATTATACTCATTCTTAGAATCTTCTTGGCATCCCCTAAGTCTTTCATGTCAAACTCAGAACTCAACTTCTTCTTAAGCTGATGTATTTTGTGTGTACTCTTGCTTGCAATAAGCATGTCATCCACATACAGCAATAGGTATACAAGATCAGCACTTGTACTCTTATCAAATTAAACACAACTATCATACAGACTTCTGACAAAACCAGCTTTTAACATAAACTCATTGAACTTCTTATTCCACTGCCTTGGACTTTGTTTCAACCCATATAATGATTTCTTGAGAAAACATACCTTTTCTTCATTTCAAGGAATCACAAACCCCTCAGGCTGCTTCATATATATGTTCTCAACTAAGTCTCCATGTAAAAAGCTGTTTTTACATCCAACTGTTGTAACTCCATATCCTCTTGTGTTACTTTTGACAAAAGTAGTCTGATTGAACAATGTTTCACCACAGGAGAGAAAACCTCATTGAAATCAATACCCTCCCTCTGAGTAAAACCCCTCGCTACCAATCTTGCTTTATACCTTATCCTATCTAAGTCCCCAGCTTCAACTTTCTTCTTGTAAATCCATTTAGAACTTACCAGCTTCTGCCCCTTTGGTTTATCCACCAGTTTCCAGGTGCCATTCATTTCCAGTGATTCCATCTCTTCCATCATTGCACTAATCCAGTATTCACTTTCATCACCACTGACTGCTTCTCTGAAACTCTGTGGTTCATGATGTTCTATGTCTTCAGCAATACTGAGTGCATAATTTACACTTCCAGCCTGTCCATAGAAGTCTGGTTTCTGGATTTGCCTCCTTGGTCTATCTCTGGCAATGCTGTAATCTCTCAGGTTTGTATTTCTGGGTGGCATATCCTCTTCTTCTGAAGAACTATCACTTGAGTGCTCAGTCAAGTTTTCACCTCCTTGTGGTCCATGATCCATCCGAGTCTCCACCTGAACTGATAACCTTTCTGATTCAGTACTTCCATCATGTTCTTCTTGATTTCCAGAGAAGTGATATCCCATAATTGATTCATTGAACTTCACATCTCTGCTTATCATTAGTTTCTGACTCCCAGGTTCCATGCACCATAACCTCTAACCCTTGATTCCCTCTGGATATCCCAGAAACACATTCCTGTATGCTCTAGGATCAAGTTTGTCTGATTTCATGTGAGCATAAGCCAAACATCCAAACACCTTTAAACCTGAGTAATTTGGAACTCTTCCACTCCATACTTCTTCTGGTGTTTTGAACCCTAGAGATGATGTAGGTGATCTGTTTATTAGGTAACAAGCTATATTGATTGTTTCTCCCCAGAACACCTTTGGCAATCCAGCATCAATTAACATACACCTTACTCTTTCAAGAACAGTTCAGTTGAATCTTTCTGCCACTCCATTCTGTTGTGGATTCATGGGAACTGTTCTGTATCTGGTAATCCCCCTTTCATTACAGAAAACTGTAAACTCAGTAGATAGATACTCCAAGCCATTTTCTGTTCTCAAATGCTTGAGTTTCTTTCCTCTTAATTTTTCCATCTGAAGCAACCATGTCTTGAATTTAGTGAAAGCATCACTCTTGTTTCTTAAGATAAACACCCACACTTTCCTACTTAAATCATCAATAACAGACATGAAGTACTTTCCTCCTCCACGAGTTTCAGTTCTGGATAGTCCCCAGATGTTAGAGTGAACATAATCTAGAGGTTCTTGAGTAATGTGAACCCCCTTAGCATAAGGCGGTTTCTGTGATTTCGCTAGTGCACATTTGTCACAGTATTCAAGTGCCTGGTTTCCAACCTCTCCTATTATTCCTCTTTTGGATAGCTCTTTCAATCCCCTTTCCCCAATGTGTCCTAACCTCTTATGCCACAGTGTTAATTCATCCTTACCTAGAACATTCCCCACATTCTCAACCACTGATTTTCCTATCAAGATAAACAATCCATTGTGTTGTCTTCATTTGATTACCAGTTTATTCCCTTTGGTTATGTGTAATTGACCATCAACAGACTTAAATTCACACCCAGTAGCAATAAGAGATCCTAGGGAGATCATATTTCTTTTAAGTCCAGGCACATACCTTACATTTGTAATTTTTCTTGTAACCCCATCAAACATATTGATGCTTACTGAACCAGTGCCTTGAACTTTGCAGGATTGGTCATTTCCCAATAGTACACACCCTCCATCTTCTTTCTTGAGGTTTTGAAACCATTCTTCATGAGGACACATATGGAAGGAGCAACCTGTATCCAATACCCATTCCATCTCCATTTTTTACTCAGTAACATTCAAGACCTCTGGTGTGTCTTCTTCATGCTCAACTGTAGCAGCTTCAGCCCCCTGGCCTTCTTTCTTCTTCATCTTCTGTGGACAATCTTTCTTTAGATGCCCTATCTGTTTGCACTTGAAGCATTTTCTGTTTTCTACCCATTCTCCAGACTTCTTTAAAACAATGTTGCCACTTTTGGGATTCTTTGAGGTTTGGCCCTTCTTCTTTTGGTAGTTTCTTTTGAACTTAACATTTAGTCCTTCACCAAATTGAGTTGCTTTCTTGTCTCCTTGATTTTGTAAGCATTTGGTCTTCAAGGCAGTAATGATTGAGTCATAACTCAGTTTATCCTGCCTCCCAAACATTAAAGTATCTTTGAATCCTTCCATAGAATTTGGTAGAGCATTTAAAACCATCAAGGCTCTGTCATCATCCTTCATAGTTACCCCAAGATCTTCCAGCTCGTCAAGAAGTTTTGAAAACTCATCTAATTGATCAGAAATGTCTTTTTCCTCCACCATTTTGAAGGCTAGCAACCTCTGCTTGAGGAACAACTTATTTGATACTGACTTGGACTGATAGAGGTCCTCCAGTTTGGTCCAGGCCTCAATTGCATTCTTACACCTCGAAACTTCCCTCAATGGCTTATCACCCAGGCACAAGATGATTAAACTTAAAGCCTTTTGGTCTATTTCTGCATATTTGGGCTTCTCAGTCTCTATCTAATCACTTTCAGGTTTGAGAGCACTTACCAGCCCGTTTTGCACCAGAATGGCCTTCATCTTGATCTTCCATAGGTAGAAGTCATTCTTCCCTGAGAATTTATCCAAATCCATCTTCATTCCTGACATCTTTATCTTCTGGTTGCATGAGAATGTTTCCCACAGACGGCGCCACTTTTTAGGATTAGCTCATCCTCACACAAAACAACACACAACTGAGTTTGAATGAAATACAATCAAGAAATCGGCCAACAGCAACCGAACCAAGAACAAGAAAGAAAAATGATGAACACAGGGCTTTTACGTGGTTCGATCAATGTGATCTATATCCACGGAGGTTCTATACACCTCAGTTCACTCCACTAATCAACCAATTTACAAGAATTATCCAAAAATCCAGAAAACCCCAAATCACAGCTTGATTTGAGCAGAAAACCCTAGAGATCTAATTCTCTTGATTGAGTAATGTTTACAGAGGGAAAATTATGTCTACTAGCTCGCAACTACAAGTGTTTACAATGTATATAAATGCTGGAGTTCGAATCAGGGAGTTGAGGCAGTTGTAACCAAATTTGACTCAAGTTATCCAAAACTGCTGCAACAAAGCTTCTACAACGGTTTTTCATGCAACAGAAAAAAAACCGTTGTAACTAGCGATTATAACTACCATGAGCCCCGTTCTCCTTCTAACCTCTTTTCTGAAACTGGTTAAAACCCGGTTCTCTGATACGGTTCCTCGCACTTCGAACCCGGTTCTGGCATCCTCAAAACCTCTACTTCATACCACAAACACTTGATGATATTGAACTAATATCTACAAATCTCCACCTCAATGAAATCAAGTGTATATCATTACCTCAAACCTGCCTTGCTCTTTATTCTTTAATCACATCGTTCAAGCCTAATTAGGCTTGAGCAATGGACTACCTTACTTCCAGGCACTGCTTTGGTTAAGAAATCAGCAGGATTGTAGCGATTATAACTACCATGAGCCCGGTTCTCCTTCTAACCTCTTTTCTGAAACTGGTTAAAACCCGGTTCTCTGATCCGGTTCCTCGCACTTCGAACCCGGTTCTGGAATCCTCAAAACCTCTACTTCATACCACAAACACTTGATGATATTGAACTAATATCTACAAATCTCCACCTCAATGAAATCAAGTGTATATCATTACCTCAAACCTGCCTTGCTCTTTATTCTTTAATCACATCATTCAAGCCTAATTAGGCTTGAGCAATGGACTACCTTACTTCCAGGCACTGCTTTGGTTAAGAAATCAGCAGCATTGTCACCTGTATGGACCTTCTTAACCTCTACTGACCCTGCATCAATCACATCCCTTGCAAAATGCAACCTAACATCTATATGCTTGGATCTTTCGTGGAAAGCTTGATGTTTCACCAGATGTAGTGCACTCTGATTGTCACAGTATATGGTCACACATTCCTGCTTTATCCCTAGATCCTTCAGAATTCCTTTCAACCACACAGCTTCTTTAATTGCCTCGGTCAAAGCCATGTACTCAGCTTCTGTAGTTGATAAAGCCACTACTGATTGCTGCACACTTCTCCAGCTTACTGCAGTACCATATAAAGTGAACACATATCCTTCTTGGATCTTGAAAGGTAGAGTTTATGTTTGATGTATAAACGATTTACCATTGTCTTTTACTTGTACAATTCTTCCAGCTTGCCCCAAACATCTTCAACAGACTTTTCTTTGGCCACTTCCCTGAGAACTTTATCTCCCAATGAATGTATAATTGTTGAATGTGCTTTGTCCATGCGTTCTGCTTTCTGAGTCGCATCCATGGTTTCTGGAAATACTTTTATTCCCTTCAACGCACCAGACAAGCCCTGTTGAACCAACAAGGCTTTCATTTTCACCTTCCATAACCCAAAATCATTTCGACCATCGATCTTTTCAATATCGAATCTCATCGCAGCCATTCTCCTTCCTTGCGATCATAACACTTCAAGAACATTTCTGGATTCTCACAGACGGCACCACTTGTTATGGGAATCAAACAAGAAACAGAAAACACAACTTGAAGAACGAAGAAAAGAATTCTGAAATTGAAAGAACAATACAACGCAGGAATTACGTGGTTCGATCTTTCGATTTACGTCCATGAAGCAGAATGAAAACCCTCTTCACTAGAATCAGAAAGCAGTACACAATTGCATCAATTATGCAATTGAAAACAACCAAAAAAAGAAAAAAAAAAATTAACTCAAGATGAGCTAAAACCTAACTCATATCCCTCTTGAGTTTCTCTCTCTAGAGCTCACAATTTCTCTCACTAACTTGAAGGAACTTTGCACTCTAGAATGAACTCTCAGAATGTACAATCGAATGGAGTAGTTACATGGAAAAAACAGATAAAGAAAAGGCTGTGAAAAAATAGGGAAAAGAAGACGGGTGAAAGACAACGGTTTTTCCCATAACCATTGCAGATGGCGGTTATAACAGAATTCAAACAGAATTCTAACTGCTTCTCCAATTCAGCTCCAATCTTCTTGCTGTTATTCACTCCTCTTGATTTCCTTTATGCTTCCAACCAACTCTGAGTGTTTTTAAGTCACCAAACACTACAAACCTTTAAATTAGACATGTAAAAAATTAAATTCGGAAAAAAAAAAAGGAGGAATTCTCTAGCTGCCAGGGCAGCCCTAAATCGCTCCGCCTCCGCTTTTCGCCTTCTGTAACCATGCTTATTATTAATGTTAAGTCATTCATATATTATGAAATCTATGAATGAAGTGGTAAATTAAATATTATATTGAGTACAAAAATCTTATAATAGTAAAACTTAAAAAGACAAATGAAATAAAACTCATGTTTTGTCTTTGGAGAATGAAATGTGGAAATTAAAAGACTAGTAAAGACTCTAAACACCCAAACTTAACAGTATTTCTGACCTAATATAAGGTGATTGTATCTATTATTCGACTATGAAGTAAACCATAAAACTACTGAAATCATATTAAACTATTACAATTTACATTATTTAAATATTTTATCAAGTAATTGTCACTAATCTTGAGTCATTCATATATTGTGGTTAATTAAAAATCATATGATACACTATAGTTTTCTTGTGAATATGTTTTTTGTCGTAGTTATTGGAAGGAGTATATAGATATTATAGCTAAGTACCTAAATAGGAAAATGTTTCCAAAAATGAAAGATGATAAAAAAAAAATCACTAAGAGCTTTCACTATTATTCATTGTTCTAATTTTTATGTATATGGTTTTTATCTTTTTGTTGCTAATCCTAAATCTATTAGTATTTTTTTCACCATGAGAACACAAAAACTTAATAGTTTTGCAATCATTCACTACCTAGATAACTTTATTGTAACATTATTCGAAATTAAGAGTCTTGTAATCATTATCATAACAAAGAAGTCAAACTTTGGAATTACTAACTCTTTATTAAACTATAAGATGTTTAATTTTTTATAAAAAAATTATAAATACATAAATATCGATTGTGTAATTTTCAATTATTGATATTTTGAGAATAACAGACTAAAACACTTTTAGCTATTGTAAGAGTTTATATATATATATGTGTGTGTGTGTGTGTGTGTGTGTGTAGAGAGAGAGAGACACGCGCGCACACACTCGTATATATATATATATATATATATATATATATTCTCTTAGATTTTTGCTATTTGATCTTTCTCTTTTCTCTATAATTGTAAAAGAATCCATTAGAATAACTATAAGAAGTTTATGAAGAATCAAACAAAATAAGAATATAAGTATTTTTTCTAAAAAGAAAAAAAAAGAAGGTATTATGAATACTTAGTTCACCTTACGACATTAGCTTAACTAAATATCATATAAAATGTAATAGAAAATTTCATAAGTTGAGAGATGAATTCGAAGTATAAAATGACACTTACCAAATAAATAGAACTTTAAAAATAAAGTTACTAAATTAGCTTTAAAAAATTCACCTAATCGGATTTTCTACTTTTTCTACAATTATATAAAATAATCTCATTATAAAAGAGATAAGTGTAATTTTAAAAGAAACTTAAAAACAAAAGGAATATATACACTATAGTTGTCTTGGCAAATATTTTTCTATTCTGGTGAGTGGAATCAGTATAAAGATATTATAGCTATGTACCTAAATTGAAAAAAGTAAACTAAAAATAAATAATTATCTCTAAAAAATAAAAGATGATAAATAAGGCAATAAGAGCTTACACTATTATTCATTATTATAATTTTCTGTATATGATTTTTTTTCTTTTTGTTGCTAATCATATACTTATTTGTATTTTTTTACCATGAAAACACCAAAACTAAATAGTTTTGCAAACATTCAATATCTAAATAACTCTATTGTACCACTATTTGAAACTAAAAGTCTTTTATCATTATCCTAATAGAAGTCAAACTTTGATGTTATTACAATCCAATTAACTAAACTATAAGATGTTTAATTTTCTCTTTTTTTATAGATACATAAATATCTTTTGTGCAAATTTCAACTATTTAATATTATGAGAATATATATATATATATGTTATATATATAATATATATATTATTTTAGATTTTTGCTAATCGATCTTTTTCCTTTCTCTACAATCATAGAAGAACCCAATTAGAAAAACTATAACAAATTTATGATGGATCGAATAAAATAAAAATAAATAAAAAGAATAATATAATGTATTTTGTTAATAATAATAATAATAATAATAATAATAATAATAATAATAATAATAATATTTTATGAATATTTAAGTTTAACTCACGTCATCCAGAGCCGGGGGAGAAGGCGGTGTCGTCGCTCCGAGCCCCCAGCCAGCAAGGACCTCCAATTTTTTTTTTCTTTTTTATGTATAAATCTGTATTTTAGTACATATATTTAGTATATGTTAATTATAACATAATTGATGTAGCTCTATTGGCCATTTTCTGAAGTGAACAGATGAGAGAACGTGGGATTGATTCATCCTTAACATAGATAATAATTATTTTTTTTACATATTAAATAATGTGATGTACCTATTACTTTGAAGCTCATTCAACATAGTCTGAGACCCATTTTTAATTGATGGAAATTATTTTAAAAATAATAATATTAATATTATAACGAGCCCAATATTTCTTTTTTCGCATCGGGCCTTTCGAAAGATTGGACCGACTTAGTTTACTAAATATCATATGAAATGTGATAGAAAATTTCATAAGTTGAGGCTTGAGAGATGAATTTGAATTATATAATGACTCTTACTTAATAAATAATACTTTAAAAATAAAGTTACTTACTTAGCCATAAAAAAAATTCTAATCGCTTTTCTTTTTTCTCTTTTTGTTCAACTATATAAAAGAATCCCATTATAAAAGAGATAAGCAATTTAAATAGAAACTTAAAATAAAAATAATAAAAATCATAAAAATAGTATTGTTATGTATTTTACTAAAAAGAAAGAAAAATATAAAATATTATATGAAGAAGTTGAAGAACTTCTAATGTTGAGAGAGAAAAGTTAGAGCGAAGAAAAAATGAAATTCTCATTTCTGCTATATAGTGATGTACAAAAGTGTGTTTAGCTGTGTGACTTTGTTGCTATATATCAACACATATTTCTACCTGACTAACAAAATGTCTAACTAACCCCATATGAGATATTTTTAATATTTACATAACTAACATTCATATATATCTTAACATCCCCTCCTCCCCCCTCCAAGTCGGACTACTGCTAGAAATATTGAGTATTCCGAACTTGGATAAAAAAAATTGAAATTGTATTTGCCCTAAGATCTTTGTAAAGAAGTCGGCTAGTTGATTCTTCGATTGTGCATGTTGTAAATCTATAAATACTTCTTTATACTTTTCTCGGACGAGGTGGCAGTCAATCTCTAAATGTTTGGTTCTTTCATGCAACACCGCGTTTGCGGTGATGTGGATGGCAGCTTTGTTGTCGCAACACAGTCTTATTGATTTTGGAACTTGTATTTTGAAATCTCCTAAGATATACGAAATCCACTGAAGCTCCGAAACTGTTGAACTTAACGATCTGCATTCGGCTTCGGCTGAAGACTTTGAAACCGTAGTTTGTTTCTTCGCTTTCCATGAAACTAACGAAGTGTCAAGAAAAACGCAATACCCTATAATGAAGCACCTTGTATCCTTACATGATGCCCGATCTCCATCACAATATGTAGTGGGAACTAATGTAGTATTTGAAGCATAAAATAAGCCTAAATTTGGACAACCTTTCAAATAGCGTACTATATTTAAAGTTACATCCCGATGAGTTTTGAAAGATTGATTGACAAACTGACTTAATTGTTGGATTGCGTAAGTAATATCCGGGCGTGTGAAGCCAAGATATAACAGACAGCCAATCAGTTTTCTATACCTGTCTGGCTCTTCCATAAGCTCCCCTTGTGATGAGCTTGAAACAAGACCAGTAGGTAATGGGACTGAGGCTGGTTTACAGACCGTAAGACCCGTGTCAAATATTACTAAATTAAATCAAATTAATTTAGTAATTATCCAAGAAGATGAGGATAAACATCAAGTCATGGTGGACCAAACAGAATGCTCCATGTGTCAAGTTGTTGCAGTAATTATTAAATTAAATATAATTAATTTATTAATTATCTTATGAATAATGATATTGTGAAGGACCAACCATATCGCTCCATTCAGACTCAAGCCCATTAGGATTTTCCCATCCTACAATTATAAACAGGGCCTCATTCTCCACCAAAAATCACAACAACACAAGTCAAGAATCAAGTGAAGAATTCCGGTACAAAGGAATATCAAGCGAAGAATTTCGGTACAAAGGAATTTCAACGTTCTTCGACGTTCTTCGAGAAAATCGGCAACAAACGGCGTTACAAAGCCAAAATCCGGCGTTAAAAAGCCAATCCGATATTACAATCCGGCATACGAAGGCAATCTTGAGATTTTCAAGGCGTTACAAAGTCAATCTCAAGATTTTCAACGTTTGATCCGAGATCAAGGTGCTAAGCCCCTCCGATCGGCGTTTTAAAAATTCGTAGGTGTTCTTCGTCGTTCGTCAAAGATCTTAGAAGACGTTCTTCGCATATTGAATCAAAAGTATTGTTTAATTTAAAATCAAGCTCACAAGCCTTTGAATTAACGTTACTCAAGTCAAAGTCCAAAACTGGGGAAAATCAAAGTTAACTCCAACATCAATCAATCGAAGAGAAGAATCAGAGGAGAACTAGAGATAGGAACTCACAAGTTGTAAATATTATCCATTTGATCCGAGAAATTCGATCTTGTAATTCTTTTTTGTGTTTATTTATTTATACACGAAATTTGTTGTTACAAATTTGGCACGCCCGGTGGGACAATCTCTACCTCTCATCTCTCACTCTTCGATGTAAATACTCAAAGTCTAGCAAAGTAACAATGGCCAATCACAAGGCTTTGATGGTCAAGATAAATTCCTCAAAATCTTCAAGTGCTAGCGTTGGAGTCATCACAAAAAGCATGTCCACAACTCTCCAATCACAATCATCTTTCGAAATTGTTGACAGGAGTTCACAACATCTTCTTGCTAACGTAGCAAATGAGGAGGACGACTCTACATGCTCTACTCCTCGCTCTTCCTCAAGTTCAGAAGTAGCACACATCATGACAACAAACGTTTCAACTCTTGAAGAACAACTTGCAAGTCTAAATAAAGCCATTGAAGGACTTACAAAACATGTCCAAGAGCAGAACTCGAAGATTGAAAACCTGAGGAGCAAGATTGACAACTGCGATACAAGTCGTGCTCAGGGGAAAGAATCAACTGAAAATCAAGGCGACGGTGAAACGTCTGCAAAACGCGATGTCATTGACAAGGAAACACCTCTAGAAGAGATTCAAGTATCCATTGATGGTATGATTCTCATTGACCAACTCAAGGAGATCATCATGGGGACTATCAAAGATAAATTCGAGGGGAGCTCGAAGTCTTCTTTCACATTCACCAAGCCATATACTCAACAAATCGACAACTTGAAGATGCCAATGGGTTATCAGCCACCCAAGTTCCAACAATTCGATGGAAAAGGTAATCCTAAACAGCATATTGCCCACTTCATTGAGACATGCAATGATGCCGGAACTTATTGTTCAATCTCTGAAGGGCAATGCATTTGATTGGTACCCCGACTTGGATGCAAACTCCATTGACAGTTGGGATCAATTAGAACAACAGTTCCTCAATCGTTTCTATAGTACTCGAAGAACCGTCAGCATGATTGAGTTGACCAGCACGCGGCAATGGAAAGAGGAGGCCGTAGTTGACTACATCAACCGATGGAGGAATCTGAGCCTCACTTGCAAAGATCGTTTGTCTGAAGTTTCCGCGATTGAAATGTGCACTCAAGGAATGCAATGGGGTCTTCGGTACATCCTCCAAGGAATTCGGCCAAGGAAATTTGAAGAACTAGCAACAAGAGCGCATGATATGGAACTAAGTATGGCAGAAGTTGGAGTCGATGGACCCCCCGATTCACGAGTCTCATAAGTTTAACAATGGGGGCAAGTCTTTCGCAAAAATTAAAATAGAGACTCTATGATTGTTAGTGCAATGCCCATCAAATTTCGAAGAAGCAATGATGCCACGGGAAAGAATGTCCCTCAAGACAGGGAGCAAAGGAAATCAACATTGAAAGAGAAGCAGCAAAGGACTTATCCTTTCTTGCACTCCGATGTCTCTGGAATATTTGATGATTTGATCAAAGAAGATCTCATCGAGTTGCCAGAAATGAAGCGGCCTGAAGAAGCTGGAGAAATTGATGACCCAAAATACTGCAAGTACATCGCTTTGTAGGGCATCCAATCCAGGATTGCTTCATATTCAAGGACAAGGTCATGCAGTTAGCCCGACAAGAAAAAATAGTGTTAGATGAAGGCAATGCAACAACAAATCTTACAACTATCTTGGAAGATAATGGCCTTGGTGACACCCTATGCTACATGACGGACAAATGAGGAAGCAAATACAAAGATATACATGTAGAAGAGGAAGATGTTGAAAAGACCCTACTTGAACTTGAACATGGTGTACGAATCGGTCCCTAAAACGGGAAGTTCTTGAAATTCACTTGAGTCTGATGGAAAAAAAAAAAAAAAAGAGAGAACACCTCCTGGCCCGCATGAGGATAAACTGTGCACGAGACCCACCAAAGGTAAAGTATGTGGTTAAAATATTAACTTACCCCACTTTGGCTAAAGTGGTTAAAGAATACTTACTCCTGGCCCGCATGAGTATAAACTGTGCACGGCACCCCCCAAAAAACAAAACACAAAGTGGAAATTTGAACTACGTTATGACTTGATCCCTTTCATCGAGGTACGTAGGCAGCTTAGAAATATTCTAAGTTCAGTCATACATATTGTGTTTCCCTCTCCTAAGTTGCTCCGAATTTAGGGCTCCAAGCTCCAAGTCCGTCAAGTTATCTGATTTCGTCAAATTGGATTGTCAAGTTCAACTTCAGATAAATCCACTTTCCAAGTCAAATATGTCAAATCCGTCCAAGCCCACAATGTTGAAGATTCAACTTCCAAATTCAAGAACTGAGTGGTATAAGTATAAACTACCAACAAGTTTCAAATTCAAGTTCGAGGCTCCTTGGCACGAGCTTAAAAGGTCTACAAGTCAAATTCAAATCAAGAACTCCTTGATGCGAGTATAAACTATCTACAAATCCAAATCCAAATCCAAGTGAAGAACTCCTTGATACGAGTATAAACTATCTACAAATACAAATACAAATCCAAATCCAAGTGAAGAACTCCTTGATACGAGTATAAACTATCTACGAATCCAAGTCCAAATGAAGAACTCCTTGATACGAGTATAAACTATCTACAAGTCCAAATCCAAGTCCAAATTCAAGAACTCTTTGATGCAAGTATAAAAATGTCGATATGTTCGGAGAAATCCCGAAAATCAGTTCGAGACTTATCCACTCCAAGACACATCGTCCGTGAACAAGTCTCGAGGAAGCATTTGTTGATACGCAAATTTCGTATCCAATTAAAATGCGCCACGTAATAAAATATATGTTGAAAATCGATTTTATATTGATTATTTTAATATTAGGAATTAATTAAATAGAAATCCTAAGTTAAATAGTCAATTTAATTGGTGATTTACTATATATTTTATTGACCAATGGGAAGCCGCCACGTGTTAAGATGATGCAGATATTACTAAATTAAATCAAATTAATTTAGTAATTATCCAAGAAGATAAGGATAAACATCAAGTCATGGTGGACCAATCAGAATGCTCCATGTGTCAAGTTGTTGTAGTAATTATTAAATTAAATACAATTAATTTAATAATTATCTTATGGATAATGATATGGTGAAGGAGCAATCATATCGCTCCATTCAGACTCAAGCTCATTAGGGTTTTTCCATCCTACAACTATAAATAGGCCTCATTCTCCACCAAAAATCACAACAACACAAGTCAAGAATCAAGTGAAGAATTTCGGTACAAAGGAATATCAGGCGAAGAATTCTGGTACAAAGGAATTTCAACGTTCTCCGATGTTCTTCGACGTTCTTCGAGAAAATTGGCAACAAACGGCGTTACAAAGCCAAAATCCGGCATTACAAAGCCAAACCAGTATTACAATCCGGCACTACGAAGGCAATCTTGAGATTTTCAAGGCGTCACAAAGTCAATCTCAAGATTTTCAACGTTTGACCCGAGATCAAGGTGCTAAGCGCCTCCGATCGGCGTTTTAAAAATTCAAAGGTGTTCTTCGTCGTTCGTCAAAGATCTTCGAAGACGTTCTTCGCATATTGAATCAAAAGTATTGTTTAATTCAAAATTAAGCTCACAAGCCTTTGAATTAACGTTACTCAAGTCAAAGTCCCAAACCGGAGAAAATCAACGTCAACTTCGACATCAATCAATCGAAGAGAAGAATCAGAGGAGAACTAGAGATAGGAACTCGTAAATTGTAAACATTATCCATTTGATCCGAGAAATTCGATCTTGTAATTCTTTTTTGTGTTTATTTATTTATACACGAAATTTGTTGTTACAGACATATTGGTAGGGATCAAATTTGCTAGGCTTAGTTCTTAGAGTGTTTTAGGCTCATGACATTCATGCTAGCCCCGAGATTGCATAACACATTTTTGAAAAAAAATTCTCCAATCTTACAAGATAGAGCAAAGCATCCCGGGTCTCCAAACTTAGGAGTGAGCCCTTCCACTTCCACAATTTTATTTTTATCCAATTTGGAAAGGGTCTCGAGAGCTTAAAGTTCCACAATTTTCAGTGACAAATCTTTCAAATTGTCCGAAAAGGAAGAGATGCTTTCCTCATCCTTCTCACTTGAGGGCGTATTGTCTTTTGAACACTTTGGAGGAAAAAAATTCAACTTTTTCATCACTCTCGATTTCATTCATCCCATTTAATGTCATCACATCTCCCAAAGGATTTCCAAGAGGGGTTGGGATGGATGGTGGCAAAGATGCCTCATTCACTCTCTCAAGGTTCCATCTTTCTCTACACTCTCCTCTTCTCGCAGTATAAGGAGAGACTGATCTCTAACCATGTAAATTGTGAATCACATCTTGATACTTCTAATATCTCACACATAAAAAAGCTGAAACTGCAGGTACTTAGATACATTTATTAAAATGATTAAACTCCATACGTCTTGACGAGAAGCATCGTAGTGACATTAATGACCGGCAAGAACAACTCAATGATAATATAGGATTGGATCAAATTTCACTCTAGTATGCAACAACTCTGGTACTTGAGAGTATTTGAGAATGAAGTCGCAATTTCTCACTCACATGTTTATTTAGTTCACGAGAGCATGGAATTAATTATTGATCTTCATGTGAAATTAAAACGAGGTTAAGATAGATAATTGATTCAAGAGGCCATTTTATAGAATAGGTAAGAACTTACTTTCAAATCAAAATCTGTCATTTACTTTTGTTTCTATGTCGGGAAAGAAGTCGTAACGTTTAGCAACACTTTTAAATAGTAACAGCATCAATTATTGACATGACTTCGGCCAATTTTGGATAGGTAACTTTTGGTTGTTAAATGATGTCCATAGAAAAAAAATTACTCTGTGTATCCTAAATAATCAGACCCAAACATGGCCGCTTCAGACGACGAGAAAATGTCGGTAATCAACTTATATTTCTAGCCATTAGTGGATGGATTGATCAAGGCACTAACTGTTGAGTTCGGCAGAAGAATCGAAATGGGGCTGCTGACTTTGAAGGTCGGAGGGGATGGAGCCATCCTGCCATACTTTGGTGCCATGGTCTGAATGAATTTAACGACTGCAACCGCCAAGAATAATGCGTTTGTCGTCAAAGATGCTACGCCAAACAACGATGGTCTGTACCCAAGATTCACCTCCAAAAAAGAACAGGGGGGATGGTTTCTTGGCTTGATAACACGAGCAAGCAAAGATCTCGGGTATGTAAGTAAGCGCCATCCTTGATTACTAAGTAATGTAAAATTGAAAGACTTGCACTTTGAAACCAAGATCCCCCATGGAGTTTGCTACGAGTAAGAGAATCCCACGACATCCAATGAATCTTCTTGGACGAGGTCAATGAACCCGACCAATAAGAAGTTTTGGAAGATGTACTCGAAGTCTATTAGCCAGTAGTTTTTGAAGCCAATTTATAAGACACATTACATAAACTGATAGGGCGGAATTGAGAGACAAAATCAGGCTTCTTAATTTTTGATATGAGGATAATAAAATTACTCTCAATAGATTGCGGCATGACACCCGAGTTAAGAAACTTAAGTACAAAAGTGGTTACATCATGCCCAACAATATACCAAACTTTTTTTAAACACTTAACTCATATCGTCGTGATCAGAGGATTTGAAAGGGTGCATCTCCTATAATGCTTTGATGGTCTCACTAGTAGGGTGCATACAGAAATTATTTGGAGTCCTCTAGTTGTATCAGACCAAAGAGGTGTACTCGATAGAGGTGGAATAATCGATCTAGTCTGATCGGTTGGCCTAACCCACATGAAATTTTAGGTGTATTGGATTATAAAAATCTTGACTCCAAGTATCATCGGGCTCATAGTCGATGGACCAAAAGTTTAATGGAATGCGAGTTGGCCTAAAACCATACTATATATAATTTATGGGGATGGATTTGCTCACTAGTGACTGGTAAAATTTTTGTCAGACCCGACACGACATATGATGTTAGCCCGATGAATTAGGTCAGGCCAGAATTGTCACCTCTCTAGCAAATGACAGGATGGGCCTAACGAGCCAACCCAACGGATCTTTGTATATTATAGGAGGGTGGGCTCACCATTTTTTCAGCCAGTATATGGCATTGGCCAAGGCTTGCTGGGCTAGGCTGTTAGATTTACAAGTCTACCTTCAATTAAAATTGACTTATCACCTATTATGGTGTCAAAGTTAAAGAAGCATGTTTGGAGATCATCTCATGTGCATTCAAATTAAATGTGGATATTCTTTTTCAAGGTACAGTTCATGTACATTAGTTAACGATATCTAGAAGATCAATCAACAAGTCAAATATGAATATGGTGATAAACTGGTATATTAAACAAGCTAATTCAATGTTTACTAGGAGTATTTTATAATCTGCCAATGGCATTGGTACATGTTCAAGAAAATAAAATTAAAATACATACACTTGATCAGAACTAGATATTATTCTTTATCTTTTGAACAACATCATCCATTTCAACAAATTGGATCTATAAACAAAAAGTTGAGTAGCTCCCAAGGCAAGAGATGAAGAAGCTCGAAAGTGACCAGTTCGAAGCTACAACAAAAGGTTGCGTTACTGTTAGAAATTCTCGATGCCATCTAATGCGCACAGTGGAATAATTAATCGAGAATTACGATCTAGAACTATAATTGAATTAATGTTGAGCAATAATCATGCAAAAGATCGAATACTTACTTGTTGCATAATTAATCGTAAGGAATGACGCGACTGAACTCACCACTTCAGGTATCCACGTGTATGTCGTCTGCCGCAGGAACAATTCTTCGGTACAATTGTACGATAAGCGATCGCTAGAAAATCACTTATCGAATTCTGCGTGCTTTTATATTTTTATCTGATAAAAATCCTTAATTTTCTACTATAGAGAATATGTATATATAGTACCATATAATCCTAGATTTATGGGCCTAATACTCATGTCTGCTTAATTAACTAATAAGTCTAACTTATTAATTAATAAAGCCCACATATCCTAATCTAGTCCATATCTTTCAATCTCCCACTTGGACTAACATTAGATATAATTCGAAGCACTAACCTTGTACCCTTGAGCGGAACAACAATACACATAAAGTGTGACCCTTTTAGGCCCTTATTAAGACGATAATCTTATTAAAATCTGCAAAAAACTCCTAAACTGCGTTGTGCAGTGAACTCGATATATGAAGGACGTTTACGTGAATCTAGTAAACAAACCTTTATATGAAATTTATCTAACATCCCTTCATTCACGAACCACCCGATTGAGCCTAGGATCTGCAATGTGTCTATCCAAATAGCTCAATCACTTTTCTCATCTTTATTATATACACATACGATCATATTCAATTACTTCAATTGAATATATCTTTTGCATTGGCCAATGACTTTATTGTCAAACAATATAGAAAAATATGAGTGCTCTCTCGAACTTTCAGTCAAGGAATGAATCTCAATCTTGGCTCAACTACCATTTTCATTTGCCTCATGATGAACCCAACACAAGACGTGTCTTATTCTTCTTTGGGAGGCAAGCGTTGTACTTGGTCAAAGTTCATCATTTAACAAACAAAATGAGTATTGACCTCAGGTCAAAGGATCTTTACATACTCCACACACTAATAAACCGCAGACACTAATCAAACGGTTTAATAGTAGGGTATACCAATACTCTCCAAAGTATCCATGTGTCCATCACGGATATCTAATATCTTGTAGTAGTGAGACCCACTATATTCTCTAAGAATATGATGCAGACCACATACTAACCTATTGCATGTCATCAATATCCCATTCTTGATGACCATCGGTTATGACAATTTTAGAATCATACTATATCATTTATGTATCCGACCATAAATGACAGTCATGATTCAAGGAAACAGTCATAAGAATAATAATAAACCATCAAAATAATTATTCTAATAAATACATAAACCCATAAGATAAACATATTATCATAGAATGTGATCAAGTATTGAATATCTCTACGAAAAGGTCTCTAAGACACACAAACTATAAACTCCCACTGAATCAAAGCCAACTACTAACATGTCTAACACCAAGCTCTCAAAGTGCTTGTTATGCTTTGCTATACACAATGGCTTGGTAAAAGGATCAGCCAAGTTATCATCAGTGGGTACTCTATCTACCTCCATATCTCCCGTATCTATCATTTCTCTAATCAGATGATATCTCCGGGGAATGTGCTTGTTCATTTTCGTGACTCTGGGTTCCTTTGCTTGCGCAACCGCACCAATGTTGTCACAATACAGCGGTATTGCACTGCTGGCACTTAAAACGACAACTAGTACATTTACGAACTCCATCAAAGCAATAGCCTCTTTGGCAGCTTTAGATGCAGCAATATATTCAGCTTCAGTGGTGGAATCAGCAATTGTGTTCTGCTCGCAATTATTCCAACTCACTGCACCACCATTGAGAACGAAAACATATCCTGACTGATACTTGAAGTCATCATGGTCTATTTGGAAGCTAGCATCAGTATACCCAGTAACTGTCTAACTGATAACTCTGGCTGCCCACTATAAACTAAGAAATATTCTTTAGTCCTTCTAAGGCACTTAAGAATAGTCTTGACAGTTCTCCTGTGTATCTCACCGGGATTTTGCTTAAATCTGCTTGTCATGCTAAGTGCATTAGCCACATCTGGCCTAGTACATATCATGGCATACATAAGAGATCAGATAGTCGAAGCATACGGGATCTTCTTCATGTAACTCATTTCTTTGTCATTAGAAGAGCAACCTTTCTTAGACAATATAATGCCATGTCCCAAAGGAAGAAATCATTTCTTGGAATTTTCCATTGAGAAGCGTCTCAGTAGTTTGTTTATGTAAGTAGACTAAGATTATCCCAACATCTTATTAGGTCTATCTCGATAGATCCTAATTCCAAGGATGTAGGAAGCCTCACCCAGATCCTTCATCATGAAGGAGCTAGACAACCAATTTTCATGGATTGCAACATGGAACGATTGCTTCTCATTATCAGTATATCATCAACATATATGATAAGGAAGACAATATGTCCATTCTTGCGTTTACTATAAACGCATGTATCCTCTTTACTTCTGAAAAAGTGAAACAATTTGATAACTCTGTCGAAGCAAATATTCCAACTCCTAGATGCTTTCTTGAGTTCATAAATGGGCTTCTTTAATTTGCATATTCCATTCGGCTTTTCTTTGGATACAAAACCTTCAGGCTTATACACAGTGCCTTCGAGTTCTCCATTGAGAAATGTGGTTTTATCATTCATTTGCCAAATGTCAAAGTCATAGTATGCAATTATTGCAAGTAATTTCATGATGGACTTGATCTTAGTGACTGGCGAAAAAGTTTCATCATAGTCAACGCCCTCGCGCTGACTATAACCCTTTACCATCCTAACTTTGTAGATTTGTACCTTGCCATCTGCATCTCTCTTCTTCTTGAAGATCCATTTGCAGCCTATGGGGCGAGCCCCATCTGGCAAATCAACTAGTTCCCAAACTAAATTGTAGTACATCGAGTCCATTTCAGATATTAAGGCAGCCAGCCACATCTTCGAATTGGTGCCCGACACCGCTTCGATATAGGTCTTAGGTTCGTCGTCTTCAGAATCAATCTCATCATCTTGGTTCTCAGCCAATAGATTTAGTCTTCCAGGTGCACAACGATTCCTTTGAGGCCTATTGAGTTAGTTTTGCGTTTGTTCAGGCGATTTTTTCTGATCGTGATGATGTTCCTGCGTGTTGAGGTTTTCAACATTTGGGATATTCTCAAGAATTTCACTGTGATTTTCTTGAGGTGGGGTTGATACAATATCTTATCTTGGATGCATCGCATTGTCTTGAGGTAACCCTCTAAGAGTCATTTTTCCTCCCAATAACTCCCACTGAGTTCTTGTCCGCTCCATTGAACAATACCTCATCCTCCATGTTATCTTGTGGTTCTTGAATTTCTTCAAGATCTACCGTGTTGTGACATTATTCCTTGGAGACATAATTATCTTCAAGAAATGTCAAAGTCCTGGATACTATCACCTTATGATCTCTAGGACAATAGAATTCATATCCTTTGGTTTCTTTAGGATATCCCATAAAATAGCATTTTTCACTTTTAGTTTCCAACTTATCAGTCATCAGCTTCTTAACAAAAGCAGGACAACCCTAGGTCCGCATATGGTTAAGACTCGGCTTTCTGCCACACCATAATTCATATGGTGTTTTCTTGACCGATTTAGAAGGAACTCTATTCCGAATATAAACTGCGGTAAGTAAGGGATAACCTCAAAGGAATAAATGGAGACTGGTGAAACTCATCATGAATCGAACCATATCCAATAAAGTTCGATTTCTCCTTTCAGATACTCCATTCATCTGTGGTGTACCCGGAGGTGTTCAGCCTGACCGGATTCCATGTGATTTCAAGTGACCAAGAAAATCTCGGCTTAAGGATTCCCCTCCTCGATCTGATCGGAGAGTCTTAATACTTTTCCCAAGTTGTTTCTCAACTTTTAACTGAAACTCCTTACATTTTTTGAAGGCCCCAGATTTGTGTTTCATGAGATACACATATCCAAAACTTGAAAAATCATCAGTGAAAGTTATGAAGTACGAATATCCACATCTTACTTGAGTTGGGAACAGTCTGCACACATATGTGTGGATCAACTTGAGCACAACCTTGGCACGCAACCCTTTCCCAGAAAGTGGTTTACTTGTCATCTTTCCTTTGAGACAAGATTCGCAAGCACCATATGATTCGAAATCAAATGATGTGAGATAGTCTAACTTTCTCAATCTTGCTATTCATTTCTCATTGATATGACCAAGTCTACAATGCCAAAGATAGGTTTTATTATTCATATGACTTAGCTTAGGTCTTTTGTTTTGTACATTGAGAATATTTTGTTCACATTCAAGCATATATAAATCATTCAAAAGAGAGGCACTTCCATAAAACAATCCATTAAGCGAAAACAAGCATCTACTGTTTGCAAAATGGAAGAAAAAACCTTGAATGTCTAACATTGGAATGGAAATAATATTCTTTGAAATTGTAGGAACAAAATAACAATCAAGTAAATTTAGTCTATATCCTAAAGGAATATCTAATCTATAAGTCCCTACACGCTCAACAGCAACTCTTGCTCCATTTTCCACGCGTAAGTCGACCTCCACAGGCCTCACTAACCTGCTATCACTCAGACCCTGCACATTATTACAAATGTGTGAGCCACAAGCTATATATAATACTCAGGATTGTGAATTGTTCATAGACATATTTATCTCAATGACAAACATACCTGAGCTCCCAACCAATGCACCTTGTGCTTTGAACTTTGAGCAGTAATTATAATATATCAAACTTTATATATATAAATTTTGTAAGAAGAATACATTATATCATGGTATGTCGTTTTTATGAATCTTTTAACATTATTATATCGTGTTTTGCTAAACTAAGATTATTTAACCTTTTTTTTTTTCCTCTTTTATGATTATTTTTTATTTTCATTTGATTTTGGATTGTGTTTGCTTAATTAGTTAAATCTTTCATATTTTTTTCTGGCACTAAATAATCTAAGAAGTTGTGTATATTACCATGATTAATAACTACATTGAGTTTTATTAGAATGATCAACTAATATCACCACACAAATTACAATTATTTTATGTTCACATTAATTTTTTTGATTAGATAATAATAAAAAGATAGTGATCACGTGCAACGCACATGTGTATTGCTAGTATATATATATATATATATATAGATAGATAGATAGATAGATAGATAGATAGATAGATAGATAGATAGATAGATAGATAGATAGATATAACTTAGGAAATTATATCACCAACAGAATTAGGATATATATATATATATATGTATATATGTCAAAATTAATTAGTTGAAGGTTAGTGGTTTAATTTCCTATATATCCTAATTCTATTAGGTCTTATAAGTTATATATATATAGAGTGAGTCGTGTGTGACGATCACATGTGTGATGGAATACACACTAATATAAAAGTGCTTTAAATTTCAGCCAATTTTTATTTGGTCTATTTTATCCCTTCAAAAGTGATTATTTTAAGGTTAATGATGTAATTTTATATATATATATATATATATATATATATATATATATATATATCAAAATTAATTAGTTGAAGGTTAATGGTGTAATTTCCTATATATCCTAATTCTATTAGGTCTTATAAGTTATATATATCGAGTGAGTCTTGTGTGTGACGGTCACACGTGTGACGGAATACACTTTTACAGGAAAAAATGATACTTTTACAGATAAAAGTGATACTTTTACAGACGAAGGCGATACTTTTGCTACTAAAAGTGATACATATTTTTGTTCCACAAAAGTGATACTTTTACAAATAAACGTGATACTTTTACTACAAAAAATGATATGTTTTTCCTGTCACAACGTGTGATGGTCGTGTGCCGGTCTCATATAAGTTTTTTCCATATATATATAAACATATATACGTCAAAATTAATTAGTTTAAGGTTAGTGATGCAATTTTCTTTATATCCTAGTTCTATTAGATTATATATATTAATATTAATTAGTTTAAGGTTAGTGATGTAATTTCCTTTATATCCTAATTCTATTCGATCTTATAATAAGTTATATCTATCTATTTAGATATATACACATCAAAACTAATTTAAGATAAGTGATACTATAATAACAAAATTCGGATACGGGTATTAGTTGATACTATCAATTATTAAGTTCAGGTTTTATTCGTGAATAAAATAGATAAAATCGAAAAAATAACATTTGATTGACCAAATTTAGTGAATTATTCGGAAATAAATCGGGTTTAGTACTTTAATTAAAAATTTCATAATCTTAAGTATATATCTTACTTACTATTAAATACTATAAATATAGGCTTTGAAGTTTATTAAAATTTGTTTATTTAACAAATTAATAATTTTGAAGTTGTTATGCTTATTTTTATGATTTTTTAAGAATATATTACTTCTAAACTGGGAACAAGAAAAAAGATTAAATAAAGAATAAAAGTAAAGGTACTAAAGAAAATCTTACATTTTGCAGAAATTATATGAGTATTATTCGGGATATGTATATTGCTATATTATGAAAATCTCGAGTATTAATCGTATTTTTTACTTTTATTAAAAAATGCCGGATAAATACAAGAAAATTTGAAAAATTCGGATAATTTTGTTACTATGAGTGATACAATTTCCTTTATATTCTAATTCTATTAGGCTGGTTTTATGTGTGTATATATATATATATATATATATATATATATATATTATTAACCTAAAAGTGCTTTAAGTTTCATGGAAAGAAAGAATAAAATAACGTGCAAGATAAATAAATAAATAGATGGAATAGATATATTATCGTGTTAAAACAAAGAATTGTTGGAGGCGAGATGAAGTATAGTCGGCAGCAAACTGAGATCGAGAATACTCGAGAGAGATCAGAGTGTTTTCCCTAGGGGTTTTTCATGAGTCGTTACATTTATTTCAGATTAATTCATCCACTAATATGCTTTTAAGGAAAAAATGAAATTGTCATGTTATAAAGCATTAATATTTTTAAATAAAAATAACATAAATTTACGTATATATTATGAATAAAACTTCAAAATACAAGCTTTCTGTTCGAAATAAAAGAAGATACGATAATTTGTATCGGGGGTTAGTGTTCATAGTAAAGGTAAGTGTGAGGAGGGGAATTTCGTAAAATATTGTTATAATATAATGTTGAATTATTTACAAGTAACATTAGAAGTTTTATTTAGGATAATTACACTTCTCTATCCAAACTATACACAATTGAATACAATAGTTGTCAAACCCTTAGTGTTAAGTCGCGTCTTTTTTTAAAAAAAAAAAAAAAAAGGTCAAAACATCTTATGTTTGCAAATTAAAGAATGCAAACACTGTGTTCCATTGACATAATATAAAGTGCAAAAATCATGAAGTTTAGATTATAAAGATTAAAAAAGTGGAAAATCATGTGAAATCGACAGAGTATGGACGTTAAATTTAATTACCTGTATTTTTTAAAATATATGCATTTTGTATTAAAAGTATGTGTGTGGAATTTTGAAATAAGACGATAGATGATATACTTTATTAAAATTCCAAATTAAAAATCTTAATATATAAGTTATTCATATGAAACTAATTGTTATTATAGCGAAACACTTCAATAGAAAAAATCTTTGCTAGACTATTAAATAAGTGGAAGAAATGTGTTGATATTGCACAAGTACTATCCATATGGTTATGATAAGGAAATGAAGGGAAAAATTTAACAGGTGTATAAAACTATGTTATATTTATTTTATCTATTAATGTAAATAGATCCAAAATATTAAGTTTTAATATGGTTTAATTTAAAACTTTTTCTATTAATATAGCTTTATGTGATTCAGAGTTTATTTTTAATTTAATTTTACTAATTTTGATAATGTATTTTAAAAAATATTTCATAAAATTACAACCGAACATTACTAAAAGTTCGGGAAAAAATCATAAATCGTCCCATAACTATAGTAACTTCCACTAAATATCCCGTATCTATCTGCTTTTTAAATTTCGTCCCATATTTTTTTAGATTATCCGATTTTCGTCCTAAAATTCAAAATTTCACCGGAAAATGCACGTGTCGGCCAAAATTTGGGGATTTTTTGCCACGTGGCATCGGGAATAAATCATATGTCCACTAAATATCCCACAACTTTCTGCTTTTCTAATTTCGTCCCATATGTCCTGAGATTATCCAATTTTCATCCCAAAATTCAAATTTAAGCCGAAAAATGCACGTGTCGGACACGTGCCAGCCAAAATTTGGGGGATTTTTTCCACGTGGCTTCGGAATTCTGAGCTGGATTTGAATTTACATTTTTTTTCTTTTTTTTTTCTTGCCACATTTTTCTTTTTCGTTTCCAGTTGTTGGTCTACTCCTGCAGCTCCTTCTATCGCTGCTCTTCCCCGACAGACACCGTCAACAACCCCCACCCTCTGCCGGTGTTCATTTTGTGTCGGCAGAACTGCCTTCCTCCTGCCGCTCCATTTCGACGTAGGCGATTCTCTTCTGCACATTCCGGTAAAGGTGCAACTAGCCTCAACCCGACATCCACCCGCCACCCTCACGGTGGCGGAAATCTCCCTCCCCCCGCCTCTCACGGCGGCGGCCCGGACCCCTATATCCTTTGCCACTTCATTGCTGTCGAGCACTATGACTTGCCATCCATACACTTCATCTTCATCACCCCATCTTTCCTCTATTTCGACCCCTGCTTCTGAGACGGTTCGCACCCTCCTTCCATCGCCAGCATGTCGGCCGCTACTGTTAGCGCGCCGCGAGCTCCATAGGGCATCTCAACCCTAGTTGTACAAGAAAAATATAAATTGGAAGGGGGTAAAATTTTAGAAAAATGTGGCAAGAAAAAGAAAAATGTAAATTCAAATCCAGCTCAGAATTCTGACGCCACGTGGCAAAAAAACTCCAAATTTTAGCCACGTGCATTTTCCGGCTTAAATTTGAATTTTAGGACGAAAATTGGATAATCTCAGGACGTATGGGACGAAATTAGAAAAGCAGAAAGTTGTGGGATATTTAGTGGACATATGATTTTTTCCCGACGCCACGTGGCAAAAAATCCCCAAATTTTGGTCGGCGAATCCGGCACGTGCATTTTCCAGCGAAAATTTGAATTTTAGGACGAAAATCGAATAATCTAAAAAGATATGGGACGAAATTAAAAAAGCAGATAGATACGAGATATTTAGTGGAAGTCACTATAGTTATGGGACGATTTATGATTTTTTCCCCTAAAAGTTCGTATGAGAAATTACTATTATGTAAAGTTTCGAATGTCTAATTAATTATATACTAATATTATTATCTAGTTATAAATATATTTATTAACTTCATTATTTATATACATATTAAAATATTTAACTGAATAAATAGTCACTATAATTTTACATAATACAATTAGTTTTAGATAATCCAAGAAGATAATTAAAATAGTGATTCACGTGTCACGTGATTTTTAGTAGTTAGTATAAAGTAAATAAATATCACATTCATATCACTAATCAAACAAGGGTTTATTATAATGACTAGCTCCCATTAATTTTAACATATTTTGCGTCCCCAAACACAAAATACTGATTTATAATGATTATAAATCTTAGTGGTCCATGATCCAAGTCTATATTATTGTAGTCTCTGCTTTGGCCGATGACTGCAATAATATCACTCAGTAGACCTCCAAGCCAATTGCAACAACAATTTGAAATTTCTGGTTAATTAATCCAATTAATTTGTGTCCTTAAACTATTTTGGTCGCTTTGGCGTCACAAAATAATTTAAGCACGTCAATTTCATCAACGATGCCAGCCATGCATCTATGAATGAGCCCCAACGCTTTTATTTCTAAATAAAACTTGGTTTTAGTGGGGATTTTATATGTGATACTAATTGTTAAATTTAATATCTAATATTAAATTATTACACAATTACTGGGTGTTGCCTACCCAGGCATAAGAAATGCGGACCACACATAATAGGCACCGCCTATCCATATATAATGTCGCGGACTACATGTATTGAGCGTCGCTTACCCAAACATAAAAGTGGTCTTAAATTACTATAATTTAAATTGAATAAGCATAAAATCAAATAATATCTAATCACATAATATCAAATAAACCTCAATGAATAAAATATTAATCCAATTAAAATTTTATTCTTTAATTAATTATGGATTAAAATTATATGTTAATTCCAAATTTTTTTTTTTTTTTTTCATTCAAAACCATCATCAAGATGGAGGGATTGAGGTCGATCCCTAACCTATATATTAATAACACTCAAGAGGTTTTTACAAAAAGTAGAAACAACAAGCGAACACCTACTTTGGAAATCTAAAATTCGGGTATCCCCGGGCATCTAGCAACAAGAAGCCTCGAAGGCTTTTACATTCATTACTATTACAAATTTCTGCTGAATTTTTCATCTTCACAGCAATATTAGCCAGGTGGTCTGCAGCTCCATTCCCTTCTCGATGGATATGTGAGAGTTTAATCTTCATCGCCCTTGTAAGCTTTCCAATGGATGCCAATTTTGATTGATATGACCAATGCCCATTCGCTCCATTTCGGAGCATGTGATAGATGGATAAGGAATCGATTTCAAGCCAAATCTTATTCCATCTCTTTTTTACACACAACTCAAGTGCCTCCACAATTGCACTCAATTCGGCTGACATAGAATCCATGGTACCCAAAAATTTGTAAAATGCAAAAACCAGTTGCGCATTCGAATTTCTAATGATTCCACCCGCCCCGGCCAAGCCGGGGTTTCCTTTTGACGTCCCATCAGTATTAATTTTGAAATAATCATCACTTGGGGGATTCCAACGAACCAAAAAGGGTTTTCTTGTTTTTTTCCTCACAATTGGAATTTTCCAAATTTCAGCTAGATACCAATAGCCTCTCCAAAATCCAACAGGTAGCAAATCAGCCAGAGATAAATCTCACAGCTTTTTAACCACCTGCTGTTGGATCAGGGAAGCAGTGATAATCTTACTCTGAAATTTAGCATTATTCCTTGCGCACCAAATATACCAGACCACCAGAAAAGGTAAAGTAATGCAAATGTGATCAGTGGCCTGTTTTTTGGACATCCAGAATGCTATTAAACCCGGCAAGGAAATATCAACAGGCACAACAAGGTGGAATAGAGTAGCAAAGTATTTCCACACTTGACAAGGAATAGGGCAATGCACAAATGTATGATCAGTCTCTTCACAGGATGAATGGCAAAGATGACACCAAGAAATAGCCACAAAACCCTTTTTTGCGAGATTATCATCAAGGGACAGATATTTATTGACTAATCTCCAAACAAAAATAGATTGGGTGCTGGGAATGGTTTTGGGCCACATCATTGAGTGCCAAGCCGTTGGGGGCTTGGACACTCTCAGGGCATTCCAAGCTGAAGCTTAAGTGAAGAGACCATTCTGGGACAATTTCCAAATAGGTATATCATGCATGCTCAAGTCTATCACAACAGAACATATATCAGCAGTTATAACATCAGGAAATAAAGATCTCAACTTACTGATGTCCCATTTACCATTTTCCACATAGTCCAGAACTCTTTCATTGCAATTAAACACTCCCACATATTGGCACAACGGTGAGAATTGGCACCATCTATCAAACCAGAAGGAGATATTACCTTTCCCTACCCTCCAATAAATATTCTGCTCAGTAAAGTCTTGCACTTTTAGCAATCTTTTCCAAAAATGCGATTGAGTCCGGCCTGTTTCAACATAAGAAGGATGAGAATGTTTTAGATACTTGTCACAAAGGTATTGACACCATAAAGCATTAACTGTTCGTAGCTTCCACCATGCATAAACAGCAAATGCTCTATTAGTATCAAATAAGTTTCTCACCCCAAGGCCACCCTCATTCTTAGGAAAGCATAGCTTATCCCAAGAGGCCCAGTGGATTTGTTTGTGCTCAGAATTTGAGCCCCAAAGAAATCCATTGAACAATCGGTGAAACCTGTCAATAACAGATTTAGTAGCACCAATCACCCTGAGGGTATACATAGGGATGGAGTTTAGCACACTTTTAATAAGTTCCAACCTCCCCCCTATGTTTAGGAACAGCTTATCCCAACCTCTAAGCCTATCATTTATTTTTTCAAAAAGTTCTTGAAATAACACATTCTTCACTCTACCTTTAAAAAGTGGAACACCCAAATATTTAAAAGGGAGCTTTTCTTCCATGAACATAGACAAAGAGAGAATCTGATTTTTATTATAATTAGAGACATGCTTTCCAAAAATCACCGTACTCTTAGTGTAATTGATTTTCTGACCAGTAGCTTTTTCAAAGCAATTAAGAAACTTCAACAGTTTTTTTAAGGCAGACACTTTTGCAGAAGCAAATACTACAGTATCATCAGCAAATGACAAGGAAGGAATTCTTAAGCCTCTTTTATTGAATCTAAGCTCAGGATAAAGGTCAAAGAGATCCAATAAACCCAGTGTTAGACTATTTGAAAAAATAGCAAACGGACTTGGAGAAATAGGATCTCCTTGTCTTATTCATCTACTAGATTTGAAAAAGCCAGAAAGAGAACCATTTATCACCAGAGAGAACCATGAATTATTAATAGCATTAGCAATATAAGTGACAAAAAGATCAGGAAAGCCCATTAACCTCAAAATTTTGTAAAGCACAGACCATTCAATACGATCATAAGCCTTCTGCAAATCAATCTTCAGTGTCATCTTACCATTTTTGCTCTTAGTATGAAGCTCATGAACCATTTCTTGGGCAAGAATAATATTGTCAGCAATATCTCTAGTGGGAACAAACCCACTTTGAGCATTAGGAATCACTGTTGGGAGGAGAGGAGCTAACCTATTATTCACCAGCTTAGTCATGACTTTATTAATTACATTACAAAGGCTAATAGGCCTAAAATCTGCCCAACCAGATGGGTGAGATTTTTTAGGGATGAGTGCTATAGAAGTGCAAGTAAAACTCCTAGGCATTGGCACACCTAGCAGAAATTCTTGCACTGCCTCCAGCAAATCATCCTTAATGACATCCCAACAATATTGGTAGAAAAGAGCTGAAAACCCATCAGGCCCAGCAGTGCTTTCCTTGTCAATACTGTTGATGATCTCATGCAATTCATCCAAGCTGGATGGAACACACAGCTTAGAAGATTGCTCCTCACTAACCACAGGTTTAATTGTACTAAAAATGGCACTATCCAAATCACATGGTTCAGAAATGAACATTTTCTCAAAAAATTCACAAGCAGTTTTACTTATCTGATTAGGCTCTTTTATACTAATCCCATCCACTTGAATATCATTAATTTTTCTTTTATACCTCTTTTTCTTAACTAAAGCATGGAAATAGGCAGTATTTTTCTCTCCCTCCCTTAGCCATTTACAGGCAGATTTCTGTTTCCAATATGATTCCTCTAAAGCAAGGGCAAAAGTTAATTCAGCTTGCTTTTGCTTTAGATTCATCAATTGGGAATCCGAGGGATCATTCAAGTAGGCAACTTCCTGATCCATCAGGAGCTGCTCTGCTTGAGCAATCCTATCAAAGATATTCCCAAAAACATCTTTATTCCAACTCTTCAAACATTGTTTAAGTCTGAAAAGTTTTTGCTGGATTCTAATCATACATTTCTGAGGCAGAGGTTGATTCCAAGAATCTTCCGCTGTTTTCATAAAAGTATGATGATGAGTCCATGCATTAAGGAATCTGAAGGACGACTTAACATTTTGACAAACAGAAGATAAAGACATAAGCAAGGGACAATGGTCAGATGGCCCTTTAGCAAGATGTTTCACCTCAAACTTGTTAAATTCCAAATTAATTAAATATACATTTAATACTAATTCTAAATTACTATAAATATATATGTTTATTATTATTATTTAAAATAATAATAACAACAAAAAATTGTTAATCTAATTAATCAATTATATAGGTCTATTAGATCGATATACTAATTCCAAATTATTATAAATATAAATTTATTATTAATTCCAAATTAACATAAATATATAAATTTATAATTATTACAAAAATAATAATAAAATTCATTAATCTAATTAATAAATTAATTTATAATTTTGGATTTCGAATTAATCTAATTAATTATCTAACTTAATTAATTAAATAAAGTTTTTTTTTATTAAACAACCCAAAACAGAATCTGCCCAACAGCTTAGGGCTGCCTGCCCAGTTTCGGCCCAGACCTGGCCTTGTGGCCCAACTCTCCCAGCCCAGTTTTCATGCCCAGCAGCCTCGTGCCCAAATCCGCGACCCAGTCCAGAAAGTCCCAGCGCAGATCTCACCTAGGATCGGCCCAGCAGTCAGCGCCATCGCCGTCATCCAACGCACAACAACAACAGAACGCCGTCCATTGCCGCAGTCAATAGCGCGCCGCGACAGCAGAGCCGCCGCCGTCGATGTGCAGCAACAACAGCATTACAACCACCACCGAAACGTTGCCATCGCCCAGCACGAGCATCAAAACTCGAGCAGCAGAAGCAGGCGCGACGGGCTGCGACTCCCGCCGATGGGTTTCGCTACAACGGCTCACTCGCAGTCGGGCCGACGATGGTGCTTCGCATGTGCAGTGGCTCACTCGCGGCCGCTCCGGCGATGGTGCTTCGCCGGTGATTGAAATAGCATGCATCATAAGTCTTTCTTCAAAAATTGTTTGATTTCGTCTTTAGAAAGTTAGCAGTTAGAAGAAGCAATTTTGAAACTTTTCAAAACCAAATTCAACAATTCCCTGAACCTTTGTTGCGGAATTGATTATCAAAACGAACTACATACTATTTTCAAACAGATTGCAGAAATTATATAAAATTACAATCCACAATTAATTATAATTTTAAATCAATTATAAATCGAGAACCTTGCTCTGATACCACTGTTAGGAATCCTCGATGCCATATAATGTGCACACTGGAATAATTAATCGAGAATTACGATCTAGATCTATAATTGAATTAACGTTGAGCAAGAATCACATAAAAGATCGAATACTTACTTGTTGCGTAATTAATCGTAAGGAATGACGCGTCTGAACTCACCACTTCAAGTATCCACGCGTATGTCGTTCGCCGCAGAAACAATTCCTCGGTACAATTGTATGATAAGCGATCGCTAGGAAATCACTTATCGAATTATACGTGCTTCTATATTTTTATCTGATAAAAACCCTTAATTCTCTACTATTGAAAATATGTATATATACTTATATAGTATCATATAACCTTAGGTTTATGGGCCTAATATCCATGTTTGCTTAATTAATTAATTAGTCTAACATATTTATTAATAAAGCCCACATATCCTAATCTAGTCCAAATCTTTCGAGACTAGATATTATTCTTTATCTTTTGAACAACATCATCCATTTCAACAAATTGGATCTATAAACAAAAAGTTGAGTAGCTCCCAAGGCAAGAGATAAAGAAGCTCGAAAGTGACCAGTTCGAAGCTGCAACAAAAGGTTGCGTTACATCATTGCAGAATCTGCTAAGACTGATCCGTTAATTCTCGATAGAGTTGTAATAAACAGTTTCTCCGAGAGTCCTCTACATGTAGCAGCAATGTTAAGTCACACATATTTTGTAACAGAAATCATAAGCATAAAACCCGAGTCCACAAACGAGTTGAACTCGCAGCTATCGTATCCTCTTTATTTGGCTTCAGCTAAAGGTCATGTTGGTGTAGTCAGGGCCCTGGTATCAGTGGATCGCGGTCCATGTGAGGCTCGTGATAGAAACGAGCTGACGTCGCTCCATCTTGCAGCAGTTTCTAGTGTTCCGCAAGTGTACGGATGTAGGTGTAGTAGCGATAATCAAGGTCGATCCCACAAGAAATAGTTTTAGGTAGTTCGATACCTCAATATTCTAGGAATGTCCTAACTAGATACTAAATTGCAAAAGATTGATTTTACTAATTAAAATACTCAATTAAATATGAATTCAAACTTGGTAAACACAAAGAATTAACAATCAAGGATAAAAGGAATCCTAAGGTGTCGATTTCAGGATATTTATTTTAATGATGATTAGAATTAACTTATTGATTTTTAAACCGATCTAGTGTTTATTAAGCGGCGCAATATTAACCTAACCCTCCTCTCGAAGTAGTTAAACCATTGATTAACTAAGACAATTACCCTCTCAAGTCAATTAATCCTAGTAACTCCAAAAAGCTCATGAACCTATGCCTACACAGTCATAGACAACTATGCTCTATATCGTACGTCTAATAACAAAACCCTCATCTCAAAGCGGATTTGTTAAACGAGATATAAGAACGAAAATCAATAAGTTAAAACGTAAATCAAAACATTGTCATAAAAAATCCCTACTTTCTAACCCTAGGACACGAATAGCTTAGCTACTCATGCCAAGGTTCAATCCAATACAATATTCTAAACAAAACATTATAAAGAATCAAAACTAAGAAGAATTGCTAAACCCGAGTAAATCATTCCGTTGATTGAATCTTCGTCGTTGTCCCAGTCGTCAAACGCCTCAAAACTCGGATATTATGTGTCCTTCTTGAAAAACGAACTTGGACCCCTTTTTATAGAGCTTAGATAAGCCCGGTTAAATTAGGATTCAAATCCCCTTTAAAATAGGATTTCTTTTAACGGAGGGCCTTTTGACACGGCCGTGTCAATCAAGTGACACGGCCGTGTTGCTGGTAAAAATTCAGTTTCTGCGCATAATTTGACACGGCCGTGTTGAAACCTGACGCGGCCGTGTTACTCCTCCAGAGCCAATTTGACGTTTGCGCTACACTTTTGACATGGCCGTGTTGCTTATGTGACACGGCCGTGTCGATTCTTGCCCTGTTTTGCTCCTGGACCGGTTCAGGCCGGTCTGGATCGGTTTTCGCTGGTTTTCACTATTTTGGACTGATTTTCACTCTGTTCCAACTTGTTTTCTTGTCCGGTAGTAGTAAATCACTACTTTTAATCCTGAAAATGCTAAAAAAACACCTTAAAACAAGCCAAGTACGTTAATTGGTCACTTATATCACATTTCATCCAATTCTTAACCATTTATGCACATAATTCCTATAAAATAGTATCGTAAATTGACCTAATTACATGCATAATTAACGTACATCACTCGCAGCTATTGTCTCCTCTTCATTCGGCTTCAGCTAAAGGCCATGTTAGTGTAGTCTGGGCCCTGGTATCAGTGGATCGCGGTCCATGTGAGGCTCGTGATATTAACGAGCTGACGCCACTCCATCTTGCAGCAGTTAAAGGACGGGTTGAAGTCATGAAGACGTTCCTTCAGGCCCAACCTCATGCAGCCCAACTAACGATGTATGGAGGATAGAACATCCTCCATATGTGTATCAGGCGTACCAACTAGAGGCTCTGAAGCTCCTGGTGACAACCATAGACGAGCCCGAGTTTATTAACTCGAAAGATATCCATGGTGTTGAGATGAGGTGTTTGTCTAAACATTGAGCAACAAATCTGTTCACATTGAAGGATTAAAGCTGGCAGAAAAGTGCTTAAAGAAAGCGGATGAAGGAAAGCAGTTTAGAAAATAGATCCTGGAAAATAAGAAAGACAACGGTTTGTAGCATAATTAACTGTCAAAACCGTTGCGAATCCGTTATCATTTTATGAAGCATCTGTTGTCGTTTTGAGGCAGTTTTCTGCAGCAATTAGTTAATGGCAGTTTTGATATTTCAGCTCAGTTTTGTTCCATTTCTAATTCCAGCTAGATTATTAGTTGGGAAGTTAGTTTGTTACATATTATTCCATTCATTTCATTCAGATTGTCATTCTTAGAGAGAGAAAGAGTAAGATCAAAAGAGGAAGAAGAGCCATAACTATTTCGAGCTCAAGCTTTTAATTGTAATTCTGTTGTAACTCATTCTTTAGTGTTTAGTGGATCTCCTCCTGGCCCGTAGATGTAGGCAATTGTCGAACTACGTAATTATCTTGTTGTAATTATTTTTCTTGTTTTAATTCTTGAGTTCACCACTTGTTTGACAAAGTGTGTGAGTGAGATTGTTGTGTGTTCTTGAGTGTTTAATTAGTAACAAGTGGTGCCGTCTGTGGGAATTCCATAGAGGATTTCACTTCTTGATCATCAACAATGTCTATTCCAAAGATTGAGACAGAAAAATTCAATGGGAAGAATGACTACGGATTATGGAAGATCAAGGTAAAAGCACTGTTGGTTCAACAAGGACTTGGTGCAGCTATGAAGGGGGAGAAAGCATTTCCAAAAAAGATGGAGGAGGCTAAAAAATTGGATATCTTGGAGAAGGCTCATAGCCTATTGATTCTCTGTTTGACAGAAAAAGTATTGAGGGAAGTCTCCAAAGAAAAGAGTGTTGCTGAGGTGATACATAAACTGGATAACCTGTACATGGCCAAATCTATGGCAAACAGGTTATATCTAAAATAGAAATTGTTCTCTTATAAGTTTTCTGAAGAAAATCAGTGGAGGATTAATTGGACGATTTTAACAAAACACTTGATGATTTAGAGGCCATTGATGTCAAAATGAATGATGAAGACATGGCTATATTGTTGATAAACTCTCTGCCACAATCCTATGATCATCTGAGGGATGCAATGTTGTATGGAAGGGATTCTAATATTACATTAATAGAAGTCCAGTCGGCCCTAAGAGCAACGGAAATGCAAAAGCTCAGTCAAGACAAGACAGATGGGGCAGGAGAAGAGTTAAGTATAAAGAAAATCAAAAATTTCAAGTGGAAACAAAACCAGACCAATGATCAATCCAAGAAAATAGGAAACAATAAGGGAAAACTATCTGGTCACAAGGAAACAAGGAAGTACCATTTTTGCAAGAGGCCTAGTCATCTGAAGAATGATTGTTTTGAGTGGAAGAAGAAACAGGCTCAAAAGGGAACTCAAGCCTCAATTTCAGCAGAGGTGGTTGAAGTTGCAGAAGAAGAACCTCAGGTACTCAACATCTCTGAATTTAAGACTGAACATAACTGGATTTTGGATTCTGGATGTAGTTTTCATATGAGTCCTATTTAAGAATGGTTTAAAGATTTTTAAGAACAAGAAACTGGAATAGTCATGCTTGGAAATGATCAATCATGTTCAGCTAAAGGAATAGGTGATATAATGGTCAAAGTGCATGATGGTTCTGTTAAAATCTTGAAGGATGTTAGATATATACCACAGCTTAAGAGAAATCTTGTTAGTCTGGGGACTTTGGAAAAGAGAGGGTGCAGTTTCAAGTCTGAAAATGGCAAGTTAGATATAATAAAGGATTCCAAAGTGGTTATGAAAGGGATAAGAAGATCCGGTCTCTATTATCTAGTTGGCACTGTTGTAATTGGTGAATCTGAGAATGTAGTCAAGGATAGTAATAAGCTTTGGCATGCCAGATTGGGACATGTCAGTGTAAGTGGATTAACTCAGCTTGCAAAACAAAACTTGATTGACTACAAAGAAGATAGCGACTCAAAAATGGAGTGTGAAGACTGTATATTGGGTAAAAACAAGAAGTAGCCTTATCCGGTGGGTAAACACAACTCAACTCTGGTTTTAGAATACATCCATGCTGATTTGTGGGGTCCTTCAAGAGTTCAAAATCTTGGAGGAGGAAAGTATTTCTTAAACGCGAATTCAGGTTTAAAAATTCCCCCTTCTCTTCTCTTTCACTACACGCACGAAGAACACACACATCCACTCACACTTCACCAATTCACACACAAACACACTCAAATTCACCCATAATCCAATTCAAACACAATCACACACTCCATCTCACTCACTATCTCCACAAAAGTCGGAAATTTCGACCCACTTCCAAGGACCTAGGGCACATTCCGAATTGGGTTGTCTCCGACTAAATTTCTCCGGTAAGTGATGCTAACCCTTACTAGTTTGTTTCCCATTCAATTTTGATGCATCATTAGTATTGGGGATGAATTAATTTCATGATTCAAGTGAGTATTGTAATACCTATGTGTTAAATAATGTAATTTGGGTATGCACTTGTTCGAATAGTGAATGGGGTTACGTGATAAGTATAAATTGCTGTGATTGTTGCTAGAATTAGATGAAATTGTTGAGGTTAACATGGAACGAGCACCCCGAGATTGAAATTCATGTGTTGGACTAATTGAGGCATATTAGCAAACAGGTTATGTGCATGGTTTTCATTGATGTTATGTCACTTGATTCCTACTCCTTTTAACATTCCTTCATATTGTACGATTTAATGGAATTATGATGCATGCTCCAGTTGCAAAAAAATTCGAGGTTCCATTATTTCACGATCTCCCAAGTGAAGTGGGTAGGAGTTGGGGATAGGTTAGGGGGTATAAAACGCATACATGGCTCGGGTATCACTAGCCTATGAATATCTTGTTACATATGTTAGCATATTCCATTTTCGTCTATGTTTGGGCTAAACTAAGGATTATGGCCCTATTGATTTGTGTGTTGTTGAGTATGTGCACAGGATTCTAGAAAATGGCACCACCAAAAGGACAATCTAGTCGTAGCAGAGGCAAGCAGGTCATGGTTGAAGACACCCCGGCTGTCAACCCAAATGACAGTCAGACCCTCTTCGGGTTCTCTTTGACGGAGGTGGAACACAAGACTCGGTTTGAGGAGCTTAGACATCGCACTGTCATTCCCACACGGTTTGGCAGTGATAACTTGACTCGGGCCATGGGCATTCATGACAATGTCCGTGTTTTGCTCAACCGAGTTGGATTACTTCAGCTCATGAGGACGCAGCAGACATACAGACGGATCACCCTCGAGTTCTTGAGCACGTTCCACATTATCGCAGCCAGCTCTTTTCGCTCCACCCGTCCGGACGGCATCACGTTCCAATTGATGGGAAAAGTTCGAAAATTGACTTACGATGAGCTGGACACGATATATGGCTTCCCGACTTTTGCACGAGTGACCCCACCGGAGGTATTTGACCCACATTCGTTTTGGGCACTGTTGACGGCTGCACCACCAATTGTAGAAGCCCAACCATATATCTCCAAGGCCGCTAAAGCTTCTTGGATTCGGAGTCCAGTCATCCGGTATATACAGAAGTTGCTGGCCTACACGCTTTTTGCTCGGCGTGAAGTGGGAGCCGTGCGACAGAGTGAATTGCATATGTTATGGAACATATTGCATGGGTATAAGGTGGACTACACCCGGATATTGATGGAGCACCTGGAAAATGTCATCCGGAAACAAAAGGACAGCATTATGATTGGAGGATTGATCACTCCCATTGCCGCTGCATTTGATGACATAGACTTAACTGAGATGGAGCCGGTAAGAGGGGAAGTCCAATTTACATGGGACTTGCTCGAGTTGATGCAAGTGGTGGTCCTCGGTGAGGATGGAACTGTCCCGTATGTTTACCAAAATGTGGGGCCCTACCTTCGTCTACCATATGAGTTAGGGACAGCAGTTACCGGAGTCCAGGATACAGCGAATTTGTCGCTATCCACTGAAGACCATCTCCAGCACTCCCAACCACCGAACTCCGAGGTGTTCCAATCTAGGCTACCAGTTGAGCAAAGTAGCCAAACTCCGAGATAGCCCCGGAAGAAACGAGCATCTACGACAGTTGCTTCCCCATCGGAGCTCAATGACGATATGGTTGGCATCATCAACTCCTTACGGGAAGATGTTCGTCTCCATACCGAGTCAATGCAAACGTTCCAAACTTCGATGGAGAGGCACCGCACGGAGGTCCGGGGATCACTTCAGACTCTCCACTCGGAATTACACGCTCAACGGGGAGTACTCAATACACTGCTGCAAAGAAGTGACGAAGACCGGGTGTGGCGACAGCAGCAGCAGAGTCAGTGGGAGGCCATGCAACAGTTTTGGAGCCAATATGGGTTCCACCCCCCGCCTCCGCCTCAGTGAGTTGTAAGTTAGCACCAAGGCGTACCAGTTTTCCCTCCAAACGTTGGCTTCTAGCCAAGTTTGGGGGAGGGGGTGAACTGTGGACGTCTTGGCCGCTATGTTTATCGCTTTGCTGTTTTTCTTTGCTGTTTTTTTTCTGCTTTACGGTCTTATTAGTCAGTTGGGTGTGTAATTGAAAATTTTTAATGATGTAGTGATGCGTTGAGTTGAACTGGTAGTTAAGTGAGTTAATGGGTCTGTGAGCCCTTTGCTATGATTGGTTACCTTTATTTTGGGGTCTGTGTGCCCATTGCTAGCAAAACTGTGTTATGATTTTTAGTTGATTTTGAGTATTGGGTCTGTGTGCCCAAATATTTGTTAAAGTTGGTGTTGATTGATGTGTGCACTCCAGTTCTTTGTTTTAATTTGTCCATAATTGAGTTTAGAGTTAGTTTTTGTTAGAGTCAAACGGAAAAGTATGCAAACTCAAGGAGTAATCGTTGAAAATTTAGGGAAAAGATGGATGATAAAGTGTTAATGATGATACGATTTTATGCATAGATTTGAAAATTGACACAAGAGTTGAGCATGATAGGCAATTTGAAACGAAATTGAGTAAACTAAGAACTTTGATCAAAATGACCCGTGTGAGAAATTGAGCCTAAAAAGTGACTTCTATTTATGAAGTGCTATATTTTCTTTCGGTGTGAGTTTGATTGGATATATGTCTTGGTTTCTAGAACTTGCCTTGAGACTGCATTAAGAATAGGTCGAAAGTGTAATGTGACTTAGAAAGTGATATAGGCAGTTTTTGTTTCGTACCCAATTATTGAGCTTTGAACTAACCTTTTTACCCGAAATTTTTGTGCAAAAGTGTCCCTAGTTAGCCCACTTGAGCCTGAGAAGCTTTATTTATTCATAACCTAACACTGTCAGCCGAACCCTTTCGATTTAACTCTTTTGGCCCTAATTGGATTAATCAAGTTAGAGGGAGGAGAATTGGAAGAAAATTGGGTGAACGTGTGATAAGGAATGGGAAGTAGGGATGTTTTCGGAAAATGCAGGAAATACGAGAAAAGTGATAGGAAAAATCCAAGGAAAAATAGCCTCTTCAAAAAAAAAAAAAAAAAAAAAAAAAAATCGAAAAAAAAAAATCGGAAAAAAAAAATCGAAAAAAAAAATTTCGAAAAAAAAAAAAAAGAAAAAAAAAATCTTGTTATTCTTGAGGAGAAGCTAGGATATAAATAACTGAATCTGAAGGTGAAAAGGAAAATCGGGTAGTCCCAAGATGTGGTACCTGCAGAAATGGAAATCACTTTAGTTGTACGGTATTTTGTAAGGTGAAGAAATCACCTTAAGGGGTGAATTGCTGAGACGGGAAGAGTGAGATTGAGTGTTTGTATTGAGGGGTAGTGGGATTATATTTATATAACTTGATTAGTCCAATACACAGTCACTTGTATCCAAATGTGTCCCACCTTACCTTAACCCAACACTACAACCAAATATAAGTCCTAATTGATTCTTTGTCACTTATATTAATGTACTGAATTTGATGTAGACAATTGGCAAGCTTATGGTAAAACCGAGCGTATAGTCCAATTTGAGTGAAATTTCAAATTCTCGCCATAAACACTTGAGAGATGAGAGAAACACTTACCTGGTGAGGATCAAAAGTTTTGAAAGTTTAAGTCTCGAAAGTAGTAGATTTTTGCACTATCACACATGCTCGTTTATACTATGGTGTCTAGGCTTTTGAAAAAAATCATTCTGAAACTAATTTATCATCTAATCGCCCTAAGTACATGGATTAATGTGTTCGGGACGAACAACAGTTTAAGTTTGGGGGATTTTGATGCACGTTGATTTTGCATGTAGTTAGGTCGATGTATGGTATTATTTGATAGGAATTATATGCATAAATGGTTGGAAATTGTATGAAATATGATATAAGTGATCAATTGACGTGCTTGACTTGTTTTAAGGTATTTTGAGCATTTTTAGGCTAAAAAGTTATGATTTACGACTACCGGACAAGAAAACAAGTTGAAACAGAGTAAAAATCGGCCCAAAGTAGTGAAAATCAGTGAGAACCGGTCCGAACCGTCCAAGAACCGGTCCGAACCGACCAAGAATCGGTCCAAACCGGGCTGAACCGGTCCAGGAGCAAAACGAGACAAGAACCGACACGGCCGCGTCACAGAGCAACACGGCCGTGTCAAAAGTGTTCTGCAACACGCTGTTGGTTCTGGAATGGAACACGGCTGTGTCACAAAGCAACACGGCCGTGTCAAAAGTGTCCTGAAACGCTCTCTGGGTTCTGGAATAGAACACGGCCGTGTCACAAAGCAACACGGCCATGTCAAATTGTTGCTGGAAAAGTGAAATTTGCAAGCAACACGGCCGTGTCATTTTAAGCAACACGGCCGTGTCAAAAGGGCTGTCGATTGTTAAAATCCGGTTTTAAGTGAAGATTTGATTTCTTAATTCAAGAGGGATTATCTAATTCTATAAAAAGGATTCAAGTGCTCTCAAAAGGGGATATACACATATTATCCGAGTTTAAGGCACGAGACGACTTGGACGACGACGGAGATTCGAGCAACGGGACGAGATACTCGGGTTTAGCAATTTTTCCTAGTTTAATTCTTTAGAATGTTTTGTCTTAATCATTGTATTGAATTGAGCCTAGGCATGAGTAGCTAAGCTATTCGTGTCCTAGGGTTAGAAAGTAGGAATTATTTATAACAATGTTTTGATTTATGGTTTTACTTATTGAATTCCGTTCTTTAATATGTTTATCTTTATATCTGTTTTAACAACTAAATTTGGACTGGCCATCTAGGTTTAGTAAATTCGTTTAACAAATCCGCTTCGAGAGAAGGGGTTTGTTATTAGACGTACGATATAGAGCGCAGTTGTCTATGACTGTGTAGGCATAGGTTTATGAGCTATTTGGAGTTGCTAGGATTAATTGACTCGAGAGGGTAATTGTCTTAGTTAATCAACGATCTAATTACTTCGAGAGGAGGGTTAGGTTAATATTGCGCCGCTTAATAAACATTAGATCGGTTAAAATCAATAAATTAATCTTAATCATCATTGGAATAAATATTCTGAAATCGATACCCTAGGATGCTGTTTTCCCGTGATTGTTAATTATTCGTATTTATTCAAGTTTTCATTTAGAGTTAATTAAGTATTTAGTTAGTAAAATTAATCTTCCCTGAATTAGTGTCTAGTTAGGATATTCCTAGAATATTGAGGTGTCAAACTACCTAAAGACCCTATTCCTTGTGGGATCGACCTTGACAATAGTACTACACCTACATCCGTACACTTGCGGAACACTAGGTTAGAAACCGACGTGTCAAGTTTTTGGCGCCGTTGCCGGGGAATAGGATTTAGCGCTTAGTTTTTATCTTGAAAAATAGGAGGAAACTAGACTAGATTTTAATTTTTTTTTTTTTTTAATTTTAGTTTTCGTTTTTATTTTTTTGGGTTAATTTTTGTATTACGCGGTAGTTCTTGCTTTTGGTGTTTGCAGGCTTCGTATGCTCACCAGATCAAAAGGGAAAGAAACCCTTCTTCCTTTCGATCCGGAAATTGAAGCGACAGCTCGCAGACACCGAACTAGAAGAAACGCCGCATCTGAGATGGAGAACCCACCACAGCATTCGAATCAAGATGACGCACTTAACAGAGTACTGACAGCTCTGGCACGGTTGGATGATCGAGTCACGAACATACAGCAGCAGCTACCTCCACAAGGGCCACAGCTACAACAGCAGTACGGCCCAATTCAGATAGACCCAGCTGCAGGCGATGAAGATGACACGCCTATTAGCGACTGCTTGAAGCCCAGTCCAAATCAGCAGGCAGGAGGAGTACAACCTCCACCACTCAATGCCAACAATTTCGAGCTGAAGCCTGCACTAATCAATATAGTGCAGCAAAACCAGTATGGGGGAAGTGCGTTGGAGGATCCGAATGCGCATCTGATCAAGTTTCACAGACTGGCCGACACAATCAAGATCAATCATGTGCCGCACGAGCAAGTCAAGATGAGACTGTTCCCTTTCTCACTGAAGGACAGAGCATTACAGTGGTTCAATTCACTAGAAGACATCAGAGATTGGGAAGACTTGAGTACTTCTTTCCTGTTGAAGTACTTTCCACCGAGCAAGATGCTCGACTTGCAGAATCAAATTAATCAGTTCAAACAGCTGGACCAAGAGCCATTCGGAGAGGCTTGGGAGCGATTCCGGGATCTTATCCGGAGTTGCCCTCAACATGGGTTCACCAAGAAGCAGCAAGTATGCAAGTTCTACAATGGTCTACTTGCTCCGACTAGAAACCAAGTGGATGCAGCTGCGGGTGGAAGTTTGATGGAGAAGTCAGTGAGGATGGCATTCTCAATCCTGGACGCGATGGCCAGAACAAGCTACCAATGGTCGAACGAGAGAAACATGCTAAGGAGGGTAGCAAGTGTCCAAAAAGTCGAGCCCGTCAATAATGAGCCAATTGAAAAGCTCACAGCACAAGTAACAGCATTGACGAGCCAGGTGAATTTGCTAACTAATCTAACGTTAGCACAACAGCCAGGGGGTCCGGAAGAAGTTGAAGAAGTAAAATTTGTGAATCAACGAAACTTCAACAACTTCCAGAACAATCAGCCTCGGTACAATCAGTACCCTCAGAATCATCAGAACTTTTCATATGGGAACGCGCAAAATACACTTAATCCGCCACCCGGATTTGCTATTACAAATGGCATGATCCATGACGGTAAGAAGCCATCACAAGAAGAGATCGCGATGTCACAATTCGAAAAGTATGATGAAAAGTTGGCTCAGTTGGAGAAGAAAGTGGATGGAAAATTCATGGAGCTAAACAAGCATATCACTGGGCAAGGGGCAGACATCAAGAGGCTCGAGAACACGTTGGTGCAGACTCAAGCTAGCATTGGAGAGTTGACATCAAACATGAGTCAGCTGATAAAGATAGTAGGAGCTCAACACAAGCAAGGCCAATACCCGAGTGATACAGTGGTTAACCCGAAGGAGCACTGCAATATTGTGGAGCTAGATGAGCATGAAGAGAGCTTGAAGGACCAAGAAGCAAAGGAATCAAGCGAGGAAGTCAAAAACATTGAGAAGGAGGAGGTCAATACAATCATAGATAAGAAAACTTCATCTCCTATTCTTGATGAGTCTTTTGATTTTTGTTTTAAAAATTCGTTCTTTGCTAACCTTGATCCTTTAGAGCAATCTAGAGTTGTTGTTGTGAAACAGGAACCACTAAAGGAGAGAATCCAAGTTAAAGAGAAAACAAAGGAGTGGGAGGATGGAAAAGAGGCGACAAAGAAGAGACCGAGCAGGCCCAAGAAGAACGCAAACACAAGCATGAAACCAAGAAGAGCAACAAAAGCAAAAGATCCAGGGAGTTTTACTATTTCTTGCTCAATTGGTAGTCATGAATTTCATAATGTCATGTGTGACTTAGGGTCTAGCATAAACTTGATGTCTCTTAAGCAGTATAGACAATTAGGATTAAGGGAAATTAGACGGTCCTTTACTACTATCAAATTGGCGGATGGATCTTCATTAACGCCGTTGGGAGTAGCAGAGGATGTAGTGGTAAAAGTGCTAAATTTTGAATTCCCTAGTGATTTCTTAGTTGTTGACATGAAAGGGAGTGATGAATTCCCTTTTATATTAGGAAGACCCTTCTTGGCGACTAGCCAAGCACTAATAGATGTACCTAAAGGGGAGTTGGTTTTTCGGGTTCAAAACGAAATAATCACACTCAACATACATAAATCGGGTCTAAGGGGTAGGCACAATTGTAGCATTGTTTACACTACCCTAACTGTTGTAGAAAATCCTCGTGCCCCAAATAGCTCTTTAAGTGTTCAGAAAACTTCCAACTCGGGGTGGCTAGAAGAAGGTTGATAGGAAAAGGACGTCCGGCTGAAGACGTAAAACAAAGCGCTTGTCGGGAGGCAACCCGATGTTTAATGTTTTATGTTTATATTTTTTTATTGCGTTAATTTTATGTTTTACGTGTGTTTTAGTGTTTTATGTTTTTAGGAATCAACATGGACGAGTGTTGCAAGAAAAGGGGGTCGAAAAGACGGAAAAATCGCGTTAAAAGGAGCAGAAGATGCAACACGGCCGTGTCGCACAACGGATACGGCCGCGTCAAAAAGCACTTAGAAAGTGTTTTCAGCACTGGAATGCAACACGGCCGTGTCACAAAACGACACGGCCGTGTCAAAATCAGGCCCAAAAACCAATTTTGGTTCAAAAGCAACACGGCCGTGTCGGACTTATAACACGGCCGTGTCAAAACCAAGCTCCAAACACGATTTCACACTGGAACTCAACACGGCCGTGTCACACAACCGACACGGCCGTGTCAAAATCAGCCCAAAAACATCAAGTTTGGCTCAAATGTAACACGGCCGTGTCACAACATTCAACACGGCCGTGTCAATACTTCAGCAGAAAAAATGCAAAAAAAAAATTCAGAACGCGATGCGGAGACGGCCGAACCAAGATTCAGTAGGAGCAAAATGGCACGCTTTCGGAGCTCGTAGGGGTTTAAAAACGCCATCGTCGAACGATTTGTAAGTTAGCACCAAGGCGTACCACGTTTTTCCTCCAAACATTGGCTTTCAGCCAAGTTTGGGGGAGGGGGTAGACCGTGGGACGTCTTGGCAGCTATATTTCTAGTTTTGATTTACATTTTAGTTGAGCGTTCGAGGTTCGCTGATTGTGGGTCCGTGTGCCCATTGTGCTGATTTTTATTGTTTCAATTGGTGTTATCGGGTCTGTGAGCCCAGTTATCTGATTTATCGGTGTTGTTGGGTCTGTGAGCCCGAGTTTGATTGCATATTGTTTCCATGTTGAGTCTTAGGAGTTTAGAGTTTAGAGTCTTATTAGTGTTTTAGTTTTTGAGTCATAAGAATAATAAACCCGGAAATAGGTAAAAAGTGAAAAAAATAAAAAGAGAATAATTGGGAAAGATGGATGATGAATAGTTAATGATGAGATGATTTAGATGAAAAAATGGCACATAATAGAGCATGAGAGGTGTTTTGAGACGAAATTGAGCTTGAACTTAGAATATTCAATCAAAATTTACCTTGTGAGAATTTGAGCCTAATTATACTCCAATTTTCGGAGTAAGATACTTTCTTTCGGTGTGAATTTGATTGAATATGTGTATTAGTCTCTAGAACTTGCCTTGAGTCTTTACTAAGAATGTGTCAAGTATATGTTGTGATTTAGGAAATGATCTTAGGCAACTTTTTGTTTAAGCCTATTTGTTCGAACCATGAAAATTGCCTTTGACCCATAATGAAAAAATTGTCCCTAGTTAGCCCAATTGAGCCTTATAGCCTTATTTATTCATAACCTAACAATATCAGCCGGAGCCTTTTTGATTTAATTCTTTTGGCCCTAATTGGATTAATCAAGTTAGAGGGAGGAAAATTGGAAGGAATTTTGGGTGAACAAATTGTGGGAAGGAATGGGAAATAGGGATATTTTCAAAAGATGAAGGAAATAAGAGGAAAGTGATAGGTGAAAAACGAAGAATGGCCTCCCTAGAAAAAAAAAAAAAAAAAAAAGAAAAAAAAAAGGAAAAAAAAAAAAAAAAGAGAAAGAAAGATTGAAAAAAAGAAAAAGAAAAGTTGTATTATAGAGGAGAGGCTAGAAAATAAAGTGCTTAAATTGTGAATTTGCTTAGAACATTCGGGTAGTCCCAAAAATGTGGTACCCACAGAATTGAAAAGCACTTAAGTTGTATGGACTTGGGAAGGTGAAGAAGTCAATTTGCGGGGTGATTTGCTGAAATTTGAAGAGTGAGGTTGAGTGATTGTATTGAGGGGTAGTCGGGTTAGACGTAACTTGATTAGTCCAATGAATAGTCACTTATATCCAAATGTATCCCACCTTACCTTAAGCCCACATTACAACCAAAATAAAGACCTTTTTGATCTTTTATCACACATATCAAGTACGAGGTCTAGTGTAGACGATTGGCAAGCATATGGTAGGCTTTGCATGTAATTCAATATGAGTGAAAATTATTTTAGCCTAAACACTTGAGAGATGAGTGAAACACTTACCCGGTGAGGGTTGAATAATTCGAAAGTTCAAAGTCTCGAGATTAGTTGATTTACGCGTTATCGCATATGCTCAAGTGAATTGTGTGCCTAGTTGTTTTAAGGAAAATCAGACTGAAACTGAATTCATCGTCTAATCGCCCTAAACAAAATGCATAATCACTTGTCTTCTTTGTGTCTTTTTGTATGATGTTCGGGACGAACAACAGTTTAAGTTTGGGGGAGTTTGATAACACGTTATTTATGCATGTATTTAGGTCGATTTAGGATCATATTTTATATCATTTACGTGTTTTGACTTGTTTTAAGGTATTTTGAGCATTTTCAGGCTACCGGACGAGGAAACAAGTTGGAAAAGAGTGAAAACCGGCCCAAAAGAGTGAGACGGCCGTGTTAAAACACGATTTCTCTTATCGGTGGACTTTTTGACACGGCCGTGTTGCTTAAATGACACGGCCGTGTTGATTTGCAATTCTTCAATTTCTGCGCAACATTTGACACGGCCGTGTTGCTTGTGTGACACGGCCGTGTTCTATTCCAGAATCAACAGCACATTGTGGACCACTTTTGACACGGCCGTGTTGCTTTGTGACGCGGCCGTGTCGGTTCTTGCCCGGTTTTGCTCCTGGACCGGTTCAGACCGGTTCGGACCGATTTGGACCGGTTCTTCTACGGTTCTCACTCTTTTGGGCCGGTTTTCACTCTTTTCCAACTTGTTTCCTCGTCCGGTAGCCTGAAAATGCTCAAAATACCTTAAAACAAGTCAAAACACGTAAATGATATAAAATATGATCCTAAATCGACCTAAATACATGCATAAATAACGTGTTATCAGAGGAAAGTATTTCTTAAGCTTGATTGATGACTTCTCAAGGAAGCTCTGGATTTATGTGTTAAAGAACAAAGCTGAAGCATTTGACAAATTCAAAAGTTGGTGCAATGAGGTAGAGAATGAGAAGAATGTCAAGGTCAAATGTTTAAGAACTGACAATGGATTAGAATTCTTATCAGAAGAATTTAGTAAATTCTGCAGTGACACAAGCATAAAAAGGCACAGAACTGTGCAAGCAAATCCAAAGCAAAATAGTGTAGTGGAGAGAATGAATAGAACAATACTTGAAAGGATAAGGTGTATGTTGTCCAGTTGTGGTCTGGATAAAAGATTTTGGGGAGAAGCAGTTGCTACTGCTGCTTATCTAATCAACAGATGTCCAATATCAGCAAATGATCAGTTAACACCTGAAGAGAAATGGACAGGAAAATCACCATCCTACTCACATCTCAGAACATTTGGATGTAGGGCATATGCACATGTTAAACAGGACAAATTAGAAGCAAGAGCAATAAAATGTGTGATGCTTGGATATCCTTCTGGGGTGAAAGGATATAGATTATGGAGTACATAGTCTGGTGCTGGAAGAATAATGATCAACAGAGTTGTAGTCTTCAGAGAAGACATTATGCCTCTCAGAGAAAATCAGAGGGTGAAGGTGGTTTCAGAATCAGTAGGAGACAAATTACTAGCTAAGGTGGAGTCATTATCAGAAGTTGAACAGGATTCATCAGAAGATTCTGAGGAAGAACAACAAACAAGTCCAAATGCTAGTTTGAGGAACTATCCGCTGGTGAGGGATAGGGAAAAAAGGACTATGAAGAAATCTACAAGATATGCTGATGATTATCTTACAGCATATGCTCTTGTAGCAGCTGAGGATATTGATTGTAATGATCCAAGGGATTATAAAGAGGCAATGATCAGTAGTGACAGAGATAAGTGGATGTTAGCTATGAGAGAAGAGGTTGACTCACTGGAGAAGAATAACACTTGGACTCTAGTTGGCAGATCATACAAGCAAAAATTGGTTAGCTGTAAATGGATTTTCAAGAGGAAAGTAGAGGTAACTCATACTGAATCTGTCAGGTTTAAAGCTAGACTAGTAGCTAGAGGATTTACTCAAAGAGAGGGGATAGATTACAATGAAATCTTCTCCCCAGTTGTCAAACACTGCTCCATCAGAATATTACTAGCCTTGGTAACACAATTTGATCTGGAGCTTGAATAGTTAGATGTAAAAACAACATTTTTACATGGAGATTTAAAGGAGAAAATTTATATGTCTCAACCAGAAGGATTTGTTATGCCAGGAAGTGAGAACAAAGTTTGTCTTCTAAAAAATCACTGTATGGACTGAAGCAAAGTCCAAGACAGTGGTATATCAAATTTGATACACACATGAGAAGAATTGGATATGTTAGGTCCAGATATGATAGTTGTGTGTACCTAAAATTTGCTGAGAAAGGTGTATTGGTTTTTCTGTTACTTTATGTGGATGACATGTTGGTTGCAAGTAAGAGTAAAGATGAAATCAGATACCTAAAGGGTGAGCCACAGAGTGTATTTGATATGAAGGTTCTTGTCTATGCAAAGAGGATACTTGGGATGGACATAGAAAGGAATAGGACTAGTGGGGTTCTGTGGCTACATCAGAAAGATTACATACAGAAAGTATTGCAAAAGTTCAATATGCATGAAGCCAGGAGTGTGTCAGTGCCACTAGGATAGCACTTTAAGTTGTCTGAGTTACAGAAACCAAAGACAAAGCAGGAGGCAGCTGAAATGGGGAAAATTCCTTATGCAAATGCAATAGGAAGTATAATGTACATAATGATTTGTACCAGGCCTGATGTTGCTCATGCAATAAGTGTAACTAGTAGATATATGGCTGATCCAGGAAGAGCTCACTGGGAAGCATTGAAATGGGTACTCAGATACTTAAGGGGATCAAAAAATGTTGGTATTCTGTTCAAGAAATCAACTGATGATGATGGATGTGATGTTCTGCAGGGATATAGTGACTCAGATTATGCAGCAAATCTAGACTCAAGGAAGTCTCAGTCTGGATATATTTTTACTCTGTTTGGGGCAGCAATAAGTTGGAGATCAATGTTGCAGTCTGTGGTTGCTTTGTCAACCACAGAAGCTGAATATATTGTTGTTGCAGAGGCAGTAAAAGACGCAGTCTGGTTAAGAGGTATCCTAGAAGAGTTTGGAGTTGTTAAAAAATCAGTGAGAGTGTTCTGTGATTCCCAGAGTGCATTACATCTGGCAAAACACTAGGTATTCCATGAAAGAAGTAAGCACATAGATGTTAGACTTCATTTTGTGAGAGATATAGCTGAAACAGGACGGTTACATTGGAAAAGATTGGAACTGAAGATAATGCTTCAGACATGTTAACAAAATCATTAGCTGCAAACAAGTTCAGACATTATATGCAGCTAGTTCAAATATCACAGATGAGTTAGAAGAACAGCTCTTGAATTAAGAGCTATGAGATTCAGGTGGAGGATTGCTATACAAGGGGTTGAGTTGCTATTTTTGTGGCTAAATGTTTAGCCAAGGTGGAGAATGTTGAGATGAGGTGTTTGTCTAAACATTGAGCATCAAATTTGTTCACATTGAAGGATTAAAGCTGGAAGAAAAGTGCTTAAAGAAAGCGGATGAAGGAAAGCAGTTCAGAAAACAGATTCTGGAAAATAAGAAAGACAACGGTTTGTAACAAAATTAACTGTCAAAACCGTTGCAAATCTGTTGTCATTTTATGAAGCATCTGTTGTCGTTTTGAGGCAGTTTTCTGCAGTAGTTAGTTAGTGGCAGTTTTGAGATTTCAGCTCAGTTTTGTTCCATTTCTAATTCCAGCTACATTATTAGTTGGGAAGTTAGTTCGTTACATATTATCCCATTCATTTCATTCAGTTTGTCATTCTTAGAGAAGAAGAAGAGCCATGGCTATTTTGAGCTCAAGCTTTTGATTGTAATTCTATTGTAACTCATTCTTCAGTGTTTAGTGGATCTCCTCTTGGCCCGTGGATGTAGGCAATTGCCGAACCACGTAATTCTCTTGTTGTGATTGTTTTTCTTGTTTTAATTCTTAAGTTTGAATTGAGAGAGTTCACCACTTGTTTGACAAAGTGTGTGAGTGAGATTGTTGTGTGTTCTTGAGTGTTTAATTAGTAACACATGGAAATATTGTCCTTCATTTGGTTGTGGCAGAAAAGCAAGTTGAGGTATGCTAAAAATCTCTACTCACTTTAGAGTTGGCAATTTGGGCCTTTTGGCCGGGCCAAAGTCTTATGTATGATGGATTGGGCTGGCACAAAATTTCATCAGGCCAAAATTATAGAGTCTAGGTCAACACAACTCCTTAAGATACACTATGATTTGGCAAGGCCGACTGGGCTTGTCGAGCCATCTGGTCGAACCTAGTGGTACATTGTGAGTTTCTATTGATTTTGCCACCTCTAACTAACTTGGTGTGGAAGTATGTTGATGAAAACAATAGAAAGAGACTACTCGCAGCAGTGACGAAGCTAGGAACTAAACTCAGGGGGACCCAATTATCAACAATGCAAAATTTAGTAGTCGTTTTTTTTTTTCTTTTTGTATTTATGATATTATAAAAACACATATACAAATGACATAAATAAAAATACTTGTTGTTTAATTCAAATAATGTAAAAATATGTAAAAACAAAAATATTTAAAGTAAATCTAGAAGAACAATGTAATAGTCAAGTTAAATAGTATTACATTTCATGCTCCAACAATATAAAATATAGTTTCGTTTTATTTACGCTTTATGTTGCAAATATGCATGAAACAATAATTTTTCTTCAACTTTTACTTATCCAATAAATATACTTCAAGAAAATACAAAATAGATTAAAAAAAATAAATTATTATGCAATAAACACAATTAGTTAGAAAATAGCTAAAGTTGTTTTTGTAATTTAATTAAGCAAATAATATCATCTTCTAAGATAGACTCCTTTATAGATTAGGCCATAAAATATTATATTTATACATGAAAATATAATAAACAAAAAGTTATACACAGCTTAAGAAAAGAAAAGTTTAAGAAAAATAAAAGGACAAAAAAAGGTTAAGAATAAAGGCAATATTGTATCTGTTGGTATACACAATATTTGTCTGGCTTGGCCTCATGGGACTCATTCTCGTTTGTCATACAATTCGTTTGATTGAGAAGCTCATGAAGAGGAAAAGATCGAGGACGAGGATGAGGAGGAGGGGGGGATAGATTTAGTAGTTCATGGGAACAATGTTGCTCTTTGAAAGTGTTTTTACCCTGTCTTTCAGTTTCTTTCTCTTAGCTTAATGTTCAGTTTTCAGATGTACATAACTTTTGATGCAAACAATAAATTATGGGGATGTTTTTAATTTTTTATATACATCTGATAAATGTGGTTTTTTCATGGTTTTAGAGAATGTACTAAGCACATTTTTGTGTTAAGTTTGTGTTATTTTTCCTCGTTTTAAGTTTTATAACTTGATTTTAGAAAGTTGTATACTATGGTGTAATTTATAGGTTTTGGATATAAAATGAGAAAAAAAAATACCCTGTGAAAGCTACAACTTGATTTGTTGGAAAGCTAAGAACTACAACTTTTGCGTTGAAAAGATTTCTGAATTTCATTCCCAAAGTAGCAGGAAATTCTAAGAAAATCGGAGTTGTGCAAAAACATTGCAATTTATGACAAGTTGTAGGGCCAGCCGACAACACGCTGGGCCATTAGTCATCAAATCAGGTTTGGTGGACTCTATAGTACCTCAGACTAAGATCCTATGATCTAATACGTCTAAAATATCGAACGAATTTGTAGATTCATCGAGTCAGATCAATTTTCCCAACTCTAACCAAATGACTTTGCCAATTGACCAGGTCAATAGCATCATGTCCGCAAAACACATGCTAATTGAATGTTTTAACAATGACAAAATAACTTCATAAACAACTAGAAGTACGTCATCATATTTTTTTTTTTTTCTGCTTCTACATATAATTTTTTTTTTAAAAAAAAATTTCAAACAATGCAACTTCACTCTTTGTATAAATTATTTATCACTTATTATTACAAGCATTATTTATAAGAAAATTTTTTACAATATTTAAATTTAATCAATTATTCTATACGTGAAGCAATGACAACCACTTCATGTATCTAGAAAAACATAAGCCCATCCTATATCTTACAGCTTCGTGGGTATCCAAGTAATTTCACTTGACTAAACCTCAACCGATGCTTAGTTAGGTGGACTATCTTAGTAATTTCTCATCATCTTCTTGGAAAGAATCTCAGGACCAAGTCTTCCGTAAATACTATAATCAAGGTCAACCAAAAGTCAACTAAACATTATAACAAAACATGATTTCTCAACTTCTTCTGTGGCTATTCTTTGCCCAAAGAAGCAGAGCAACATGGATGAAATGAAGCTCTACGAAGCTGCAGCAATGGGGAATGCAGAAAATCTGCTCGAATTACTCGAAAAGGATCCAATTCTCTTAGATAGAATCTCCTACACAAGTGCTAACAACACTCCTCTTCACATAGCAGCATTGAAGAATCACATACCCTTTGTTGAAGAAGTATTGAAACACAATCCTCAGCTTGCAGAAGAGTTAAACTCTCAGCAATCATCGCCCCTTCATATTGCGTCAAGCCGAGGCCATCTGGAGATTGCGAAAATGCTGGTGAAAGCTGCACCGGACATGTGCCTGTCACGCGACTGTCAGGGCAGGAATCCTCTGCATCTTGCAGCCATCAAAGGCCATGTTCCGGTGCTGGTGGAGCTTGCCCGAATTGCTCCCCTTGCTGCCCGAGAGAAGCTGGATCGGGCCCACACGGTGTTGCATATGTGCGTTAAATATGGTCAATTGGAGGCTTTGAAGATTTTGGTGCAGGAGTTGGGTGATTTTGCTAATGCAAAGAATGATGATGGGGACACCATATTGCATTTGGCAGTTATGGGGAAACAAGTTGAGGTAAGATCGATTCTTCAGTTAAGATTAACATTTTCTTGCGTTTTTTCTGAATCTACTATTAGTTCAAGTATAAGTAAGCGTTTATAGCTGGTAGTTGAACAAGAATTTGAATACCAGGACATATTCCCATGGTTGTTTTAACCCAAATTCTACGTTTATTAAGCCAAAATCTCTACATATTTTACCCATTTTTTATTAGAAAGACAACATTGCCCTTAATAAATGAAAGTCTAAAATGTGGCATCACTGTTTTATATCATAGGTCACTATTTATATCGGAGGTCATATGACATTCCATATAGGTTTATATCAAAAGTTAGACCTTCGATATAAACATATAGCAAAGGTAATGACCGCTGATATATCTTGACTGGCATGACCTTCGATATAAATATATATCGAAGGTCATGAACGTACAAAGATATATGGTAAGTTCCTTTAACTACCATAATAATGATCAATCTCAAAAGTTGAATACAAATGGTTGCAGATTATCCGACTCTTGGTGGGAAGCACAAATATAAATGTGAACACAAAGAACTCCAATGGACAATCAGCAACAGAAATTCTACAGCAAAGTCTACACCACACTACAAATCCAGAAATCACAAAAATCCTCAACCCCAAACTAACAAATTCCGATACTAATGACTCTCAGCCAGTCAAATGGCTCACCAAGAAACGTGACGCCATAATGGTCGTAGCCATCCTCATAGCAACAATGGCTTTCACAGTCGGGGTAAGCCCCCCAGGTGGCATTTGGCAGGAAGATACTCATCCTCCTAAAGATTCAAAACTCACCACCCTACGCAGAGCAGGAGAAGCCATAATGGCGTACAATCATCCGAGAGCTTACAAGAGCTTCATGAGGTCAAATGCAATATGCTTCGTGTCTTCACTTAGTACCATATTGCTCCTCATTAGTGGGCTGCCGTTCAGACGGAGGATTTTCATGTGGATTCTGATGGTGATCATGTGGCTGACGATCACATCAGTTGCGGTGACTTATGCTATAGCAATTGTTGTAGTGACGCCACACAAGGACAGGAAATCGTTGAGTCATGTTATCAAAATTGCAGTTGTTGTTTGGAGTAGTGTGGTGGGGATTCTGCTTGGCGGGAATACTGTCCGGTTGATCGATAGGTGGTTGAAGAACAGAGGTATCGTTGTGTGGCGGCCTAGAATATTTAGCAGTTCGGTGAATGAAGGTAGACTACAAACTGTTTGAATCAGCTTGTGGTCGAGATAAAGATATGATTTGGTTGTATTTTTTATTTATTATGATACACTTGATTCTGTTAGCATATTTCCTTTTCATTTTGATCCTATTGTCAATAGGATCCTAGGGTTGAACTGTTAGTATAAAAATGAGTTTTATAGATTAATGTGTATCTTCCAGAGAGAGATGTGACTTGTGAGAAATATCTTGAGATGAACCAGTGTAATAGAATCTGGTGTTCCATTCAAAACTGTTATGCTCATAAGCCACTTGATGATCAATTATGAATTAATTTTGGTATCTAATGCTAAGTTTATTGGCTGTCATTAAAATGTACGGGCATGTTTGGTTGGGGTTGGTCCAACGTCTCATCAGTTTGGTCAACTCAACCTCATGTTTCTTTGGGCTGGTTTGGCCAAGCCGGGGTATTAGATTTTGGTGGGAGGACATCAATCACAAATCCAAACACTATTTTAATCATTCCTCCAATCATTAATAACTACCTCTTACTCATATCACATCACATTTTACAATTAATAATTAAATTTCACACTCCAACCACAACACCAACCACCCAACCAAACATCACTCTCTGACTACCTTATCCATGTCTTAATTGTGGAGTGTTGCTATTAACCTCACCAAAGTATGATGCAACTCCAATTCCACGTGTAATAAACAGTACATAAAGCTTCTGTAATATTTTCTGTTTCAATTGTATGCAACATAGTTACATCGCACATAAAACTAAAATCAACACACCCTTAGTTCAGAATTTTATGCCACATCATCTGTCATGCTTCATAGGTCATCATCTTCTGTGCTTCAGGTTGATGCTCTTATCTAGAGTTTTTTCCAAGCAGGATCAAATGCCTAAATACAACAACAATATTCAACGATAAGGGTGATTTTTCAATTGGGTCAACCCATCCAATTTTAGTGGTAGATGGATACACTAGCTTCACATGAGGCCATGAACCACAGAGCCCAAGTCCAGTAAGAACCACTAAACCCATGACTTCGCATGAGGCCAAGTCCCCGGGCAAGCCATGACCCAGATAGCTAGTTTGGCCGCTAAAATTATCATTTCAAGTACGCCGTGGGATAAACAACAAAACATATTCTGCACATAATATTTTATAATAATAATTTAATTCATAGAATCCCAAACTAAGAATTTCAAACAACTAGTTTACTGATTTAATATGCATTTACTAAACCTAAAAGAAAATAAAAACAATCATCAAAACATTGATTAAACTAGAAGAAAGAAAAACTATCAAACATTCAATGTGTGTTTTTTCCGTCCTCATCCTTCAGGCCATCATTCCCTCTGCAAACGGGGTTTTAGGGTGAAAAATATGCTTAGAATAGGTATTTTATTGGTATATTTATAAATTTTAAGCGTCCGTAGTTTTGTAGGTAAAATAGGTGAAGAAGGAACGACTGAGTGAAAGAGACTCGAAGAAATGAGCCAAAGACCCTAACAGCGAAAAACGGGCGAAGAAGACAATTTTTTAGTCGTGCACGATCACAATCGTGCGCGCAAAAGGCAGGAAAACGCCCAGAGCTCGACCTACGGCCACCACCGTGCAGCCCTGCACGACCCGTGCGTGACAACAAAATAAGGAGAGATTTTTGGGGTCTTGCACGGTCATGACCGTGCATCCTTGCACAGACCGTGCAAGCCTTCCGGAAATATGGGCTTTTAGCCCCAAAACTCTCCTTTTTAGCTCGTTGAGCTTTAAAAAGCCCCCAAATGTATATAGAAACCCTATCATTTTCTGTGTTTTACTATCACACTTTTCATATTACATACTTAGAGAGAGATTTTCTTGGAGAGCAAGTTTGGGAGAAAAAGGCTCTTTGTTCAAGAAAAAGTTAAAGACTAATTAGATTTTATCTTCCCTTTTTCATTAAATATTTATATACACATGATTATGTCTATATATGTGTGTTTATCTATTATGATTATGGTTCACTAAATTTTCTTAATCTAGGTTTCGAAAGTAGATATTGGGTGATTAGTGATTATTAGCCGATTGATTCAACTCCGTATTGTGTTATTAGTTGATTAATTGTTTAAAATATTTGTTGAATGATTTGATCACTTATTTAACATTCTATTAAGGATTAAATTGGAACATAAAGGGGATTTTTAGTCTAAAAAATCACATTAATCAACATGATTAGCAATAGAATCGAGAGATTTTAGTTAATTATGGGAACCTTGATCTTAGGGTCATTCGGGAGTTGTAGGTGATTAATCGACCGGAGACGGCGATTGATCTTATACAATCAACACAAAATTCGCTGCGAGAGAGGGTCTTGCATGAAATTGTGATCGTTCATTAATACATAGCATTCGGTTTAAAAGTTGGATTAATTGGATCAATAATGATTGGATGCCATAATTTGAAATTTAAGCATAGATTACCTCTAATTGATCATTTAACCCCTATAATTTGCTCCTTTAGAAATCTTGTTAGTTTAATTCCTAGTTTAATTTACTTTTAATTTAAAAATTATCAAAAATCAATTACTCGATCGTATAGTTAGCATTAAAAACCTATAATGATTTGTATATAATGATTTGTGTATCCGATATCGGGACGATTCCTCGTGGGATCGACCTTGTACTCACTTAGAGCTATTTTGAAGTTGTACACTTGCGGTTGCTCAATTTAATTATCAAAACGAAGTTAGGTCAACAATCTCTGTTAGAATCTATTTAAATTAAAAATAATTACTTAAAATTTAATATTATGATTCGATCGATCTTGGATAAGATGCAGATTTTAAAAATAAAAGAAAATTAAATCAACATATAAATTCATTGGATTCCTACAATTCTACAGGTTGCATAATCCCAACCATGCACGTATTATTCAAAAACGGCTGCATCTGACCCTGATTAACCTGCAAAAAGCAAGATGTTTACGGACAACATCAAATTCCGAGAAGCAACAATTAATCTTGTTTTGTAGGTCATTAATGACCTTACAACATCCTCCGACAGGGTAGCCTGACCGAAGATTCGCTTCGTATACGATAGATTTAACAGCATCTTCTTTGAAGCTATCGGGGGTAGTCTCAATCAGTTTGGCAACATAATTGAGTCCAAACAGTTTGTGAACATTGTCGAAGTCATTATGGTTGTCAACAGGGAAGTACGGCGAGCATGGGTGTCGGTGGTGGTTGCAGGCGGCGGAGGGGTGGCTGCCATGGTGGTATGCAGTGGGGAGAAGTTGACGACTAATAGATAGATATGGATGTGAAGTAGGGGGTTATATATAATGGCTTTTCTTGGAAAAGGACCGCTGCTCATGGGATCATTCTTTGGGTTAACTTTAATGCCACGTTACATAGGTGCTCGAATACGCGGGGTTATGGGGATAATATTCAAACTTTATTATTAGTTCTAATATTCCGTCCGTCTAATTTGCACACTTTCCTTTTTCGACCGTCCCACTATATTTTGCACACCCCCAAACTGGAAAGAAATCTCCCCCAAAAATGCCCTCATAATATATACTTATTTACAATTCAATTAAAAAAATCTGAAATTTGTTAATTAAGCTAACTAATAACACTAATCCTAACTTAATAAAACTACCCCTACCCCAACCCATTATTCCCAAACCCAGCCCATTTTTCCCAGACCTAGTCCATATGTAAACCTATTTTCTGGATCATACTCTCCCCTCCTCTCTCTTTCTTCGAAACCCTATACTGACTTCTTGGTTGCCGAAATCAAACCCTAGTTTGATCTCACTCGATCTCCTTTATCTCTCTCGGCGATCTACCTAAATGGTGGTCGATTGAGCATAGAACCTCTTCTCTCCTACTAGATCTGCTAGATCTGGGTTATTTTCGTGAGTTTTGGATCTGTTCATTTCGGTAATTTCATGGACGATTCTCCTGAATTTGATGAAATCGCATATGATTCAGAAGATTCGTTCGTTGCTGATACTCAGTTGCCGGAGCTGGTGCTGAAGCTAGAAACTGAAGCGGTTACGATTTCGGGCGAAGAGAGGTGTTAAAAGTGGGTTTCTGTTCCAGATCTTCCGGCACCGTGTAGCGAGTGGCTCAGCACCAAGGAACTCCAAGATCATTATCGGATGTGCCGTGCAATATGGGTTCCTGCCATTTTAAAGGTTGATATAAACTATTCTCTCTTTTTGTGGATTATTTTAGCCGAGATCTGGGTTTTGCTGATGTTAATATTCCCCTGTGTAGGTTAGCCTGAATCTGCTTTGATTTTTTATTTGGTTTTGCTGAAAATGCCCATGTATGGATTTTAATCTGTTTGGTTTATCCGATCTAAGGTTCTGCATGATTATACCCCTGTGTGGGTTTTGATTGATCTAGAAATGCCCCTGTGTGGGTTTTTATTTGTCTGCTTGGTCAATCTGCTCTGAGTTGCTGATCTTAATGTACCTTTTTTGTGGGTTTTGATTGATCAGGAAATGCCCCTGCATGGGTTTTTATTTGTCGGTTTAGTTAATCTGATCTGGGTTTCTACATGATTATACCGCTGTGTGGGTTTTGATTGATCTGGAATGCCCTGTGTGGGTTAATTTACCTGATGTTGTGTATATGTTGGTGTCGGTAGAACAACATGATGGTTGTACATTTTATGGTTGAATCAATCAAACAAATGGTAGCTTAAAATAAATGATGTGATTATTTTCCGATTTATAGGATCTCCAACCCAAACATAATAAACCGTGGAATCACAAACTAAATTTACAATTTTTATGTATCTAGCCCATTATACTCCACTAAATTTATTGTGTTGTGTAACCATCTCCAGCCCACTTATACTAAAGTTCACAAAAAAAGAATAATTAATTCTTATTTTATTTATAATTGATTATTTACTTTTACTTATTATAATTTTTTTAATTCTTTATTTTAGATAAACTTTATTAACTGTAATATATTAAAATTTAAACAATAATGATTTTATATTATATTTTTGTTGAAATTAATCAAATATCTTTTCGTAATTAAATTTAATTAAATAAGATAAATTGTTAAAAACATATGATAATAAATATGACATTTACGTAAATAAAAATAAATAAGGGTATTTTAAGAATATAATGCAAAATATTTTTTTTTACATGAATGAACAGTGTTCCCCAAAAGATTGGATAGTAGAAATCATAATTCAAATTTGGCCCGATGAGCCAAATGATCGGAATGGACAAGGGTCCAACCTGATAAGTCTTACTATATTTTACGAGATAAACCGAGCTACGATATATTATTTTTTCAGTTGGCTTGATAAATTTTAATAACACGACATTTATTAAATAAAGTAAAACACTAAAAATAGCGAAGTTGTTATGAGTCTCACGGGTGACCATGTATTTTGTGGACACCATAGCCCATGACTTATCTTGAAAGTGGGACGGAAGCACGACAATGCTAGAAGCACGACAGTGCGGAAGCACGTCAATCCGTGAAGCACAACAGTGCGAAAGCACGTCAATGCAAGAAGCACATTAATCTAAGAAGCACGACAATGTAAGCACGACAATGCAAGAAGCATGTCAGTCCAGGTGCGACGATGCTTTAGTAAATTTTTTCTATAAATAGGACTCATATGTTGAATGAAATACTTATGATTTTCTCAGAGAATCTCTACTATCATTTATGTTCTAGTTATGTTACGAATAATTTGTAACACGTTATCAGCACGAATTTTGCTCAAGAAGGTAGGAAAAAATGAATTGATATTCTTTTTCCCACTTCTCTTCTTGCCTAAAGAAAATGACGGGTATGGAAAATAAAAAGTTTCAAATCTTCAATTTTAGCGGTAGTAATTATTTAACGTGGTGATTAAACTACACCTTCGAGGTACGTCATTTATTGAAAGCTTAAATGATACAGATATAGAACATGCAAACAAAAGGGACGAGACAAATGCGTTGATATTCATTCGCCACCATCTTTCTGAGGATCTTAAAAATGAGTATGTCCAAATTGAAAGGTCGTGTAAAATATGGAAAAAGGCTCAAATAGAGACTCGACCACACCAAAAGTGTGATACTTAGAGGTGGCAAAACTGGCCCAACCCGATGGGCCGGCCCGTTTAGCTCGAAATATAAAGCGGGCTGGGCCAGAATATTAGAGGCCTGGAAAAATTAGAGCTTTTTTTACCCAGCCCGGCCGGCCCGAAGGCCCATGGGTTGGCCCGATGGAATTGAATTTTTTTTTCCTCACTAATCGAATAAGAAAAATTTAGGAATTAGGTAATATCTTGTGTACTATTTGAAATGAGTTTTTCTTTTTCCTTTTTCTAGCAGAGCATAAATGTATCTATTTACCGAGCAATTAAAACATTTGACTAATTTAATACTCTATGTCTTTAATTTTATTAGCCGAAGATGGAAAATGAATTGGATGCAAGCATGCATGCTCATTAATTATTATGTGTCGAGAAATGGAGAATTGATTAACATGTAGTATAGTACGTGCACAAAAATTAAATAACTTGTGACGTGTAGTATATAACTATATATCATCATCCATTCCTTCTTTATTATTATTATTATTATTATTATTATTATTATTATTATTATTATTATTATTATTATTATTATTATTATTATTATTATTATTATTATTATTATTATTACTATTATTATTATTATTATTATTATTATTATTATTATTATTACTATTATTATTACTATTATTATTATTATTATTATTATTATTATTATTATTATTATTATTATTATTATTATTATTATTATTGTTATATATGGGGTTTGAGACATGCCTATAGATATGATTCCATATTGCAACGAATAGTAATATATTATCTTCCCATCAGATTTTTCTTATGAGAATTACACTGAAGTTCGCCTCAATATATAATTCTACTGCATGGTTAAAGTAACAAAAAATAAAAGGAAAAAACTCATTGGTGGGCTTTTTAGCCCGATGGCCTGAGGTCCGCCGGGCCGGGCCTAGAAATATAAATCAGGCCCGGCCCGAACTACCCCTTGGCCCGACTATGCCCGGCCCGGCCGGGTCACCCGAATTGCCACCTCTAGTGATACTGCCACAAGCGCAGTATGAATGGCAACAATTGAGGTTACAAGATTATATTTTCGTTGTTGATTACAACTCAAAGTTGTTCGATATTGAATCTCGACTTGCTCTTTGTGTGACAAAATTGTCAGAATATTACAAGTTGGAGAAAACTTAGGGTTTAGGGTTTAGGGTTTAGGGTTTAGGGTTTAGTTTAGTTTACATCAGTTTAGTTTAGTTTAGTTTAGTTTAGTTTAGTTTCTCTACTATGCATGTCTCGAATATGGTACTCCAGCGGCAGTACCGACAAAGATAATTTGGAACGTACCACGAGTTGATTTTTGTCCTACTTATAGTTGAGAAAACTAATGAGTTACTCTTAAAAAATCATGATTTTCGTCCTACTGGATCGGAAGTTGTACCTGAAGCACATGTCAATTCTAGCAGAATTATGGAACGATCTAGAAGTCGTGAGTACAAACCTATTCGCGGGGCCTACAAGGGTAGACGTGGTGGTCCTCGTAAATATGACCAAAATTATTCCAGAATTAATGCTTATAAAAAAAACAAAATCTAAGTCAAAATCAGGTTAAAATGCCTGCAAGGGAATATGATCAAAATACTTTTTACAGATGTGGGATGATCAGACACTGGTCAAGAATCTATCATATTGCCCCACACTTGGTAGAATTATATCAGGCCTCAAAAATGGTAGAGAAAAAGGTGTTCAAGCACATGTGACTAGGGTTGTTGGGCCGCTTGCTATTGTGGAGGCTAGTACATTTGAAATTGTACATGACCAGATCCCTATGCAGGACAGGATTAGATGTGTCAGGTTTCTTGAAAGATCCTGATCTTGAGGCACAAGACTTTGATTGGTGGAAGAATGCTCAAACTTAATTTTTCTTTGTTAGAAATATATATATAAAAATAAAGGTTTTGTAAATATCCTGTCACACCCACCCTTGTAAAAACTTATCCTATACTAATTTTCTTAGCCTTACGAAATCTGTATTCTTTTTTTCAAAATTAACGTTTTAGAATACTCCTTCAAGACCAAAACGTCACCTACATATATTTACATAGCTCCAGATTGAGTACAAAGGTGTCACACTCCATTCAACACCATATTTACATAAATATACATATTAAAGTACTTTAATTTGAACATGTCCAAAAGATTGTTAGAACACTAGCAAAAACATAGTGAGTCCAAGGTTTAGCCCCACAGGTCGTCATTCATATACACGGGGCTTCAGAACTTGCAGAAACTCCAACAGCATGCCAAGTCAGTCCACGAGCTCATGCGTAGTCAAACTCACCTACAATGCAAGAACTACGTGAGCTAAAACTCAGCAAGCAGAAATCATGCATGAGAAATGCATATATGAGGGTTGCAAGTTATAGAACCATTTCTTTCAACTATTTTCTCAAAAAGAAACCCTTTTTGGTGGGAAATGGCTCACTTCACTGGCACAACCTCACCAAAATATCCCTCCATACTCGTGACTACCAAGGGTCCCTCCTCCCCCCTTATAGTCCACCCGAGATATTAGTGATGGTTGGTACGACCAAGTGGCTATCCTTCCGAGACTACCAGGGGTCCGCCTCCTGCCTGCCCCTGCAGTCCACCGGAAAGTCTACCTCTTCCCGTACCCCTCATCATAAAGGTGCTGAAGTGGGAACCTCTTCCGCGTGCACGCCTGTCACCGGAAGCATCCCGAGAGACACCATATATAATATATAACTCTCAATGTGCCAGTGGTGACCAACCCCAAAACATTATCAACTTATGAAATTATGCTATTTTGACTTCTTATATGTACACATGTAATTCTTGTAGATGCGAATGCTCATGATTGATGCACATCAGTTTGTTTTTAGCAACGGAAGAATACACTTTATACAAATGTATGCAACAACACATATAACAATCAATTATCACAAATAATAAACACAAATACTATGTTCAAGCATTGTAGTTGGAGATGGATTTCTACTTACCTCTCCTCCGGAGTAGCTTTTGAAATTTCCTATCCACCGTGGTAATCAATCTATGACAATTTTAAATCAAATCAATGCACAATTTATTAAATTCTAGATCGTTACATACTTTTACTCCGATAATTTCAGCTTCGTCGCGTTAACTTTTTATACAAAATTGATATTTATATGATTCAAGTTGGGTTATAAAGCTAACACATCGTACTACAACTTTCATGTTTTGTACTTTTTCCAATTCAGCTGCATGAAGGTCGAATCAGCAGTTTAGAGGACGTCCATTTCGTAATTCTGGACAGCTTTCAACTCCACTTCCTCCCTTTATTTTGTTAAGTGCAGGCTAAATCAACTTATATGAGCTTTTCCATTTATTTCTTCATTATTTTAGGTAGTAAATCAAAACCACTACAAGACCAATTACTTGAATTAGATCCATTTAGATGTGAAACTACTCCTAAAATCACAAGTGGTGTACCTTGCTAATTTAAATATATGAACTACTTCATTGTTGTACATAAGTGAATCAAATAAATAAATATACCTTATGTACTTGGTTAATTCTTCTTCTTTTTCTCCAAAGCCGCCTTGTGATTTGCTTTCCCTTATTTCATGCTTTTATGAGACAATTATGTATTCTTATGAAAGTCGGTCACCGCCTTTACCCTTTCTTAAGGCGGTGATTATTATTATTATTGTTGTTGTTGTTGTTATTGTTGTTGTTGTTGTTGTTCGGACAATGACACCCTTAACATATCTAACACTTCCACGTACTACATAATGTTCTATATTTTAAACTTGCCACGTGTAGTCTTAAATTTTGTAGCAGGTCCCAATATTTTAGACTAGGGGGTTCTTGATTACCAAAGTAAACATCTCCAAATTAGTCAAAAAAAATATAAAATAACGTAATAAATATAATAAATTAATTAGTATAAAACTATCACCAAATAGCACATAAAAATATGGAATGCATGAAATGCGAAAATTATATTGGCCAGTGAGTTGTGAGATGCGCGGGTATTACATCCTCCCCCCCCCCCCCCCTTATAAAAATTTCGTCCCCGAAATTTACTTACTTGAAGAGCTCCGGATATTTGGCTCTCATTTCTTCCTCTCTTTCCCAAGTGGCTTCTTCGACTGATTGATTTCTCTATAGGACTTTGACTAACGGAATTTCTTTGTTTCTGAGCCGTTTTACTTCCCTTAATAAAATTTGTACTGGTACTTCCTCATATCCCAAGTCTGCTTGTAGTTCTACAGGTTCACTGTTCAGGACATGAGACGGATTTGCAACATACTTCCTCAATACTGACACATGGGACACATTGTGTATTTGAGACATTGATGCTGGCAAATCGAGTCTGTAGGCAACATCACCAACTCTCTCAATAATAGGAAATGGACCAATATATCTCGGACTAAGTTTTCCTTTCTTACCAAACCGCATTATTCCCTTCATTGGTGCAACTTTCAAGAATACCAGATCTCCCACTGCAAACTCAAGTGCTCTTCTTCTCTTATCTACATAGCTTTTCTGGCGACTCTGAGTTGTTTTCATTCTTTCCCGAATCTGTGACACAGCTTCTGACATTTCTTGTATTACACTTGGACCCAGAAGTCTTCTTTCGCCAACCTCATCCCAATGTATCGGAGATCGACACTTCCTACCATATAGTGCTTCATAAGGAGTCATTCATATAGTAGATTAATAACTGTTGTTGTAGGAAAATTCTATCAAAGGTAGAAATTTGCTCCATTGGCCCTGGAAATCTAACACGCAAGCTCTGAGCATATCTTCTAGAGTTTGTATCGTTCTTTCTGATTGTCCGTCAGTTTGTGGATGATATGCAGTACTGAAAGACAACTGTGTTCCCAGTGCCTTGTGTAAACTCTTCCAGAAGGTAGACAGGAATCTTGAGTCTCTATCTGAAACAATGGATAACGGTACTCCGTGAAGTCTAACTATTTCTTGTATATATATCTGAGCATAACGATCCATGGAGTAGGTAGTACAGACTGGGAGAAAATGAGCAGATTTTGTGAGTCTGTCCACAATTACCCAGATAGCATCGTGACCCTTTACAGTTTTCGGCAATCCCATCACAAAATCCATTGTAATGTTCTCCCATTTCCATTCCGGAATTAGTAAGGGCTGTAAAGTTCCTGCCGGTCTTTGATGTTCTGCTTTTACCTGCTGACAAGTCAAACACTGTTCTACACACTGAGTAATATCCTTTTTCATACCTGGCCACCAATACTGCACCTTTAAATCTCGATACATTTTGGTAGCTCATGGATGTACTGAATATGGTGTCGAATGCGCCTCTGCCATAATATCTTTACGAATGTTATCTACATCTGGCACACATAACCGGTTTTTGAATCTTAAGACATCATTCCCTGACAACTGAAAGTCTGATTGCATCCCTGAAGCGACATCCTTCTTTACTTTAGCTAAATATTCATATGCATTTTGTCCTTGCTTAATTCTATCAAGCAGGGTAGGCTGAAGGGTTAGAGCTGCTAGTCTTGCCTCCACTATCCCTAGTTGAACAACCTCAACATTCATTCTTTGCAAGTCTAGTAACTCTGGTCTCTGAATCAAAGTCATCAATGTAGTACCTTGAGATGATTTTCTGCTTAAGGCATCACCTACGACATTTGCTTTACCAGGATGATAGTTGATAACACAGTCGTAGTCTTTCACGAGTTCTAACCATCTTCTCTGTCTCATATTCAGCTCCTTCTGTGTGAAAAAGTATTTCAGACTCTTGTGATCTGTGTAGATTTCACATCGTTCCCCATATAGATAGTGTCTCCAAATTTTTAGCGCAAATACCACTGCTGCAAGCTCCAAGTCATGAGTAGGGTAGTTCTTCTCATACTCCTTTAACTGTCTGGATGCATATGCTATTACTTTGCCATTCTGCATTAACACACACCCTAAACCGTTCTTCGAAGCATCACTGTATACCACAAAGCCTCCAGTCCCCGTTGGTACTGAAAGGATCGGCGCTGAGGTTAAACTTTCTTCAGTTCTTGAAAACTCTGCTCACAAACCTCTGTCCACTTGAATGTTACACTCTTTCTAGTCAACTGTGTTAAGGGAGATGCAATTTTCGAGAATCCTTCTACAAATCTCCAATAGTACCCAGCTAACCCGAGAAAACTACGTACCTCTGAAGGGCTTGTAGGTTGTGGCCAATTGTTAATTGCTTCAACTTTACTTGGATCAACTGAAATTCCTTCTCCTGACACAACATGCCCTAAAAATATTACTCGATCCAACCAGAACTCACATTTCTTGAACTTAGCGTACAACTGTTTCTCCTTTAGAACATCTAAAACCTTTCTCAAATGCACAGCATGCTCTGCTTCATTCTTGGAGTAAATCAGAATGTCATCCATAAACACGATAACGAACTTATCCAAAAAACTCTTTGAATACCCGATTCATCATATCCATGAAAGCTGTTGGGGCATTTGTCAAACCAAATGGCATTACCAAAAACTCAAAGTGCCCGTATCTTGTACTGAATGCCGTTTTCGGGATATCTTCCTCTTTAATTTTCAGTTGATGATAACCTGAACGTAAGTCAATCTTGGAGAATATGGCAGCTCCCTGGAGTTGATCAAACAAGTCATCAATCCTGGGTAAGGGGTATTTGTTCTTGATCGTAACCTTGTTCAATTCTCTGTAATCTATGCACATCCTCATAGTACCATCTTTCTTCTTGACAAACAAAACTGGTGCACCCCATGGCGAAAAGCTAGGTCTAATGAAACCTTTGTCCAGTAAATCTTGCAATTGAATCTTTAATTCTTTTAACTCTGTTGGTGCCATTCTGTATGGTGACTTCGATATAGGAGCAGTCCCTGGATATACATCAATTACAAACTCTATCTCTCTGTCTGGGGGTAATCCTGGGAGTTCATCTGGAAATACTTCAGGATATTATTGCGCCACTGCTACCTCCTCAATAGTCGGACAGTGCTTCTCTTCCATACTCATAACACTTACTAGGTAGCCTTCACAACCGCTTTCTAATAACCGTTTTGCTTTCACCGCTAATATTGTGTGATATTTGAACCTTTTCCTTACTCCGATAAAGATAAAAGATGTGTCACCAGGCGGCTGAAATGTGATTACCTTGTTCTGACAATCTATTGTAGCACCATATTTCGATAATCAGTCCATTCCCAAAATCACATCATAATCGTTCATATCCAGTATGATGCACATCAGTTTGTTTTTAGCAACGGAAGAATACACTTTATACAAATGTATGCAACAACACATATAACAATCAATTATCACAAATAATAAACACAAATACTATGTTCAAGCATTGTAGTTGGAGATGGATTTCTACTTACCTCTCCTCCGGAGTAGCTTTTGAAATTTCCTATCCACCGTGGTAATCAATCTATGACAATTTTAAATCAAATCAATGCACAATTTATTAAATTCTAGATCGTTACGTACTTTTACTCCGATAATTTCAGCTTCGTCGCGTTAACTTTTTATACAAAATTGATATTTATATGATTCAAGTTGGGTTATAAAGCTAACACATCGTACTACAACTTTCATGTTTTGTACTTTTTCCAATTCAGGCTGCATGAAGGTCGAATTCAGCAGTTTAGAGGACGTCCATTTCGTAATTCTGGACAGCTTTCAACTCCACTTCCTCCTTTTATTTTGTTAAGTGCAGGCTAAATCAACTTATATGAGCTTTTCCATTTATTTCTTCATTATTTTAGGTAGTAAATCAAAACCACTACAAGACCAATTACTTGAATTAGATCCATTTAGATGTGAAACTACTCCTAAAATCACAAGTGTTGTACCTTGCTAATTTAAATATATGAACTACTTCATTGTTGTACATAAGTGAATCAAATAAATAAATATACCTTATGTACTTGGTTAATTCTTCTTCTTTTTCTCCAAAGCCGCCTTGTGATTTGCTTTCCCTTGTTTCATGCTTTTATGAGACAATGATGTATTCTTATGAAAGTCGGTCACCGCCTTTACCCTTTCTTAAGGCGGTGATTATTATTATTATTGTTGTTGTTGTTGTTGTTGTTCGGACAATGACACCCTTAACATATCTAACACTTCCACGTACTACATAATGTTCTATATTTTAAACTTGCCACGTGTAGTCTTAAATTTTGTAGCAGGTCCCAATATTTTAGACTAGGGGGTTCTTGATTACCAAAGTAAACATCTCCAAATTAGTCAAAAAAATATAAAATAACGTAATAAATATAATAAATTAATTAGTATAAAACTATCACCAAATAGCACATAAAAATATGGAATGCATGAAATGCGAAAATTATATTGGCCAGTGAGTTGTGAGATGCGCGGGTATTACATATCCATTGTATATATCATATTTTATAACTCCCTCGGATAGTGTGTTTTTCCGAGGTTGAGATCATTCTGTCTTTTGGACATGTAATAGTTACCTAACTCGGATGATACATTCTCGAGCATAAGTTAATGATACAAATGGAAAACATTGAAAAGGGAACCTATTGTCTACTTGATAGCGCAACGATGCACACAATATTATCCGACAAGAAATATTTCTCAAGTATGATTCTATGTAAAATACAAGTCAAAACCATATCTGGTCCGAAGAAATTATAGATGGCTCTAGTAATGCAACAAATATATTACCAAATAGTACCATCTTGCATATTGAAAATGCATTATTATCCAAAAGATCTGAAAGAAACTTGTTAAGTTTTAAAGATGTACGCCAAAATGGCTATCATCTAGAAACACTGATTGAAAGTGATAAAGAGTGTTTATGCATCAAATCTTTTAAGATGTGCAAAAGTGTTGTCCATGAAAAAATTGAAGCAACGACTTTTGGTTTGTATTATGTGCCAATTCGAGATATTGAATCATATGCTACCACGCCTTGGAAATTAGTGAATCTAGAAATGTTTGGATTATGGTATGATAGCTTAGGGCACCCTAGTACCACAATGATTCGCAGAATTGCAGAACATATTAGAGGACATCCTTTAAAAGATATAAAAATGTTGATGTCAAAGGATTACTTTTGCGAATCATGTTTAATAGGAAAACTCATTGTGAAACCATCAGTGGAGAAAGTTGGTTATGAATCACCATCATTTTTACATCGTATTCACGGGGACATATGTGGACCAATACCCCCTGCAAGTGGACCATTTAGGGACTTCATGGTCTTAGTAGATGCATCCAGTAGATGGTCGCATGTGTGTTTATTGTCCACCCATAATGTTGCTTTTGCACACTTATTAGCGAAAATAATTAAAGTAAGGATGCACTTCTCAGACCATCCAATAGAAAAATATAAGGATGGATAATGCTGGGGATTCATGTCAAAGAGTTTTGATGAGTATTGTACAACACTAGCGATTAATGTTGAACACCCTGTGGCATATGTCCATACTCAGAATGGATTGGCAGAGTCTTTGATTAAAAGAATCAAAATTGTTTCCCGAACATTGTTAATGCGATCAAAACTCTAGATTGAAGCATGGGGTCATGCAGTACTGCATGCATCAATGCTCATTAAATTACGCCCCACCGCTTATCATGTACAAATCCCTTATGCAGATAACTCTTGATTTTGAGCCAGACGTTTCCCACCTGCGCACATTTGGATGTGTTGTTCAAGTTCCTATACCATCTCCCCAAAGGACCAAATTGGGTCCTCAACGCCGACTTGGAATATATGTTGGGATTGATTCCCCGTCAATCATTAGGTATTTGGAACCAAGAACAGGCGATCTATTTACCGCCAGATTTGTAGATTGTCATTTTGATGAAACAATGTTTCTCTCGATCAATGCGGGTAAGGTTTTGAATAATATTATTCAGCAAAAACCCGTGTTGAGAATCTGTCTTGGTATGAACAATGCTTATCCCACTTAGACTCAGTACTTCACAATGTGAGAATGAATTAAGAAGAATCATTTATTTGCAAGATTTTGCTAATAGATTTCCTGATGCATTCAATAATGCCAGTAAAGTCACAAAATCTCACATTCCATCCATAAATGCACTAGCAAGGATCGTTATTCCAGAAGAATAAATAAAAATAGATATGGTGCACAAAAAACATGGTCGTCCCATTGGATCGAAAGACATAATTCCTCGAAAATGAAGAGGGAGAACTGGTGAATCAATTGATAAAACATAAATTGCTAAAGATACTCCAAATGAACATGTAGAGCCTAGTGCTCCAATAGAGACTATTATAAAAATTCCAAATGTGGAAAATATTGAAAATCCTACAAGTTATTGCAGCAAAACATGGAGTCGACATGAAATGATCATTGATGATATTTTCGCATTCTCTGTTGCTCAAGAAATAACAAACAATGATTATAATTGTTAGTGATTTCAACTCCTAAACACACAGCTAAACAAGAATCTGGAAATCGAACAAAGATCAATCTGAAAACACACACTGAATTCGGCCAAGTTGTGACCGAACACGACTTGCGCAGAACAGGAAATATAAATGAATCACACACAAGTTTTACGTGGTTCGTTCAAGATGAACTACATCCACGGAGGCAAGGCACACCTCAATCCACTAAGAAATCCAATCAATTACAGAGAATACACTCAGAAATCAAAATGCCCAATTCTGGAACAAATTAGGGCAGAAATCGTTCCCTCTCAAAATACTCTCTCTAATCTAAGAAACTGGAAAATTGCTCGACGTAGTGTTTTTTCTCCTTGATGAGAGCTTTACAATGATATAAGAATTGAAGCTCGAATGTAACCGTACAAAAAGTTCTAACTGAATCAAACTGAGCTCAGCTACCGGACAAAAGTGACGGTTTTTTCCGTCACAAATTCTGAACTAACTCGTCACAATCAGCGGTTATTCATAACTGCCACGAACCCGGCTCATCCTGACCAGCTTTGCTTCTTGATGCTCAAACCCGGTCCAAACCTCCGGTTCTTTACCTCTTGAACCCGGTTCCACATTCCCAACACACCATATTACCAAGTATAGCTCACTTGATGAGATTAAACACTACCTCACAAATCTCCACCTCAATGAATCAAGTGTTCCTCTTAATGCCTCACCACTGCCTGTCTGTTATTGTTCTTCATGACATTGCTCAAGCTGCAGCAAGCTCGAGCAATGCTCCACTTTGTTTCCAGGTACACCCTTTGTAAGAAAATCAGCAGGATTATGCAATGTGTGTACCTTCTTCACCTCCACAGAACCAGAATCAATGATATCTCTAGCAAAATGTAACCTAACATCAATGTGTTTTGACCTTTCATGAAATGCTTGATGTTTCACAAGGTGTAAAGCACTTTGATTATCACAGTAGATTGCCACACACTTCTGCTTGATATCCAAATCTCTCAGAACCCCTTTCAACCAGATTGCCTCTTTGATAGCTTCAGTTAGAGAGATATATTCTGCTTCTGTTGTTGATAGTGCCACAACAGATTGTTGTACACTTCTCCAGCTGATGGCTGTTCCAAATAAGGTAAACACAAAACCAGAAATGGATTTCCTTGTGTCTATATTTGCTGCAAAATCAGAATCAGCAAACCCCTCCAATGCAACAGTACTTCCATCCATTTTTTTCTCAAACTTCAGTGACAAATTCACTGATCCTTCCAAATACCTCATCACATGTTTCAAAGCTTCCCAATGCTCAACTCCTGGATTTGACATGAACCTGCTTACTAAAGACACAGCATATGCCAAGTCAGGCCTGCTACAAATCATTCCATACATAAGACTTCCAACTCCACTTGCATAAGGAATATTGTTCATATGGATGATTTCCTCTTCAGTCTTTGGGCATTGTTCTTTGGAAAGTTTCTTCTGTAGATTAACTGGAGTGGAGAGAGGTTTAGCTTCATGCATATGAAACCTCTCCAATACTTTCTGTAGATATTGCCTCTGAGATAACCAAAGCACTCCAGCTTCTCTGTTTCTTAGAATGTTCATGCCCAATATCTTCTTGGCTTCTCCCAGATCTTTCATGTCAAATTCAGCATTAAGTCTATCCTTCAACCATTGTACCCTCTTCTTGTTCCGGCTGGCAATTAGCATGTCATCCACATACAATAGAAGGAAAACTTTATCTTGCTTTGAACCTTTGTTGAAGTAAACACAGCTGTCATAAAGACTTCTTACAAAGCCAACACTGATCATGAAGTCATTGAACCTCTTATTCCACTGTCTTGGACTTTGTTTAAGTCCATATAGTGACTTCTTCAGTAAACATACTTTGTCTTCTTTTCCAGGAACAACAAAGCCTTCTGGCTGTTTCATATATATCTCTTCAGTCATTGCCTGTATCCAGTGTTCACCTTCTTCACAGTCTAGTGCTTCTTTAAAACTACTAGGCTCTTGTGATTCCAGGTCTTCAGCAACACTCAAGGCATAATAAACACTCCCTGCTTGACCATAGAAATCAGGTTTGTTGATTGTTCTTCTAGGCCTGTCCCTTCCAATGCTGTATTCTCTGACATTTTGTGAAGGTCCAGTTTGTTCTTCTTCTTCAGATGATGAATCACTATCTTGTAGATTTTCTTGAGGTTGAGGTGTGTGGTTATCTTCAGCAGGATGCTCCACCTGAATTGATATCTCCTCTGTCTCTGTAGCACCATCAAATTCTTCCTTAGAGCCTGTAGAAGAGTAAGCCATCACATTCTCATTAAACTTTACATCTCTACTTGTGATTATCTTCTGATTTCCCTTCTCTAAGCACCACAATCTGTAGCCCTTTACTCCATCCGGATATCCAAGAAATACACATCTGAGAGCCCTTGCATCTAGCTTGTCTTGCTTGACATGGACAAAAGCAAGACACCCAAACACCCTTAACCCTTCATAACTTGGTTTCTGTCCACTCCACACCTCTTCAGGTGTTTTGAACCCAATCACTGATGAGGGTGACCTGTTAATGAGATAACATGCTGTAGCAATGGTTTCTCCCCAGAATACCTTTGGTAACCCAGCATCCAACAGCATACACCTCACTCTTTCAAGAAGAGTCCTGTTGAGTCTCTCAGCAACTCCATTTTGTTGAGGATTCATTGGAACAGTCCTGTGTCTCTTGATTCCTCTTTCTTCACAGAAATTTGTAAACTCAGTAGAGAGATATTCCAGTCCATTATCAGTCCTAAGGTGCTTCAGCTTCTTCCCTTTGACATTTTCCAGTTGAATCAACCATGTTTTGAACTTATGGAAAGCATCACTCTTGTTCTTCATCAACATGATCCACACCTTTCTGTTGTAATCATCAATCAAGGACATGAAATACCTTGCACCACCATGAGATTCTGTTCTTGCAGGACCCCATATGTCAGAGTGAACATAATCTAATGGCTCTTGAGTTGTGTGAACACCCTTTCCATAGGGCAGCTTCTGGGATTTGCCCAAAGCACACTGGTCACAGAACTCTAGTTCTTGATTTCCCATATTTCCAATTACTCCACTTCTTGACAGTTCCTTCAACCCTTTCTCTCCTATGTGTCCAAGTCTCTTGTGCCATTTAGCAAGCTCTGAACTGCTCAAGACCATATCCACACTTCCAACAACAGGTGAACCAATCAAGATAAACAATCCATTATGATGTCTACCTTTTATCACCAATTTCCCATGTTTTGTGATATGCAAGAATCCATCTATTGAGCTAAACTGACATCCACTGGTTACTAAAGAACCGAGAGATAAAAGATTTCTTTTAAGGCCATGAACATATCTTACATTTGAGATGACTCTGACCACACCATCAAACATCCTTATGCTCACTGATCCAACTCCTTTGACCTTGCATGATTGGTCATTTCCCAGGAGAACATTTCCACCATCTTCTCTCTTCAGTTCATCAAACCATGACTGGTGTGGACACATATGGAAAGAACAGCCTGTGTCCAAGACCTATTCCTTTACCATTCTTGATTCAGTAACATTTAATACTTCTGGAGGGTCTTCTTGATGATCAATAGCAGCAGCTTCTGCCCCTTGATTTCCACCTTTCTTATTTCTCTTAGGACAGTCCTTCTTCAAGTGACCTGGCTGCTTGCACTTGAAGCATTTCCTCTTCTCAACCCAGTCATTTCCCTTCTTAGGATTAGAATCCCCAGACTTTGGATCCTTAGCATTCTGTCCCTTCTTGCCTTGCCAAGGTTTCTTGAATTTGACATTCAAGCCTTCTCCAGATTGCACCATGCCATTATCCCCTTGAGTCTGGAAGCATTTAGACCTCAGAGCCTTCACTATTCCATCATAAGATAGCTGCTCATCTCTCCCATACATCAAGGCATCCTTAAAGCTTTCCATGGATTTTGGAAGAATGTTTAACACCATCAATGCCTTGTCATCCTCCTCCAATTTCACATCCAGATCTTCCAATTCTTCAATCATCTTAATGAAATCATCAAGTTGATCAGAAATTACCTTGTCTTCAGTGATCTTGAAGGCCAACATCTTCTGCTTCAAGAACAGCTTGTTGGAAACTGACTTGGATTGATACAGTTCTTCCAATCTCCTCCATGCTTCTGAGGAACTCTTGCATCTTGAGACCTCCCTCAACGGTTTATCACCCAAACATAGGAAGATAAGACTTAGGGCCTTCTTATCCACTGATGCAAACTTGGATTTCTCAGTTTCTTCCCATGAATCCAGAGGTATCAATGCAAGATCAAGGCTATTGTGAACCAATATTGCATTCATCTTGATCTTCCACAATGTGAAGTCATTCCTTCCTGTGAACTTCTCAAAATCCATCTTCATACCAGCCATTCCTTCCCTTCTTCAAGCTGTGAGAGTTGATTTCCCACAGACGGCGCCACTTGTTAGTGATTTCAACTCCTAAACACACAGCTAAACAAGAATCTGGAAATCGAACAAAGATCAATCTGAAAACACACACTGAATTCGGCCAAGTTGTGACCGAACACGACTTGCACAGAACAGGAAATATAAATGAATCACACACAAGTTTTACGTGGTTCGTTCAAGATGAACTACATCCACGGAGGCAAGGCACACCTCAATCCACTAAGAAATCCAATCAATTACAGAGAATACACTCAGAAATCAAAATGCCCAATTCTGGAACAAATTAGGGCAGAAATCGTTCCCTCTCAAAATACTCTCTCTAATCTAAGAAACTGGAAAATTGCTCGACGTAGTGTTTTTTCTCCTTGATGAGAGCTTTACAATGATATAAGAATTGAAGCTCGAATGTAACCGTACAAAAAGTTCTAACTGAATCAAACTGAGCTCAGCTACCGGACAAAAGTGACGGTTTTTTCCGTCACAAATTCTGAACTAACTCGTCACAATCAGCGGTTATTCATAACTGCCACGAACCCGGCTCATCCTGACCAGCTTTGCTTCTTGATGCTCAAACCCGGTCCAAACCTCCGGTTCTTTACCTCTTGAACCCGGTTCCACATTCCCAACACACCATATTACCAAGTATAGCTCACTTGATGAGATTGAACACTACCTCACAATAATTGTGAACCACGCTCCATAATAGAATGTCGACAGAGTCATGATTGGCATAAATGGGAAGATGCAATAAAGTCTGAATTAGCTTGCCTAGAGAAAAGGAACGTGTTCGGACCAATTAGTTACACCCCAGATAATATAAAACCGGTGGGGTATAAATGGATCTTTGTTCGTAAAAGGAATGAAAAAAATGAAATTGTAAGATACAAAGTTCGACTTGTCGCTCAAGGTTTTTCCCAGAGACCTGGGGTTGATTATGATGAGACATATTCAAATAATGGATACAATCACTTTTTGTTTTCTCATCGGTATGGTTATCCACATGAACATAGAAATCCATTTAATGGACGTTGTAACAGCATACTTATATGGTTCACTAGATGTCAATATATATATGTGTGTATATATATATATATATATATATATATTAAAATACTTGAAGGATTCAAAATGCCTATAACAGACATCCCTCATGAATTGCACTCAATAAAACTATAGAGATCGTTGTATGGTTTGAAGCAATCCGGTCGTATGTGATATCATAGATTAAGTGAATACCTTATAAAATAAGGTTACAAGAATGACCTGATTTATCAATGTGTGTTTGTAAAAAGGACAATCACTGGATTCACTATTATCGTTGTTTATGTAAATGACATGAACCTGATTGGCACTCCTTAAGAGTTAACCAGTACTGCTGAATATCTCAAGAAAGAATTTGAGGTCAAAGACCTTGGAAAAACTAAATTTTGTCTTGGTCTTCAATTAGAGCATAGAGATAGTGGAATACTTGTCCACCAATCTGCTTATGCAAAAGACTGCTCAAACGATTTAATATAGACAAAGCTCATCGTTTGAGCACGTCAATGGTTGTGCGCGGTTTAGACTTTGAAAAAGATCCAATCAAACCAGAGCAACCTGATGAAGATATATTTGGCCCTAAAGTACCATATCTTAATGCCATTGAAGCATTAATGCATCTAGCTCAATGTACTAGACCAGATATCGCATTTGATGTGAATGTACTTGCGCTATATAGTTCTAATCCAACATGAAGACACTGGAGTGGAGTTAAACAAATTTTACGTTACCTTCGTAGTTCTTCAAATATGGGGTTATTTTATTCAAAGCAAATCACTAACCCCGAGATAGTTGGTTATGCTGATGTAGGATATAAATCCAATCCACATAAAGCTTGCTCATAAACTGGTTATTATTTGCTACAACGGAACACTCTGAGATAATTGCATTTTATGAAGCTAGACGAGAATGTATTTGGTTGAGGTCCATGATTAACACATATTCGAAATACTTGCCAACTAAAATTAATTACAAACACTCCCACTGTTATTTATGAGGATAATGCAGCTTGTATAAATCAAGTAAGAACCGGGTACATAAAGGGGTATAGAACTAAACACATTTCTCCAAAGTTTTTCCATACCCATGAACTCCTAAAGAATGGAGAAATAGATATTAAACAGATCTACTCAAATCAAAATCTTGCAGATTTATTAACTAAATCATTACCGACGTCTACATTTGAGAAATTAGTATACCACATTGGTATGCGAAGAACTACTGATAAGCAAGATTAAACACTTATATACCAGTTTTGCTTATTTCAGGGGGAGTGAACTTATGATTACAAGTATGACACTACAACAAAAGAAGTCTTTTGTATAAGACTTTTTGACTGCACAATTGTGGTCACTAATAATAAGTTATTTGTGACCACTTGTTGTCACAAATCTCTCTACAAATTATTTGAGACAACTTTAAGACTACTATTAGAGACAACTAGTTGTTGCAAAAAATATTTGAGACACATTTGAGACCATTTTTGTGGTCACAAATATATTATTTGCGACCGAGTTATTGAGACGACAATAAAGTTGTGACAAATACTCATAAGTTGTGACAAATACTCATTATTTGAGACCACTTTGCTTAAGTTGTGGCAAATACTCATTATATAGTGGTCTCAAAAGACCCTTTTCCTTGTAGTGTGACAATATTTATTGTCCAAAATCTCATACCTTAGAGTTCCATAAGTATGAGGTGCCTATAACCAATCAAGAATAAAAGAAGTAATAATAATGTGTCCAAGGGGGAGTGTTATGAGTCACACGGTGTATTTTGTGGACACCATAACCCATTGCTTATCTTGAAAGTGTGACGGAAGCATGGCAGTGCCAGAAGCACGACAAATGTCGAAGCACGACAGTGCTGGAAGCACGAAGATGCGGAAGCACGTAATCCAAGAAGCGCGACAATGCAAGCACGACAGTACGAAGCACGACAATGCAAGAAGCACGTCAATTTGAGAAACACGTCAATGCAAGCACGACAATGCATAAAGCATGATAGTGCGGAAGCACGACAATTCAAGCACGACAGTGTGGAAGCACGTCAGTCAAGGCACGACAATGCAATAGATACGACAATGCAGAAGCACGACATTTATGAAGCACGTCATTCCAAGCACGACGATGCTTTAGTAATTTTTTCTATAAATAGAGCTCATATGTTGAATGAAATATATACGATTTCCTCAAAGAATCTCTACTTTCGTTTATGTTTTAGTTATGTTACAAATAATTTATATCAAAAGTATCCAACTTTAAAAGAGATTTTCCTATTACCAAATTCATCATTATATATACTTCATCCTTTTGCTTTTTGGTTGTAGTTTTAGATTTTACGAATGTTTATAAATATTTATCTTTTTTAATTTACTATATTCTCGTGTGATGCACGGAAGTTTATTTAAAAAGTAATAACTTTAATAAAACTAAATATGATACAATCTAATATTTTAATATGTGGTCGTTTTATCCTAATAAAATGTATATTTTTTTAAATGTAGGATAAAACATAAATAAAATTATAAGTAATATAAATATAACTACTGCTCTGAACCGTAGTGGTTAAGACTAAAGACCACGATTGGGAACCGTAGTCGTTCTAGCAGCGTATCCGCACAACATACGACAACTGTTAGAAACTTACTTTGACTACGGTTTAAACCGTAGTAATATATTCTAATGACTACGGTTCACAACCGTAGTTGTAAATTTAATATCTACCACTACGGTATGTATGACCACGGTGCAAAATTTTATTTCACTACGATCTGAACCGTAGTGATTTATATTAACGACTACGGTTCAAAGTTGAAATAACAATCATAGTTATTGAAATTGATAATCGTAGTCATATATTGAAATAACTACGTTTTTTTGTTATAATTGACCACGATTTGGAATGTAGTAAAAATAAAGAAAGACCACGATTTATTATTATTCATTGACTAAGGTTTTGAACTGTTGTCATAGATTTTTAACCATTAAAAAAATTGGTTGTTGATGCTATTTGGAAATTGTAAATTATATTTTTTTTATTATATTAATGAAATTAATATACAATTAAATATACAATCAACATTTTGCGTGATAAAAAAGATAAATAAATAGACGATGAATTATAACTCATTCTCTCAAACATGCCAAGTTATTTACAATCAACAATAACTAAAATAATTCAATATTGGGTTTAAATCAAGCAATCAACAATGGGTTCAAATCAACTCTCATTCGATTTGCAAATGAAGTTACACATCAATGTCCCCATACAATATATCATGTTGTTCGTCTTCCTTGGGTAGTTTTTTCTAAAAAGTGAAAGCAGTCTGCATTTAATTTTAAAAGAAAGAGCAATACAAAATTCTCATTATTAACTGTGACAGCAAAATCCGAATAAGAGAATATATAAATTTCTAGACGAATGGGCATACAAAGTCCGAGAAAGAATACAAGAAGTCATTTGAACTCATAACAAATCATCACTCATCAACTTCAAAGTAATAACATATAACTACTCATCATCAATTAATCATGACAAAGAATTAAATTCTCATGCTTCCGTCATCCTCAGAGATCATATCATAGAATCCAAACCATAAATCCAATAACACCAACATTTCACAACTAAAAAGATTGGATGAAAAGGAAAAGAAATGAATCAAGCTTTAAGATGAGAATTGAACTGCACAATCTAATTTTCATTATTGCAAAAAAATACCCAAAACTAATTGATCAAATGTCTAGCAATTTTTCACCAATAAATTTAAATTTCGTCTCCATAATATGTATAGAAAAAGCAATCACGAAGATTTCTTAATACCTGATTAGTTATCTATGTTGTCCACAGTAATAGTTCTTTTATAATATAGTATAATATCATAGTATAGGTTGCAAAGTTTAATTATTTATAGAAAAATAACATTAATATATCTAAAATATAAAAAAGTAACAAAAAAATTTATAAGATTAATGATCATATATAAAATTATATATATGAACATAGTTTTGTGATTTATTAACAAAAATAATTATTATATCAAATAAGCATTAGTAAATTTAATAATTTAATTAGTGATTATAAATAAAATATTAACTATCGCTTTTAATTTGATAAAATATGTGTTCAATTATATGAACATTGATTTTTCTTTCAATGTAATAAATGTAAAAAATTTGAGACAATTCATGTCAGATAAAACAAACTGATTAGTTGTGGTTTTAATGAAATAATCAAGTAAAATAATTTGTAAAAGAGAATTATTTAAATAATTTTTAATTGTATTCCGAACCAATACAATATTTGTTGTACAACCCACAATAAAACATCGAAATCTTACTCAAATAATCAATGAACAAATAATATAATATTTTAAATAGAATATCTTATTGTTATATACTCCCTCCGTTCCATAATAATTGACGTTTTAGAAAGAAAGGGAAAAACTAAGAATGAAAATTTTTGACAAATTTATCCCTCACTTAATTATTTATCTCTCTTATATGACTCCTAAAATTTAGCATCTTTAAATATTTATCTTTTCACTCTCTGAAATTCCATCTTCTCTCGTCATCGTTGGAGAGTGAAACTCCGGCATCTTTAAATATTTATCTTTTCTCTCTCTGAAATTCCATCTCCATCCTACAACTAACATACACTAAAATCTCATGGATGTACTAGATAATGTCTAGCTTTTAGAGCATCCATTGTATGCTTCTCAATACTAGACAATTTTGGATAATGCTTCTCAATACTAGACAATTATGGATAATGCTATTAGACATATATCCAGATAATTCCATAAGGCTATATTTAAGTTTCCTCATTGTATCATTAAATCAAGCTATATGTTAGAAATGTAGACTATGGAAGTCCATAAGTAACTTAAGCTATTTCTTTTATTCATTTTATTCAATTTAAATTAGGGAATGAAGGAGAAAGAGGGGAAGAAAGCCTGGATTAAGGAGGAAGAGGGAATAAGGCGCGTGGAATAAGGAGGGAGAGGGAAGAAGGCGCTATAATAAGCGGGAATATTTTAGGAGATAAAGATTTAACCAAATAAAGATATTTCTGATAGATTTAAAAGTTTCTGATAGATTTAAAAGTAGATATTTTCAAGGATTGAGTCCAGAAGAAAACTGGTAGAATTAGTGAAAAAAATGTAAAACGTCAATTAATAAAAAAAGAAAAGAACCTCCTAAAACGTCAATTATTATGGAAAGGGTGGAGTATATCGTATGGATGTCAAATCAAACATCATCAAAATGTATATTTTTTAAAATGTGGGATAAAAAATAAATAAAATTATAAGTAATGTAAATATAAGTTTCTTGCACGTCATATATGAATATAATATAACTTACTTTATATATAGATATATGTATATATATATATATATATATTATAGATTAACATTAAGATACATATTAAATATAAAAAAAAAAAAAAAAAAATCTTTTACAAAATGATCATTTCTTATCTTTGAAGTCCGAACACACATTTAGTGTATCTGCACCATTCTTCACCTATATGCATAATAGCTTAATTGATTATGAATGTTAAAAAAAAAAAAACCGTAAATATCTAACTATCAGCTCATATTCTTAAATAAAATAAACTGAATAATATTATAAGGAATTTGTTATTCTTTAATTTTTTTTTCATGTTACGTTAAATATATAAATTTATCTAAATAAAGTTTTAAATTCTAATTATACCTATTTACTTTTAGAAAATCTTATTTGTAAGTTTTAGGATTTTACTTGGTATTTCCAATATACAAAGAATAACAAATATACAAAATAAAATTAAAAAATTATTCAATAGTTGGAATAACAAAATAAAACATCTTGTTTTTTTCAATAGTTGGAATAACAAAATAAAACATATGAGTACTCCAATATTTCTTAATACTTTCATATATATGTTGAAATGTTTCAATTAAATTATACATTTATATTGTAAATAGTAGATTCATTTAAAGATATACATTGGTTAATGTAGGAAAAATTGCTTAGGTTGCAAGATGTATGGAAAAAAAAAAAGACATAATTGAGATGGTTAATGTGACTAAATATTATTTAGGTTGCAGATCTAAAACACATATAGTTCAAGTTGGTTAATTTTGCTTATTTAAAAGAAGTTTGTTGCAACTTGTATAATATCGTAGTATAGGCTGCAAAGTGTAATTATTTATAGAAAAATAACATTAATATATCTAAAATATAAAAAAAAAATTATAAGATTAATGATCATATATAAAGTTATATATATGAGTAAAAGTCATAGTTTTGTGATTTATTAACAAAAATAATTATTATATTCAATAAGCATTAGCAAATTTAACAATTTGATAAGTTGATTATAAATCAAATATTAACTATCGCTTTTAATTCGATAAAATATGTGTTCAATTATATATACATTGATTTTCTTTCAATGTAATAAATGTAAAAAACTTGAGACAATTCATGTCAGATAAAACAAACTGATTAGTTGTGGTTTTAACGAAATAATCAAGTAAAAGAACCAATACTATATTTGTGGTACAACCCACAATAAAACACCGAAATCTTATTCAAATAATCAATAAACAAATAATATAATATTTTAAATAGAATATCTTATTGTTATATACTCCCTCCGACCCGAAATAACTTGCACAACCCTCCCGGCACGTAGAATAAGAAAGAGCTATTTTTTGCTTTTTAGTTGACTTTTTCAACCTCCCGGCACGTGGAATAAGAAAGAGCTATTTTTTACTTTTTAGTTGACTTTTTCAAAGGTGGAGATTGAGTGTGGAGATTTTAAGGGTGGAGATTGTAAGAGAAATTTCATTTTTAAAGGTGTGCAAATTATTTCGGGACACCCAGAAAAGAAAAGTGTGCAAATTATCTTGGGACGGAGAGAGTATATCATATGGATGTCAAATCAAACATCATAATAATATGATTAATTTGATATCTTATACATAATAAGTAGATTAGAAATGAAAAAAAAAAAAGATATTTGCAACTTTAGAAAGTAAAATCAAAAGGCAAAATCAAGCATTCAATAGGTTTAGCGACAACTTATCAATCACAGTCTAAAATTTTAGGCTAGAAAGTGTTACTTACAGAATTGTCACTCTTGTGACTTATATATATAAAAAAAAAAAAAAATTAACCACAAAAGATATATAAAAGGAATAATGATATTTTATTTGGATATTTAATATGTAATATAAAGTTTAATAATTTTCTCTTTATGTCTCTGCTTTTATTTTATATTTATTTTTATATCAAAATAAACTTTCAAGTTCTAATTATAAATATTTAATTTTCTCTTTATAAAGCTGAATTTTCATTTGCAACTTTTAACATTTCATTTTGTGATTTCAAATATACTTAAATAATTTTTATTTAAAAAATCTTATTTTAACAAAATAAAATTCAAAATTTATTAATGATTCAAATAACAAATTAAAGTCTTTGAGTTCTTTAAAATAATTGAATATTTCCGTATTTTATTTGGTTTTGTAAATTATTATTTATATAAATGTTACATTTTTCTTATAAACAGTTTATTTATTTGAAGATAAAAATTGATTAATGCAAAAAAAGTTATTTAAATTGTTAAGAGTAATAAAGACAGTTGATGTTGATTAGTACAACAAAGTATTATTTAGCTTAGAAAGTGTAAAAACATATAATTGAAATTTTTGTAAAAGGAAAAATTAAAAAGATTGTCAAATGTAACAAATGTCATAATTTAGGCTGCAAAGAATAAATTTCCTTAAAAGAGTAATTTCAACAAAATACACATTATTAAAAATATAAATAGGTTATGAAAAATAATTTCAATAACTATTTTAATACATAATTATATATATGCTCAAAGCTTCTATACTTTCGTGATGAAAAAAGATATTTTAGCAAATTTGATGATTTGATAAATTGATTATAAAATAGATATTGATATTTTTGCCTTTGGTTTAATAGAGTAGGACTTTCATTATTTAAACAAGGCAAAAACTTGGGTGCAAATGATGCACAATAGTGCTTAATGTACATTCGGATCCAAAATAGTGCGCGGGTCGCGCGTGACCCGCATCATTTTTTTATTTTTTTTTTCTTTTTTTGTGTTCTTACAGTAGACTTATTATGTTCTTGTAGTATAGTAATTTTGTGTTTAGAGTAGACTTATTGTTCTTATAATAGACTTATCGCGTTCTTGCAGTATAATTATTTTGTGTTTAGAGTAGACTTATTTTATTCTTACAGTAGACTTATTTTGTTCTTACAATAAATTTTTCTTTAAAAAAAAAGGGTGCGACCCGCGCGTGGACCTGGTCCCCAGACTCGATTTTTCTATAAACTATATTTCAGCGATTTTTTGGAGTCCATGTGTCAAATTGTAGTGATGTACGATAAGCCTATTGTACATCACATGCATACAAGTGTTACTCAAACAATGGGGTTCCGCCCTGCATGACTTAAATAAATAAAAATAATTAAAAATTCATGTCAAATAAAATAAATTGATTAGTTATAATTTTATAAAAATATACTCATATTTTTTGTAAAGAAACTATTTTACCAATTTTAGTTGCAATAAAATCAAAATAGTATAGTCCAATTCACAAAAAAATCAATTCTAGCACAAATAATTAATCAACAAATAATCTGTTCATTCAAACCGAATATCTCATTATAATATATGTGATATAGATGTCAAATCGAAGATCGTAAAAAGATGAATAATTTGGTATATTATGCATAAAAATCGGATTAAAAATGAAAAAAGTTATTTGTATTTTAGAATAAACAATAGAAAGTTATGAACTTAGCAAAAATAAAAATAAAAAGTTACCAATTATGGTCTAAATATTTTGGAGAAAAGTTAAAATGACATTAATATCCACCATTTTGCTTTTATATATATAGATTTATTTTTACATTTATTTTAGTACTATCTTTTAATAATTGGTAACAAAAATAATATGAGGTTGTGTTTGGTTTTGAAATGTTTGAATTTAAAATCAATGGATTTTAAATTCATTCAAAATGGAGGGGTTTGAAATCCACTCAAATCCTTTAAAAAATAGCTCAAAATGATATCATGGATTTTCGATGGTAATTCAAACAACAACAATGAATTTTAGACTATGAATTTCAAATTCATCCTCAAATCCTTCCATCCAAATGCAACTTAAAGAAAGAGTGGAGTAATTTAATAAGATGTGTTCGGATTGAGAGATTTGAAATGCATAAATTTAAAATCAATGTACTCAAATCCACTTAAGGTAGAAGAGATATGAAATCCACTCAAAAAATTAACTTCAAAACATGGCTCAAAAAAAAATCATGGATTTCCATATCCATAGTAATTCAAACAACATTAATGGATTTGAGACTATGAATTCTAAATTCGTCCTTAAATTATTTCATACAAATGCAACCTTAAGGATTTTTGGAGAGGGATTAGTTGAAAGTTTATTTGTCTCTTTCACCTATTCCTTCATTTTTATTTTTTTTTAATCTTGAGCTAAAATTGTAATTATGAGTGAAAATAGACCAAGCTACCGAACAATCAGGTCTAGGCTTTTTCTTAGGCCTATTAACTCAAGCAGAGTAGCCCTGAGATTTAAATAAGGTCTAATAAGTCTAACAGACTAGCTTATTTAGAATTTACCCATGTAAAAAATTATATTATTATACATAATATACAAAATATAATATTTCATATATATTACTTCATAGAATAGAATATAAATTTATGTACTTAATCACTATAAATACTCCATTTTATATAACTAAATACTTATATATAAATATCTATTGTAAAATTTTAACAGAGTTTAAAAAGGTTCAGATCGAACTTCATCGTGAAAAAAGACTAAGCTTGAACTACAAAAAAAAAGTCGTTTACTGATAATAGATTAGAAGGGTATTTGGTTAAACTTATAAGTTACTCAAAATATCTTATAAGATGTTTGAAAGCTTACAAGCTTTTGAAATGTGTTTGGCAAAATAAGATGTTAGACAACTTATAAGATGTAAAAATAAAATCTTAGAGCTTATAAGCTCCATACTGCACCCACATACACACACTTTTTTTCCCCACACACTATACATATACAAAACACCACGCACACTTCACAAACTAATCAAAATGTGTTTAATATTAAATTTTAAATTACACCCTAAATTCATAACTAAATAACCTCATTCAATTGCAAGCTTATAAACTTTTTTATCTAAACAACCATTTTATCAACTTATAAGCTCTTAAAAAATTACATCTTATAAGTTCTTTAAACAATTTATAAGATATTAAAGTTTATAATTTCAAATAAACTTAGCTAAATATCCTCTAAATTGGACCGGCGTTTATAAATCAGATGTAACCTATCTAATATAAAGCCCACCCCAGCCCAACCAATTTTTAGCATAAACTGCAACTAAAAAGCGAAAGTAGTATTCAAAATGAGTCTCATATTAAAAGGCTTCTTTAAAGCAATTCGAATTTTCTATTATAGTATGTGTTTAATCATTTGTTACATTTACTATGTGATATATATTAATTTATAATATTATATCATAAATATATTGATTAGTGCATGTAGCACAATAGGAGATGTAACACTTAAGTATAAGAGATGATCTCGTGTGTATTTAGAGATGATCTTATAAAAAAGGATCCTAAGTGCACATAGACAGCATGAACCGTCCTACGTGGCCACCGCATCCACCCTTGACGCTGCCACGTGTAACCGATAAACTCCAGCTCCTTTTCCTTATCACCGCTTACACGTCTCCCCTGTTTCTTCCCTCATGTATAAATGGATGAAAGTTCCAGCTTGGACTCATCTCAATCTCACTCTCTAAATAACACAGCCATGGAAGTAGCTCTAAGGGACATCGGCCTAGACACCGGAATAATCTCAGCTATACATGACATGCTCGACTTCATCGACGACGGAGATCGACCCAGCCAGCACCCCTCCCGCGCCTTCATCCGCGACGAAAAGGCCATGAAATCGACACCAGCCGACGTCATCGAGTCTCCGAATTCTTACGAGTTCGTGGTAGACATGCCGGGGCTAAAATCCGAGCAGATCAAAGTCCACCTCGAGGACGACAATATATTGGTTGTGAGTGGCGAGCGACAGCGCCGGGCAAAGGAAGAGGGGCTGAAGTATTTGAGTATGGGGAGGAGGTTGGGAAAGCTGCTGAAGAAGTTTGCGCTGCCGGAAAATGCGGATAAGGAGAAGATATCGGCGGCTTATGAAGACGGGGTTTTGACGGTGACGGTAGGGAAGAGGCCGCCACCGCAGCCAAAGAGGCCGAAGGTGATTGAAGTGAGGGTAGGGTCGGGTCAACGGGTTGGAGGAGAAGAGCAGCGGGCTGAAGAGATGAAAGCGAGTGATTGGCATGGGAATAAGGGGAGTCAAGGGGAAGGAGTCATGAAATAGGAAGGAAGGAAGGTTGGTTGAGATCTGTAGATGTGTTTATATGTAATTAAACTGCTTTTAGCTGTGTTTGTTGTGAAGGTATGTAAGCATGCATGTCTGGGTTGTTTTGTTTGGCTTGTTACTTTATGAATGCTACTGGTAATTCTCATAGGCTAGTCTTTGTTTGCTGGTGCCCTAAACCCAAATTCATCCTCCTCAGGCTTAATTTACCTACTTTAATCTGGCACCAAGGTTAAAAAAAAAAAATCTTGTGAAATCTTTGATTTTTCAGGATGGAGATTTTGAGGATAGAGATTCTGCGAATTTTTTTTTTTTAATTAACAAAGTTATTTGGACAAATCGAAAAAATAAATAGGAATATTAGATCGAAATGGAGGGAGTACTTGTTTATCCGATTTCTCGATTCTTAACTATTTTACTTTAATTAATTAATAATATTTTTTAATATCATTTTAATTATTAAACTAATCAGCAATTAATAATTTTTTGCACTCACTCACATTTTACAATTAATTAATATATACAATATTACAATTACTTTCACAGACAACAAATTAATCAATCATAATTAAATATTACTTTAATTATTAAATCATCATTAATTAATAACTTCTTCGCATGACATCATTTTTTATAATTAATTAATATATCTAGCATTACAGCTATTTTTAAAACACTTTCAGGCCTTTTCTAATGGTCTTACTAAAAAAGTAGGTATTTATTTCTCACATCAGCATCACCTCAAAAGCAAAGATATCTATACTTTAAAATAAAATTTCTCCCCACCTAGAAATAGGTATATTGGGGTTCAATATTTCATTTTATCTCTCTTATTTATTAATCTATCAATTATATTAATTATTTAATTTTTGAATAAATATAAATAATTAAATATTTCAATTGTTAATTTTTTATATTTTATTAATATTTTGAAAAAAAATCGAAAAATATATTATTAATTTTTTTCATCATTTAAAACGTAAAAATACAAAATAAAAGCACACACGATACACACAAAAAAAAACTCGAAAGCAACAAAATAAATTTCGAAAACGACTAACTTAATATTTTAGTTGATTATTTTCGCATCGTGTCCAAACATTTTCAATTAAATCATGTCGAAGTTGTTGATGTTTCTGTTTATCCCCTCGTTGAACACCTCTTCTGACGTAATCCCTAAATGTTTCGGTTGATCCCTGGCTTACTTGTGGAGGTGGAGTGGCGTAATTGGGATCATCGGAACAAGAGGTCGCTGCATTTCCTTCATTTTCGATTATCATATTGTGCAATATAATGCAAGTTAACATTACATCCTTCAAGTTATTCTTATACCAGAAATGGCTTGGACCTTCAATCATTGCCCAACGAGCTTGAAGCACTCCAAATGCCCGTCGACATCATTTCTAGCAGCCTCTTGCAGTTCCTTGAAATGCTTCCTCTTCGGATCTTGAAGACATGAAAAGCTTTTCGCGAAAGTAGCCCACTCTGGATAGATTTCATCTGTAAGATAGTATCCTTAATTATATTGCTTACATTGATTGTAAAATTAACAGATGGAGCACGACCTTGCAATGTATCCGTAAACAAAGGAGACTGATTGAGCACGTTTATGTCGTTGTTGGATCCTGCAACTTCAAAGTAGGCATGCCATATCTACAAATCTGCAAACGCAACCGCTTCGAGCATGATTGTTGGGACGCCATGATCACCGCGTGTGAATTGGCCTTTCCAAGCAACTGGACAGTTCCTCCACTCCCAATGCATGCAATCAAGGCTTCACAGCATTCCAAGAAATCCGTGTCTTTCTTCATGCATTAGTAACAACCGTTGACAATCCAGTGTGTTAGGCTTCCTCAAGTAGTATCCGCCGAATAGTTCAATCACACAGCGACAAAATTTAAATAGACATTCTATGGCAGTTGTTTCGGCGACACGTAGGTACTCATCATAATGGTTAGCAGGTCCACCATATGTTAATTGACAGATAGCCACCGTACACTTTTGTACTGGGGAGAACCTTTTTTTTCCAGATGCATCAACCCTCCATCGAAAATAGTCATCGTGGGACTCCAACGCATCCACTATGCGCAAAAATAACTCTCTGGACATACGAAAACGTCGGTGAAATATGTCGCTTCCGTATATCGAATCTTCAGAGAAGTAGTCAAGATAGAATCTAGTGTGCCCTGCCTCACGATCTCGTTCCACATATGTTCTTCGCTTTCTGACCCCGCCAGCAGAACTCCCAGCACCACTGAGTAACTCTTGTTTTTTTTTGAAGCAACAACTGTATTTCTTTCTCAATCGTGTCAATTAAGAATTCAAGAAGTCTGTCACTATCACTTTCCTCTGATAATGAGTGAGAAGATGAAGACATATTACAGAATTGGAAGGAAACTGAAGGATAAAATTTGGAGGTGTTTGAAGTTTTGAGATGCGAGATGTTACAACGCGAATGGAGTCCTTTAATAGAGTAGAATTTCACGACTAGTTTCACAACGGCTAGTTTTATAACGAAAAATTTAATACGACGACTTTTACAACGACTAGTAATAGAACGGATAGTAAAACAACCGATAGTAATACGACGACTAGCTTAACAACGATTAGTCCAAACAATGACTAATTTTCAAACCTACAACCTCCATTTGTTCTTGATTTTATCAACCATGTGGAGTTGGATACGTAGTTTTTCCTCTATCATCTTTGAGGTATCCCTCATGAGTATTTTATACTCTTTAGTAGCGGCAAGACTCATTAGTCCTTCAAGTTTTTTCTTGTTTTGTTCTTCTAAGACTCGAAGCCTTTGCTCAATATCGTCTCTGTTTTCTTCAGCAGACGTGCTTATTTTTCCTTTACCCTTTCTCATTCGCCTTGCCGCGTTCCTCTCCATTGGACGAGTGCGTTCCGTCCTAACTTCCTCCACAACGCTCGAGTCAGTGCTCGAAGATACCACATACTCTCCAGTTGTCGAGATTTTTGTCTTTTTCGATCCGCGATCATCATCTTCTGGATTGGCAAACTTCGGGTTGTCTTTCAAAACATTCCAAGCACCCATATGATTAAAAGGACCACCATGTTTTTCTTTGTATTGAACCTTCGCTTTCTCTATAATATCCGCATTACTGCAACCACTGCCCCAGGCCTTCTTTTCCTAATTGAAACAACACCAGAACCATTCCACTTATTTCTAGAGTGTATAATAATGTGTCTTCAATACATTTTGATTCCTAAATGGTGTGTTGCTTGGGCGGTTCCTATTGTACGCTTCACCGATTCGGACCCACATTTGCTCCAACTTTTGAGCGTTTTCGATCACAAAGTCTGTGCTAATATCGAGCCAACAACTTGCAAGAAGAGAGTTTTCTGCATCAGAGTAAGTCTTCTTTTTTGCAGCAGGAACCTTCTGTGGATCATTGGCAGCCTCAAAGTCGGCAGCGAGATTTGTCCGCTCAAATCCTGTTGGAGAGAACTGAGACGAGAAAGGAGACGAACGCTGAAAATTTGGAGTTAGTGTCCCTGTCTGTATCCGAACCATCAGTACTGAGCCTTCTTGATGAATTTGTGCTCATTGTCGGACAATCCATATTGAGGAGCTGACATGTAGGGAATTTGTGTTGGATACATGTGGAATGGTGCTGCAGATAAATTCGTCGAACTGGATTGAGTGTTACTACCTTCCGGAAAAATTAAAAAATGGATTGAAAATTTGTGGGGTGGAAAATTAGGATTTTGAGGTTGGAAGTTGGGAATAGGTGGACGAAAATTGATATTTGGGGGCGATGAATTTTCTCTAGAATTTTGTGAATTGAACCATTGCATCAATAAATCTCTATCCATTTTTTTTATGAATTTTCTCCAGAATTTTGTAGATTGAACCATTGCATCCATGAATCTCTATCCATTTTTCTTTTTCTTTTTTTTCTTTTTTTTTTTTTTTTTTTGAGAAGAGAAGAAATTTGACTAGAAAATTGCAATTTCAGTGTAGTGGAGAATGTAGAAAATGGTGAAATGAGAACATGTATTTATAGTGAAAAGTTACATATTTATAAAAAAAATCAAAATATATATAAACTAGCCGTTTGAAGGAATTATTCAATTTTTTTTCAAAAAAAAAAAAAAAAGTGAAATAGTCGTTGCAGAAAATTGCAAACGGCTATATTGATTAAATTATCTATATTACAAGCAATAACAACCAACCAAAAGAAAAACAAAAAAAAAAATAGTAAATAAAGGGGGAGGAGGGGGACAGCCCAGCAGGCGTGGGGCTTGCCAGGCGCGTCGCCCATGCGCTGGCTGCCCCTTTTCTTTTGCTCCGTCTGCAGCCCACTCTCCCCCCTCCCTCACTCTCCCCCACCCAAAATACCTAGGTAGCAATCTTGCTACCTCCTGAAAATACCTAACCCCCCAAACTCCCTCCCCATTGATAAAATACCTCACTATGAGTATTTCACCCATGCCATGTTAATAAAATCCTCTCCACTGGGGAGGGCCTCACAAGCACCACTTTTTTAACCATTTGTTCAGTCATTTTAGTACAGGCGAAAGTGTGTCAGGCATTTCCAAGACTAAAGCAAACATAGTTCATAATTTAGATCAAATATTATGTCATCGATAGGAAAATTCATTCTTTAGTTCTGTGTATTAGGTCTTATCTAGTAAAAATTTTAATTTCAGTCCTATATATTTCAAAAGTTATTCAATTTAAGAACACTGGCTATTACCAACGATCAATTTGATCGAAATTAGTCACGTGTGATGCACGTGACTAATAAATTTAGAAAATATGAAGAAAGAAAAATAAAATGAAGTACACCTGGGAATTAAGGCATAATATTTTTTTTATTATTTTTTACTAGGTACTAAAGTAATTTAAGGATGTAGCATGTCATTCGGACAAATACATGACACATAAGCATCAGTACTTGGAAGTCTCAAATTTACTAGTCTAATTTCGTCTAAATTGATCGCCGACGATAGTCATTGTTTTTAAATTGGACAATTTTTGAAATATATATGACTAAAATTAAAATTTTCTAACATACAAAATTTTTTTTAGACAAGACCTAATATATAAGATTAAAAATGATTTTTTTCCCATCAAGATATATGAACGTGTACTGTTGTTATCGGTATACATAGAGAGGTATACCTGGTGCAATCACTACAATCTCCAGTAATGCTCTGCTTTAACATTTTGCACTAATTTTTTTGCTCGTATACTACACCACTTTTCCCACTATTTTGATGTTATGACTAGTTTTGCATTAATAATGATAGTACACTATTTTATTGTACTATTTATTTTTATTCTTTTTTCTTCGTTATTACTTCTTTTATATTGTATTTAGTTGCTATGCATATTTTTATATTAGACAATGTTTTTATACATAAAAATGTCTCTTATAAAAATTAATTTTATAATTATAATTTGGAAAACATATAATATCAATAATAACAAGAAAAAATACCATAAATTTCAATTACAATAATACAAAACATATAAATTACAATTAAATATCTTGTAGATTTTGCTACTAATAATTTTTTTTATAACTAGTTTAGTACCCGTTAAGGCCCACGTTTATAACTTGAGGTCGCGAGTTCGAAACCTTACGGCCTCATATTTGGTTTCATTATTTTAATTTTGACAAAGTTGGATAGCTCAAGTGGCAGAGCATCTACTACCTAGGCCTTTGGTCCTGGGTTCGAGTCCCCCCACTAGGCCTTTGGTCCTGGGTTCGAGTCACCGTGGGGGGAGGGGAGGGTTTTTCTTTCTTTCTTAGATTAGGAGAAAAAAAAAATTAAATATATAAAATTGTTACTTTGTAAGAAGCATACTGTTAGTTTTAATTATATATATACATACACACATATATATAGTAATATCGAAGATATGAAAAAAATATTTATAATGATAAAATTTAAATCAATTGTAATCACTCGTAAAGTTGAAAGAGGAATAAAAATTAATAAGTCAATACAATAAAATGACAATGTTTGCATAACCTTTTTCAAGGCTTATAGATCTGTCGAGTATTTACAGTTTTTACTATATATATATATTAATGGTTTCTTAAAAATTCTATTAAGGGATATTAATTTATTTTATAGTTTTTATAAAATTTAGGTATATATATCATATATGCAACGATATTATGACATGATAAAAATAGTCTGAAAATTTTCACGGGTCTTATAACTTTTTTTTTTTTTCCCAATGAAAATATTTAATTTACTAATCAAAATTCATATTTGATAGCATTGATCTTTTCCACTCACACTAAGGGGGTGTTTGCGATTGCTTTTTCTAAGTGATTTTCAGCTTATAACTTGAGAAAAGTTATTTTGTAGTGTTTGCAAAGCCAACTTCTGCTTTAGAAGAAGTGCTTCCAGTGTAAAAGCTAAAAGCTGAAATTTAATGCTTTTCTCCACTTAATGGCAATTCTGTAAATAATATGATATTTTTCAAAAGGCATAAGTGATTCTATAGCAAACACTCCAACTTCTACTTTTATTGAAAATCACTTTTTTTGCAAACACTACCTACTTTTTGCAGAAGTGATTTTTATAAAATCTCTAAGGGGGTGTTTGCATTTGCTTTTTTCAAGTGATTTTCAGCTTCTAACTTGAGAAAAGTTATTTTGTAGTGTTTGCAAAGCCAACTTCTGCTTTAAAAGAAGTGCTTCCAATATAAAAGCTAAAAGCAGAAATTTAATGATTTTCTCCACTCAATGACATTTCTGTAAATAATATGATATTTTTTAAAAGACATAAGTGATTTTATAGTAAACACTCCAACTTCTACTTTTATTGAAAATCACTTTTTTTGCAAACACTACCTACTTTTTACAGAATTGATTTTTATAGAATCTCTAATTTTAATCACTTTTTCAAAAGTAAAAGCAATCGCAAACACCCCCTAATTTTAATCACTTTTTTAGAACCAAAAGCAATTGCAAACACCCCCTAAGTCAAGCAATCAATAATTTTCATCTATATAGTTTATGGACTCTTTAGACGTTCATAGTTTACGAAAATATTTAAACATTTGTTAATAGTTTAGGAACTTAAAATGCCACTTAAAAAAGACATTAAAATGCATTATGCCAGAAAAAAACAAAAAACAAAAAAAAAAAAATTGAACTTGTTTAATATATACTATGTTGTGCAGTAAGAGTTCCGTTTAAAGTTGTATTATTCTTTTCTTTTTTTTGTCAAATTGAAGACAACTCTCCAAAAATTATTAGGACTCGCTCATAAAACTTATCTTATTTGATACTTGCTTTATTTAATTATATCTAAACAATTTCTACAATTAGAAATTTTATTTTTTTACTCGAGCTAGTAAAATATGTCCTTAAATTTTAAAATAAGACTTTTAGTTTAGGTTAAATTTTAGTTTGAAACAAAACTTTTGTTATAAAATGGACGAAATACAATTTTACATTAAGTTTCTGCCTAATATTAAATTGGAAATGGGATAGGAGGACAAAAAATGAAGTGGCCTTTGACAAAAGAAATAAACAATGAGTTCTTCCTTTTGGGCTGGGATACCTAGTTTACAAAAGTCGCGCTAAGACCAAATGAAATTTTAATGATACAAATATTATATATTTATATTTTATATAAAAACAACCCTAAACTTGTAGAATTGATTCTATAAATTGAGATGTGACGATACGTGAAGCTCCCATTGCTAGATAAAAGTTTGAAACAAGATAATGGTCTTTACAAATTTGATAACTTAATTTGGTATAAAATATGATGTGGACGAGACTTACAGCTTTGACATGAGAATCTAATGGGGATGGAGCTGAAACGGGTAAAGATACCCAACCCTGAAGGACAAGGCAGTATGAAACTAGACGGGGTCAGACCGTGTTGTGACGTTCAAGTGTGTCAGAGGCCGAGTTACAAAACGGTTATTGTACATACCCAGCCTTGACTTTACACAAAGCGGTGGAGACAGAACTCCCTATGGGAGAGCCCCCAAACGTCAATGACCACACTAGACGTCTGTCCTGTGGAGGTTGGCCTATGAAGACAAAAATCTAAATTCTACTGCAGATACCACAATGAATATGGCCACACAACCAATCACTATTTCCACAATTAATACAGGCAGCTCTACGGATGTAATCTTCTTGGAATGATTTAGGGAGATGGAACTAAAAGTAAAAATTAAGTTGGTTGATACTGATTCGCTTTACAGGTTTGCAGGCGAGTCAATACAGCCCTTGGGATAGGTCACTCTGACAGCGGCCTTGGAAAGAAATTGCGGCAGCGGGAGCAGATAGTTAACTTCTTGTTGGATACCCCTTCAGCATACAATGTAATTTTCAGCAGACCTATATTGAATGATTTTCAGGCCATCGTCTCAATATCCCACATGAAGATAAAATTACTCGCAGGAGGACAGGAAGGAGAAGTGTCAGGATATTAGCTCAGCTCCCGAAAATGTTATGTAAAGTCTATCAGGGTTGCAACTACACCTAGCGCTAGTATAGTAGGACGAGATGAGGATCCAGAGGACAAGCGTTGGAAAAAATGAGAGGAGATGGAAGAAAGCCCGGAGATGAGAGTTCAACCTCAGGAGGAACTAATGAATGTCGAGCTATATCTAGGGAAGACGGGGTTCACCACTAGAATAGGAGCCCAGTTGATTGAGGAGAAAATGGAAGCCCTAACTAGGGTGCTGAGACAGAATGCCGACCTTTTCCCTTTCAACACATCAAAATATGGGGAGTATTAATCCCAACCTCGCCATTCATTATGTCAACCTATTAAGCAGAAGTTGCATCATTTTGGGGTTGATAAGGAGCAGGGTATAAAGATGGAGATTGATAAACATAAGGAGTCAAGTCATATCGAAGAAGTAGTATATCCTGAGTGATTGGCTAATGTAGTAATGGTGGCCAAGGGAAATGGCACTTGGCGTATGTGTGGGGACTTTAGGGACTTAAACAAGGCATGTCCGAAGGATCATTACCCACTGCCTCGAAATGATCAACTAGTGGATTCTACCTCGGGCTACGAGTTGCTGAGCATGAAGATAGCTTATCAATGTTACCATCAGATCCTACTTAACCCTGCAGACTCAGCCTGGTCGTCCCTTGTGGCACGTACTGTTATGTCAAATGTCGTTCAACCTCAAGAACGTCGGAGCGACGTACCAGTGAATAGTGGACAGGTTTTTTGCAGAGCAGCTAGGCAAAAATATGGAAGCTTACGTGGATGACATGTTAGTGAAAAGTGTCACGGTTGCAAACTACGCCAGGGACTTGGACGAAGCCTTTGGAGTGATCAGGGTCGTGGACATGAGACTTAATCCACTGAACTGTGCTTTTGGGGTATGACCTCGCTGTCGAGGCACGTCAAATTAGTTATTTATTTCCTAACCTTCTTTCCTAATAGTAGGTAGAGTAAGTCAGGGTCGATCCATCAGGGAACAGGAACTAATTGTATTATTGTACTAACCAATTTATATAACTAACTATAATAATATAAATATAATATGGGGGGAGTTTTAATGAGATTTAATTAACTAATGCAAATAACAAGTAAACTAAAGATGAATTAACTAATGAATAAAAGGTATCCCGCCTTTAACCCAGTATCCCCCTAGCCTGAATATCCATGTAACTAATGCAACTACTTAACTAATTAGTTCTGAGACCCTTACTCCAAGAGTTAACAGGTACGCTTAGCTAACCCTTGTTACCCCTTAAGTATAATTAATCCTAAGAACTTAGTAATTAATCCTATCCAATTAAGTAGTCCTAGGAGACGCTCGCCAGAATAATATTAATCAGACGCGTAGGGAACTAAGGCAACGGAGTAGGTACGGTGTTGTACTCACGAACGCGGTACAAGTGACCGCGACTTTGTGTTATCCTAGCGAGTAACCACTTTTTGCTACTTTTGAGCACAAACGCATAACAATTACGGATTATGAATTCATGACCTAGCAGCAGCTATATGCCTATTACTAGGGTGATCAGTCCACATAACAAACATATAAAAGATAGAGTAATCTAATAACACAAGTAATCTCAGAACATAATTAAATTAAGCAATTACTGAATTAATTACATAAATAAAAGTCTAGGGTTCAACATAGTCAAAGACGGGAAAATAAAAGCTTAGCCGATCATAGCAATCGCTAAGAACAAACTAATAAAAGAAAACATAAAACTATAAAACCCGAATCGCCGAATCTTGAGTCTTCGTGTTCTTCAGAATTCCCACGTCCGAGCTCTTGAATCAATGTCAAAGTTCTCCCTTGATGTCTAGAGCCTTGAGATATTTATAGGAGTACATCTCTAGAATCAAGAGGGATAAAACCTAATTGGAATAGGAAAATAAGTCTAAAATTCGTTTTTGAGCTTGTGGGCCAAGTAATGGGTCGCACTACATTCCTTTTTCAACTTCAAATCTGTTTTTGAGGGTCTTATGGTCATTTTTTGGTTTTTCTTCTTTCATGCAAAGTTGTAGCTCTTCGAATCAGCTTTCCAACGCCACCAATTGCACCTCAATCGAAGTTGTAGATCTCAAGATATGGCCAAAATACTAGAGGTGTATCAATCTGTCTCGGCCGAGAATGATTGTCTCGGCCGAGACTCTTCTACAGCCAGAAATCCGAATTCTCTGACCTTCTAGCTCGGCCGAGACTCACTAGCTCGGCCGAGCTCAGTTTCCTGCAGCTTTTGGGGTTATTTTTCTTGGTTTTTGACTTGTGGGACTTGTTCTCAACATCCATTCTTAGTCGAGTTCGACTTTTTGATCTAAATTCACCCACATAACTTCAAAACAAGTCACAAGCATCAAATTGCCCAATAATACAAATACGAGCAACACACGATTAATTACGCATGCAAATGCCACTAAATAGACACTTAACTCGACCTATTATGCACGCATAAATACGTGTACCAGGGTACATCCGTAAAAGTTCCTAGGGTTTATGGTCACAGAGCATGGAATTAAGGTCAATCCTGCAAAAGTACAAGCAGTAATTGATATGAATCCTCCTAAGGGGATTAGGGAGATATAACGGCTCAACGGGTGAATCGCCACGCTATACAGATTTATCTCGAAGGTGGATAAGAGGAGCCTCTCGTTCTGCAATGTTGAGGAAGGGATCACGGTTTGAATGGACATAAGAATGTCAGGTTGCTTTCGAACAGCTCAAAAGTCACCTTGCCTCCCTGCCTTTCCTAACAAAAGTAGTGCAGGGGAACACCCTTTAGCTCTATATATCTATGAGGAACTATGCACTCAGCTCGGTTTTAATCAGGGAGACGGGTAATGCGCAGAATCTTATTAATTACATCAGCCATATCATGCAAGGAGCTGAAATCAGATATTCAGACATTTAGAAAGCTGCTCTAACGGTAATGATCGCAATCCGTAAGTTCATGCATTATTTTTTGTCTAATCATGTGGTGGTCCGGACGAACATGCCTCTCCGATAGACCATAGCCTCCCCCTGACCTCTCAGGGCAGTCGAGTAGAGCAAATATGATGTATCTCTCGAGCCCCGAATAGCGATAAAGACTCAGGCGTTGGCTCATTTCATTCGAGAAACAACCGATGTGAGACCCCCAGAATTATGGAAGGCGTTCATAGATGGATCATCTTCAATGGCAGGCTACGATGCAGGGCGCATGAATGATACTCATTAGCCCAGATGGAAGGAGCTTCACTTTGCGATAAAGTTTACTTTCCAAACTTCAAACGACGAGGCTGAGTATGAGCCCCTAATCTGGGGTATCAAAATAGTTATAGAATCTAGAATCTCCCACCTCATCATACATTTAGACTCGCAACTAGTCTCCCAACAAAGCTAAGGGAATTATGAGATAAGAAATTATCGAATTGCCAATTATGCGCAAAAAGTGGAGGCATTCAGGGACATGCACCAACAGTTGAAAATCCAAAAAATACCCCGCGCTAAAAAAGACAAGGCAGATTATTTAGCCAAATTAGTAGTAACAATGGAGGAGGGCCCCGACAGATAGAACACAGTTATATATCAATGCAGCGAATAACTCGGTGAACAGAGAGGTGGATGCCATTGAAGAAGAAAAAGACTGGCACACAGATTTTGAATTACCTACGAGTTATACCTAATGAAAGCCCCTCAGAATCCAAGATGCAAGGTGTTGAGAAGCATAGTACCGCTTGCATTATTGTATCATCGGAGGCATGTTATTCGGGAAATCCTTTTCCAGGCCCTACTTAAAATGTTTGTCCAAGGTTGATGGCGAGTACGTGCTGCAAGGAAGCGATGAAGGTTGTGGTGGCAGCCATGAGCGAGCCCGAGCGATAGCCAGAAAGGTCTTACAAGCGGGATATTACTGGCCCACTATCGGCAGGGATACAACAGAGCTGGTTCATAAGTGCGCAAGCTGTCAATGGCACGGTCCTCTGATCCATGTCCTCATGGTCGATTTGAATGTAGTCAGTTCAGCCTGTCCCTTTGACAAATGGGGGATTGATATAGTGGGGGAATTTCCCCCGTCGGGAGGCCAGAAAATGCTTCTAATCATGGCAGTTTACTACTTCAGCAAGTGGGCAGAGGTAGAGCCAACGACGAATCACTGAAGAGGTCATTAAGAATTTCTTATGGAAAAATATTTGTACTAGGTTTGGACTGCTGGAAGAGGATACATGCATGGTGCTCAAAAATGAAGATTACACAGCTTTGCAAGTGTAACACAACCGTCGGCGAATGGACAAGTAGAAGTAACCAACCTCACGATAGTGGCATGCCTGCAAAAGCGGTTGAAAGAGGCTGGAGGAAGATGGACAGAAGAGTTGGAATCTGTGTTGTGGTCTTACCAAACTACCTGAGAATTGCCATGGGAGAGTCCCCATTTATGCTCCTATATGGCTCAGAAGCAATGATCCCTGCTTAAATAGGGTTGGATTCACCCAGGGTGATGAGTTACCAGAACCAGAGAAATGAGGAACTATGCAGAGTGGATCTAGATCTGTTTCTGGGGCTGAGGGAAACTACACTAGTCCGCATGGAAAGGTACAAAGGGCAGGTGAAAGCAGCATATGGAAAGAAAATCAGAGTAAGGAAAATTCAGGAAGGAGATTAGGTATTGAAGAGAGCAGACGCCCTCAAGCACGTGGGAAAATTACAACCAAATTAGGAGCGCACCTACCGCGTTAAATATTTCTAATTTAAAGAAGTACTACTTGTAATGAGCAGACTATTAAGTATGTATTTCAACATTTAATCCAGTGGATAGATAAGCCGCATAAATCAATGAAGCCTACGCTGCAATATGTATTTGGTATTAGAGTTGTCAATTTTGCTTTGAATTTTGCATAATCCCAGGCACAGCTCTGGTTGTAGTGAATTTTACGTAATCCCAGGCACAATTCTAGTTGCATTAAATTTTGCGTAATTCCATGCATAGCCCTGGTCGCATAGAACATTTGGCCACACGAAGTTCATAAAACCAAACATAGAAGAGGCACATGATCCAAAAGCAAGACAAAGTTGAGTCGCACATTCAGAGGCTCAGATATGAAAATGTAACTAGGGGAGTAGTATGCCTAGGGAAGGACCCAGCTCAGCAGGATCGCCCAAGCAGACTTACCGTACTTCGAGAAATTGGGAAAAAAAAATCGCCAAAGGTAAGACAGGGTTTAGTCACACATTCAGAGGCTCAGCCCTAAACATGTGACTGGGGAGTAGTATACCTAGGGAGGGGCCTAGCTTGGCAGGACCACCCAAGCAGATTCAACACGCTCGGAAATACCAGGGAAAGTCTAAACAAAACAAGCAAAAAGATATTTTTCATTAATACAAAGAAAAATAAACATAACATAATACAAAGAGGCCATCGAGCGTAGTTGCCTCAGTCATGGAGATATCAGGAAAATGAGAGAGCGCCTCAATAGGGGGTTGGCAGGAAGAGAAGCGATGGATGCAGCATCAGCAGGAAAATGAAGGATACTCCAGAGCAGTGGCAGGGGTTAGATTTGTGCTCTGCCAAGAGTTGAAGTATTCAATGTCCTGGTGGACAGTAGGGAGCCACCAAGCGTGGGTGAAAGGATCGTTGCAGGTATCACTGGTGGATTGTGGAGGATCCGAAACATCCTTAAGAGGTCCATCACAATCCAGCACCCCCTCGAAGCCCTAGACGCGAGCTTGCAACTCGGCAGCATCGAATCCTCAGTAAAAGAAGTGTGCAATATGAACACCCAAGTCGTAAAGGTAGCGACTACTTTAGAGATAGGAATGATATAGCCCTTAGTGCAGCTGTTTCAGAAATGACTGCCCATCTTCAGTCAATAAGAAGTGCTTTCGAAAATCCTGAGCCCCGACCAACTATGTGGCCTCAAGCTAGATTTGAGAGGCTTGAGCCAGCTCCAGCCTCTCTTTTCTCGCTGTTTTAGCCCGTGTCTTCATGGCGTCCCTTTCTTGTTGTAGCTGTTGGAGTTGTTTTGACCAGCTTTCTTTCTCCTCCAGTAGTTGAGCCCTCTCTTGGGTTAGGTAGGACATTGTCCCTTCTTGATCCGCGAATTACGACTCCAATGCGGCTAATTTTTTTGAGTAATCTTCTGTCTCGGCGGCAAGCGCCTCAATCCGCATGGGGCAAAGACTGTACTAAACTGTATCATTTGGGAATAGCCCACCAAGAACTGCAAAGGGGCAGAGTACATCAGGCGTACGAAGAGGAGTAGATGAGAAAGATAGAGAGAAAGAGGAATAAGGGGTGGGAATTAATACCTTCACCAAATGATCGGTGGTGAATAGCTCGTTCTCCCTAACCAACTTAGCGTTGAAATGCCAACGGTCGTTCGAGGTCAAGAGCTTCTTGATCAGGCTGTCAGATCCTTCTGGAGACAGGCTCAACAGTGATTTTGGCACCAAGGTGTACATGTCCTCCTTGGAATGGCGTACTCACTTACGGCTCAGAATAGCGTACTCACTCATGGCTCACATCAAGTTGACAATTCAAAATTCCTATTTTGTTTATCAAAATATCGTGCATTGACTTTCTCAATTTCGAATCGGGATGAGTGAGAAACCAATGCATAAATCATTTAAAAATATGAAGCGGGTGTGGATGAGTATCCAACCCACATTACCGAAAGAGTAAGAGTTCATGATGTGAATTCTAGCTTATAAGTTAGAACACTATAGAGAGGTGTTTAATAATTACACTTGTGGGTGGGCAAATGAGCATCACATGGGTACGTGCGCATGCTCCTCTCAGCTCAATGAAGGTTAAGTTTTGCGACTCGGATTCGACTTGATTAACCGATCTCAAGTGACCATTTGATACCCACTTGTAACCTCCAAGAGGTGTAATTACTTGGATTTAATGGACATCACGAATGAATGTCATAAAAGCCAGCATTAAGGGCTGCTATTAATGTAAAGTAACAATTGTATATTAAAGCCACATTTATTGTTGGAGGATGGATAGTCAAGAGACACTTGATAGTTACTCTTTCGTTAATATGGTCATTATGTTGCAATTATATTGCAATTAGTACCCCACTAATTGCAAATGCCTATAAATAGGATAGATATTTGCATTGCATTAGTAGAAGTAGAACATAGAATCATGGAAGTTTGAATAATATCATACATGCCCAATTTCTCAATACTTTTAGTTCGTCAAAGCTCAAAGGTTTGGAGTGCGACTACCTTTGAGACGTCAGTCGTTATATCTTGGAGACATTACGCCAGTAACCGTGAGCACCTGGGCAGGGCGTATTTGTCTAGTTATCGACTCGCCTCGGTTGCCCCTTGTACTAATATTTTGTAGGTCATGGAGATCCTGTCTTGGCGGTTATGTGGAGTGCAACAGAGTTGTCCAATTTAGTGGTGAATGAGCAAATTATGTTGGTTTAAGGAGTTTTGTGTTCCATCGTTTGTTCATATTAGAACAAATAATTGTAATTGTATTGTCGATGTACAAGATATATGTTGTAACATCATTGTAGCCCAATATTTTCCAACACCCCTTTCTAGAGAAAAGAAGAAGTGCACATCTTAGCGTTTCAAGTAAAAACGACTATTGATCAAGGGAATCTCCACTGTCCCACGATCACCCCTTATCAGGATGTAGAGACTTAAGAGCAAGCAGTATACTAGAAGGGGTGGATTGGTTTAAGGGAACACCGTAAAACTTAGAAATTTCACAAAGAAAGAAGGGAGCAGGAAGTCGCAGCCCTGCGTCTAGCTGCCTGGTTCAAAAGGCGAGCATGGGGCTCCTAAGAAAGTTAGGGCGTTCGTAGGGATCAGCGAGGTAAACTAGAAATACATGTCTAACGCGGGGCCTGAGCGAATTGGTCGATTGCAGAGTGGATTCCTTAAATTTGTGCCAGTCAGAACTGTTTTGATCAGCTTTAAGGGTATAAACTTCTTTGTCAGTAAGGTCAGCGCCTTAATGAGGATTTAAGGAAGTAGGAGTATCGGGCAGGTCACTAGAAGATTTGGCCGCTGAAGAGCTGCCCGCCGCCATTCCTGATGGTTGGGCTCTCGACGGAGACCTTTTCACTACTCCAAGAAGCGATTCTGGATGGTATTACTGAGAACCTAAACTCTCACCGGAATAGTCGGAGGCGATGGCCTCAGAATCACTATCAACTTCCAGCACTCTACTCGATTGGGGGTTTGAAGTTACATTATCGCTCGACGGCGGAGGAGTAACAACTGGAGATTTACGAGAATGAACAGAAGATCTCATATTGACTCGGATGCGGGATGAGAGAGGAGGAAATGGAAAATATAGCCAAGGTTTGAGTGAGAAATGGTACCTTGTAATACTTAAATGGAGGAAAAATGATTGCGGGAAAGTGAAGAGGATCTCATATTGACTCGAATGCGGGATGAGAGAGGAGGTTGGAAGTTACATTATAGCTCGATGGTGGAGGAGGAACAATCGGGGATTCACAAGAATGAACAGAGGATCTCATATTGACTCGGATGCGGGATGCGAGAGGAGGAAATGGAAAATAGAGCCAAGGATTGAGTGAGAAATGGTACCTGGTAATACCTAAGCGAGGAAAAATGATCACCAGAAAGTGAAGAGGGAAAATAGCAGTCCTCGGAAACACAAGCAAGAGGAAGATGCAGGAGAAGAAATGATCAAATTGGAAGAGAGAAAGGCTATATATATGCTCTAAGAGGGGAGCCCAACCGTCGCAGGCCTAAGATGGCGAACGTGGCAAGCAGTCAAATAAGAGAGCGGCCAGGATCAATGGAAGTTGTACATGCCCTACGACATGACCACCTGTCAGTAGGTTGGCCTAGGTAAGCGAGAAAAGAGAAATTAAAAAATTTGAGAAAGCTCGGAATAGTCAGGCACGGAAGCCGGCAGAGTGCGCTCCCTAAAATGGAGCATTCGATTATAGTGCCAATACCAACAAAGTAAATCATGCTACTTTGAGCCAAGGAGTCAGAGTAGGGGGAGTACCTGATGTGGATGACACTTACAGCTCTGATGTGAGAATCTTATGGGAATGGAGCTGAAACGGGAAAGATACTCAACCCTGGAGGACATGGCGGTATGAAACAAGACAAGGTCAGACCGCGCTGTAACGTTCAAGTGTGTCGAGGCCGAGTTACAAAATGGTTATTGTACATACCTAACTCTGACTTCATATAGAGCAATGGAGACAGAACTCCCGATGTGAGAGCCCCCAGACATCAATGGACCCCACTAAAAGCATGTCATGTGGAGGTGGGCCTATGGGAGCTCCTTGGGCCCTCATGGGCTGTCCGGAGGGGAGGCCTAAAGGTTAGGGTTTGAAAAGAAGGTGAAGTTACTTTTTGGCCCTTAGGGTTGAGTAAGTATAAATACCCCTCCTTTCAACAAAGGAACTAACTCTCTATCTTTTTTATGTTTTCATTGTTTCATTGCTTTTAACTATGGATGCAGAAGGCGGTTTAGGCAGCGCCTAGGCGCTAGGTGACCCTGGCCGCCTCGATTAAGGCCTGGACGGTTGCTCTGGGGTTTTTTTGACCTGGGCGCCACCTAGGCGGCCTGAGCAGTCAAGGCGGTATGGGCATTTTTCGAACTTTTTTTATTTTTTATTTAAAAAAAAAAAAGCTCGAAACGACGCTTCGTTTTCATTTAGTTTATTATGTTATTGACTTATTGTTTTGTCTTGCCGATATTATTGTCTTTTTTAATTGTTTTGGACTTAGTAATTGACTTATGTTGACCTCTTTTTATTTTAATTTTATGTTGGCTTCTTATAATAAAGTTTATGTATTTGACTTTTCTTTTTTAATTCAAATTCTTCGTAGCAAAAAAATTAGAAGTTTTTATAAAATATTAAACAAATTGATTGTAATGCTATATCATGATTATCTTATATATATATATATATATATATATATATATATATATAACTTTTGAATTAAATAATTAATAAAAAATGCAATAATAATAATAATGATAATAATAATAATAATAATTCATGGACGGCGCCTAGGCGCTAGGCGGCCAAAAACCGCTCCGCCTCCGCTTTACGTTTTCTGCAACCATGCTTTTAAGATATCCCTTTCCTCTTCCGCTAGTTTCTTACTTAAGCTTCGAAGGTTCTTCCACCGAAGCAAAATTCGATGATTTTTCAGGTAACAATAGAGAAGAATTGTTGAAGTTGAATCAAGATTTGAAGAGGCCCTTATCCTTTTTTCTTATTCCTTACTTTTACATACTTGGACATATTATTCACATTTATTTATCCAATTAAAGCATGAACACAGATCACACACATCAAATGATATGTACTTATTTGTTTCTAAGATAATTTTATGTTTTGGTATCTAACATAAATAATTTCAAGTTTGAAAAAATTCAAGGTTGTATTTGGATCGAAGAATTTGAAATCTACTTAAATTCTTCAAAAAAAATAGATCAAAATAAAGTGAGAGATATTTTTAAATTCATAACAATCCAAACAATATCAATTAATTTAACAGTATAAATTTTAAATTTATTCTCAAATTCTTACCTCCAAATGCAACCTAAATGAATTGAAACATGGTGTTAAGTTACCAAAAATATTCCCACACAAGCATGCGTGTATTTGTCCTGAGAAAAAATAGCATGGCTATCTACCGATCTTTTAATTATTTAAATTTATATATTTCCTTGAAATAAAAAAAGAAGTAACTTGAATGAAAATTAAATAGCTACCTGGCATCCATTTTCGGATCAAGTCAAGCAAAGAAAAAGAAACATAAAAAACATGAAGGTAACCGAAGATACATTCTAGAAATTCCATTTTCACCAGAGAGCCCTAGAAACATCTCTATCACCCTCCAGAATCTTCTCCATTCTTCTTCTCCCCCTCCCACAACCAGCCTTATAAATAACCACCCCAACCCCCTCATTCTCCATCATCGCAAAGCAAAACCGACATTTCAGAGAAATGGATTTCAGACTCATGGGACTCGATGCGCCACTTCTCCACACCATCCACCACATGCTCGACCCGGACGATTCCGACAACAGCAAATCAGTGAGTGGCCCCACCAGGACCTACGTCCGCGACGCCAGGGCCATGGCGGCCACTCCGGCCGACGTCAAGGAGTACGCCAACTCCTATGTGTTTGTGATCGACATGCCAGGCCTCAAGTCCGGCGACATTAAGGTGCAGGTTGAGGAAGACAATGTGTTGATTATCAGTGGGGAGCGGAAGAGGGTGGAGGAAGAAGGGGCTAAGTATGTCAGAATGGAGCGGAGGATCGGCAAGTTCATGAGGAAGTTTGTGTTGCCGGAAAATGCTAACACGGATAAGATCTCGGCGGTTTGTCAGGATGGTGTGCTGACTGTCACCGTGGAGAAATTGCCTCCGCCGGAGCCGAAGAAGCCTAAGACTATTGAGGTCAAGATTGCTTAAGGATCTGTTACTACTCTTTCACTTTTTTTCTTATGTTTTCCATTTTGTGTTAGTGTGTTGAGATATGATGATGGTATGGAATAATGCTGGGTCAGGCAGGCCAGTTCAGCGATCATGTGATTTCTCATATGGTTGATAAAATATGGTCAGTTGGATCAGCATTTATCAGTATTGGCTTCTCGGGTTGTAATAGACTGATATTCTATGTTCTGGAATTAGGTGTTATGAGTACTTTCTGGTTTTCAATGGATGATGTTTTCTGTGTTAATTGATTAGTGTCCGCAGCAGTTTGAGTGAGCATCAAAAGCAATTTCTAACAGATTATGTGTTTCACATACTTTTTGTATTTTATTTCGCTTGGTCAAAAATTGCATTGGAAATGGAGGGGGTATCTGACATGAACAGTTTATCTAATACCGAAAGGTGAAACAGAAGCGTTGATTGAATACGGGAAATGATAAGAGTGGAAGGGAAAAGGAAAAATATAAAAAATAGCACCCAAATAAATGTTAATTTTATGGTATCTCTTAATTTGTTGGTGGTACAGATGCCGTCGGTTTTTTACGAGAAACATTGGACTGTGAGAGCGGCAACAATTTAAGCATTTTGGCAACAAAAACGTTTAACGGTTTTCTGCTCTTGTGATGGAACTTTTGCCTTTGAACAACTTTCCGAATAAACAAAGCAATGAAGAACCCCTCTTTGTCTGCTGCCAGATCCGTTCGCAACAAATGTTCAGCTGAAAACAGAGATTTAAATTAGCTTATATTTGAGGATATGATTGGCTGAAACTATTTGCTTTTTAGAAGGGAGAGATAAAAACTTACCCCCAACAAATGTGGGAAGACCACGGCGAGGCCACTGGGGTAAAGGTGTGGCCAGTTCAAAGCCATAAGACGACGCAAGGTGCAGAACGGAGCTTACAACATCTTCATTCTCAGTTTGATGTATAGAACATGTGCTGTAAACAATTCTCTCCACTGCTGGGACTGTAAGCAAACTCAAGAATTGTGCCGTTAGTAACGTGTGCCCTTCAAAGAGAAGTGTGAAAAACTGGGACCATGAGCGATGAGAATGTGGGCTTACAGGATAATGCATGTTCCAGGACCTTCTTCTGGAATGCTGCGAGCTTTTGAAGTCTTTTAATGTCAGCATGATCCGAGTGGCCTTGAGCCAGAAAAAGAAAAAAGAAAAGATACGTTAACCTATGCAGTAAAAGCAGGTTTCGCTGAATGTATTTGCATGCTCAATGATGCTAAGACATTCTTGTACATGCATCTGCAAAATCACGGTGCCTCTAATTGGTGATGGCGGTTTTGGAGGGTGAGAAACGGACGATATCCACTGTTTCATTTTTCATTTTCTACTCTGATGGTGGTTTTGGCGGGTTTAAAAGCGGGGGACATACTTTGTTCCATTCTATGTGATATGCCAAAAATAGAAGCATGCACTATGAATATTGAAGCCTGAACTCATGAACTATTAATTCCAAAGTCCTGAAATGTGAATTTTGCACCATATATTCAAGAAGAATACACTAACCATGAGAAAGTATATCACACCTAAATACAAAGCCTACGCTCTAGATCAGAAATTTGAAACTAAATCATAAACTCATGAACCCATGAACTATGAATCATAAATCATTAACTAAACTTATTGAACCAAAATGTCTAGAAAAAGTTTAAAATTGTTATTCTTTCAAGTGGAGTATGAGTGGGGAATAGGAAAAAATGGAATAGGTGATTTCATTTCGATGAATAGAGGGTTTGTATGCAATGCACCAATTGAATAAGTAAAGCTACTATAGAAAAAACGGGAGCATTTCCTGCGCAGACAATCCTGCAGGATCAGCTTATGAAAGATATACAAGAAGTGGTACTTCGTAGAGTCGAGAATTAAAATCACCTGCAGTATGTGATGGTAGTAAATGATCTAATCTCTCGAAGCTAGTGCCAGATCCAGAACATGATGGATCTAAGAGTATAGCACGAACCTATGGAAACACAAACAGTTATTTGTGAGAAATTTAACTTCAGATGAATATCAAGAAGAGAATTGTGACAAGCAGAAACAATATGCAGGAATACCTTCGAATATGATGAATCCGTAGGGTCAAGACTCAAGAAGTCTTGGTGCATAACTTTTACATCTACACTGAGTTAAGTTAACCTTTATCTATATATACATTAATTATATCGAAGATTATCTGAAGTAATTGGCAGACCATGCTCGTTGGAGATGTAAGCATCATCATATATTGCAATTTTTACTATGTGACTGCAGAAAGGAGACAGCAAGATATGATGTAAGGATACTTGTGGCACCCGCCAGCTTGACATTATTTTTCAGGCGCTCAACTCTTTCCTTGTTAAGTTCACAAGCTATTATTTTCCCCTCACCCTTCATAAGTGCAGCAAGGTGCACAGTTTTATTCCCAGGAGCTGCACAAGCATCAATGACCTTCACAACAACAGTTTCGTCACTTGAGAGCACAATGTGAAATTAGAGGAACATGTATCTGCCTTTAGAAGTACTACCTCCCATCCTGGTTTTGGTCCAAGAGCTATAGCAGCCATAGAACTTGCTTTGCCCTGAAAACGAGAAGGACATTGTCAAAACCAGTTAATGCCGTTTTGACTACTTTTTACATGAAAAGTCACAAAGATCACCTTAAACCCTGTACATTTATACCTGCAAGAAGATACTCCCATTCGCAACTAAATGGTGCTTGTGTAAATCCGCACCTGGTGGGAGAACCAATAGATCTGGCACTGTGTCATCCTCTAGGACCTGATTGATAGGGGGCAACAATTAAAAAAAGAGTGAGCAATCTCGTTGGCACATTTGTTGCATTAATACACATCTAGTCACTATAAAAAAATCCATGGTTTTTATGATCCTGAACTTCAGATATTTAATGTAAAGATTTTCAGCATTTTTTTTTCTAAGATCTTTTCCCCATTATTTTATTTCTTTTTAAAATCACTATTTGCTACTCACAGCTTTTTTAACCAACCAGCTCATCCTATTCTAAAATCCTTCTTCCATATTTTGTTCTTAAACTGACTTTTTCCATCCAAACAAAGCAAATACTTTGCACAGTTCTTCATGATGGTGTGTGATACATGAATGGACTTAAACTGCATAACATTACTTCGGATAACATACCTCATATTGTTGTCTTAGTTCGTGTATAGCAACTCCTGTATCTATCTTAAGAGTGTTCACTCGAACATAACGAGGTTTGTGCAATTCTACAGAGAAACAGAGGGTAGGATTCAGTAAAAACAACATATAAGTCCCTGATATAGTTAACTCCTTTGGGTGCAATTAAAGAATAGACAACCGAGACAGACAATAAATGTTGAAGTCAACAAACTTTTTCTTCAATTAGATGCCCCGTAACAATTATCATCACAAACCTTTCATAATGTCTAATTAAGGATACCAGATTGGATATGAACAGTGTTAAGTGTCTGTGAGTGTCAACAAAAAACAGAATGAAGTAGGAAATACATACCAGAAACTTTATCAAGATCCACCAAGTCTTTTACATTTTTCATTCCCTTGCTCTTTAATATCCGCAACAGAGCCGATTGCAGTGCATCTTTTTTACAAATTAAATACTTTTCAGCGTCACCAGCTGATGAAACTTCCTAAGAAAAGATGTCCACGTCAATAATCTAGAGGTAACATGACAATGGAGCAATGCCACGTCGATGCAGTGATGTGAGAGGTACATGGAAATACAGTGACTGAAGATGCAGGAAATTGTCCACATCGATAACTCACACTACCGAAAGCTACTAGAACAGTGCGAGCAAACAAAACGAAAATGTAAATTACCTGTCCAAAAAGTAAGTCATATGTGATGATATACATTAATTCTTGCTGCTTCTGTACAAAAAAGGGTAAACGTGAGTATGAAATTAACAAAATTTCATCAACATTGCAAAGAACACATTATGTACGACTAAAAAAGAGCACTTTATTAGAGGATTTTTCCGTAACTATTGGTATCTATTCTAGTTGTATTACCTTCCACTTGCCACTTATAACATCAGCCTCCTCCATGACCTCCTTGATAACTGACAGATCTACAAATTGATAAAACAATTGAAAGAACTATTCAGTCGGTTGAGCTTTACTAGTCACCGTATCAAATTATTCATGAGCACCCATGATTTTACCTTAAATTTTAAAATTCAGCTCAATTCAGCCTGATAATCTAAAGCATTACACAATATAATCAACAAACACAATGTTCAACCAGCTTAATTGATATCTATCGTTTAACTGTGAAGATCAACAATACTTCGAGTCGAAACACTTAGCACTTCCATTATACGGATTCAATTATGCTACTTAAAACAGCTCACATTCATCATTTCTTCTATTCATTTTTATTTTTCCAACACAGCTGAATACTCTGTTTGAGTGATTGCAATATTAAGTTATAAGAGTGCAGCTAACGTACGCTTGAGAGTCTGGCAAACCAGTGCAAACGTGGCCTTCTTGTTCCTGATGGAAGGACTGTAAACAAGCGACTTTATTGAGCCGACGGCTCGGCGCCGAGCGTCACCCTGGAGGGCGCTGCGCAAGACCTTAGCGGCTTCTCTCCTGGCGAAGTAAGCCGAGCGTTCAGCATTGGTCTGCCGCTTCTCCTCCGGCTTCTGCTCTTTAGCTGCAGGTCTTTTGGCAATAATCGGCCTCCGCGTCATGGCTTACGCTTTGATTGTGGAGAATGATAAATCAGGGGAGCTCACTCCAGTCATCAGGGTTTAGGGCTTTTCTGAAAATTGCAATTTCAGTTTCCTAAACGACTTTGATTGTTCTGCCACAGCGATTTTATGCAAAACACGATTTTGACGTAAGGACAATCAACAATGTGATGCTGAAGAGAGAGAAATCGATTTGCAATTTCATTTTATTGCCAGAAAAATTCAAATTAAAAGTTAAGGATATACTTATTATAAATCAAGTTTGCAATTTCATTTTACCGCCAGATAAATTTACTTTGGAACTTTTGCTTCTTGAAGCAACATGGACATGGAGGGAAACAAATCTAGCTTTTTCTTACCATTATGTTCCGAATTTGAAGTATACAGTAACTGTTTTATTTAAGAACAACATTACATTATCATTCGATGTGGTCCATGTGGAGCACATTTTCTTAGGTTTATCAGTTACCTAGTCTTCATAAATTTACCAGTCATCATCTCAAACTTCTCAGGGCTTAAATCGGTGCCCTTTGCATCATTTCTACTCGGTTATTGACCGGGTTAAGTGGATAGACGTCATTATCGTGGAATACATATTTAAATTTCCTATATATTTTTTCTATTTATTGAGAATTTACAACTATATTTTAGGTGTGATAAAGTAATATTATGCCCTCATGCTGCAAGGTATTGCAAGAGATTTCAAATTTGTGGTGCAACAAGATGCAATAGGAGGATTCAAATTCGTGGCCTTCAGCACCACGTTCACATACTCCAACATCTAGGTTATCCATTAATGATGATGTTATCTAAATGTCTCTTTTAATATTTATATGTGTTTATATATATATATATATATTTCTATATAATATTACATAATATATATTTAAAATTAAAATAAACTATATATATAAGGAAAGGAGCGGGGCGGGGCGGGTCAGTGGTCATGACCCGCATCTGACCTGCCCCGTGGACGGGGCGGGGCCGGGCGGGGCGTGCCCCGTTCTTCATCGGGGCGGATTTTGCCCCGCCCCAAGGACCTCGGATCGGAGCGGATCGGGGCGGGGCGGATCGATTTTGACATGCCTAAGTAACACTTATGCAAGATCACCGTCTGTAGAACGAGAATTAATGTTATTAACAACATTACTTTTGACATTAAAAATGAGACTTTTGTAACAAAAATATTAAAGGAAAAACTTGTTTCTAACAGTTGCTTTTGTGTAAAAATAAATTTCACAAAAACACCTTTTGCATTAAAAGTAATTATTTTTATAATAAAGGTCACTTTCGTTTTAAGAAAGAGTTCCGTAAAATGATCTTCTCAAGTATTTTGGATTCAATATATTTTTCTGTTATAGAATAGGCTGGAAAACACAAAAAGAGAAAGTGCATTTCTTTTTTCTTTTAAAAAAGGAGGGTCCTATGCACATTTTATAATCATTCCTTCAAGATTCACGTGAAGATTCACACGAGAGAGATAGGGTGTATTTGTTTAAGGTTGGTGAGTGCTGAAATATTGTTGGTTGAGGTAAATAGAATGACGAGATGTAGGCGAAAAAATAAGTTTGATTTTTTGCAATATATTGGGAGAACTTTAAACAAACACACTCATGGAATATTTATTTCCATGGAACACTATGATTAATCTCGGATAGTAATTTAATTTTTTCCGCTCGAGAAAAAAGAATTACAAATAAATATACAACTGTTCAGTTTGAATTAAACGTGTTGAGCCAAATACATATAATGATAGACTTTCCTAAAATAAAATATTAAAATCTATATATATATATATATAAAAGTAAAATGAAGGTTATTATTGTAAATTACTTTTTCCCGCCTAAAAATATCTTTAATGCATTCTTAATTTTTTCTAAAACATTAATTATATTTTTCCTTCAAATTAATACAATATTAAGTATTACCTTCCTTAATAAATGAATATATACTTTATTAAATTAAAAGTAAGAGTTAATGTATAATTTAATGATTGACTAATTAAATTATTATATTTACAAATATTAATTTATTATAATTAATCATGGAACTAAGATTTTCACATATATTTATATATGATAATTAATCTTGAATTATTTTTTATTACATATTCATATTTTCTATTTATTAATATTATTTCGTTATAAATAATAATTACACTTTGCAATCTAAACTATGAGATTTTACATATGCTACAATCTATATTTCTATTTAAAAAATAAAATTAACATGCTTGAGCTAACTAGGTATTTTTAGAGTTCTCAATATAAACAATACTTTGTCGCATTTTTTCATATTTTGCAACCTAAGCAAAATATACAAACATATATATATATATATTAATTGTATCTTTAAATAAATTTCAACATATACATATATTATTAAGATATATTAAAGAATTCATATGTTTTATTTTGTTAGTCCAACTATAGAACAATCATTAAATTTTATTTTATTAATATCAAGATTTATTTAAAATCTAAAAAGTATTTGAGTATATTAAACCACCATGTAAAATATTAAAACTTGAAAATTATTTTTTCAAAGTAAATAGTTATAGTTAAAATTTGAAAAATTATTTAGATAAATCAAAATATTTAAAAAAATTGAAAGAAAAAATAAAAATATTAATTTTCTTATAATACAATACAATTTATTTTATTTGATATATTTTGGTGTGTCGTGTGATATTTATGTATTTGTATTTGTTTTAATATTCATTTTCAATTAAGCTATTGCGGGTTCGCATAGGTTAAGGTGGATACACACACACACTAAATATATGTTTGAGTTTCAATATTAGGAGATATTCATTCTTAAAAGTAGATATAGTTTATTTTTTACATTGAATGTTTTATTTTAATGTAAATTTATAAAATAATATATTTATAAAATTTAAGTTATATTAAATCCATGTATCACTTGGGAGAATTGATATTTACATTATTTATATTTTGAGTTTATATCATTTTGCAACATGTAGTATGCACGTTTTTCAGCCTTTTTTTTTTCATTCACAACCTGAACTATACGTTTTTCCACGTTCGCAACCTCTGCCAGCAATTTAAGTGCGAAAAATAAAAGAATATTATAAAATATTTAAATAACATAAAAATTTTAAAAAATCTAAAAAATATTTTTTAAATTCTAAACTTCATTTAAAATACCAGAAAATTAACTTAAACATGTTGAAAATTTATTAAAGAACTGAGTTTTCTTATAAAAATTTGAAATCAAATCATTCTAAGCAAGAAAAATAAAAATAAAAATAAAAAATTTAAATCATAAAACTATTATAAATTTCTGAAAATTATCTTTAAACTCTAAAAATTTATTTAAACTATTTGAAAGTTATCTTGAAAAATTATTTTATAATCTATAAAATTTTGTTTAGTGGAAGTATCTATGAAAAGTCAAATGTTATGATATAAATATCTTTTTAATTACTTTTTTGAAAAAAATAAATCCTTTTATAAATATTTAAAGTTATTTGAAGTAATATTAAAATTATTCGATCTTTTTTTATGAAAAATGATTTTTTATTAAAACAATTTCTATTTTTTTTTCAGTAAATTTTATGATATTTTAAATAATTTTTTAGAATTTGAAAATAAATATTGTATTTTTTAAACATTTTAATTATTTTTAAATATTTTTTTTCTCTCCGAAAATTGCTACCAAAGGCTGCAAAGGTAGGAGCACAAAGTTCAGGTTGATCGTAAAAAAAAAAATGATTATTCAAATATTTAGTTAGTTAGAATATATAATTCTATTTTTTTTATATTAGATAATATTATATTTAATTTAATAAGATAATTACATTTTACGTGCATCGCACGGGAGAGATACTAGTATATATAAAAGTAAAAATGAAGGGTAATAATGTAATTTTATCTTTCCTTCCAAAAAATTTAGACCATAATTGGTAATTTTTTCTTATTTTTGGTAAGTTCATAATTTTCTTTATTTTTCTAAAATACAAATATTTTTTTCATTTTTAATCCAATTTGTTTGCATAATATACCAAATTATTCATCTTTTCTCAATCTTCATTTTGACATCCATATCACATATATTATAATGAGATATTTGTTTTGAATAAATAAATTATTTGTGCTAGAATTGATGTTATTGTGAATTTTACTATAATATTTTGATTTTAGTTGCAACTAAAATAAGTAAAATAATTTCTTTATTAAAAATATGAGTATTTGTTTTATTTAAGTCATGCAGGGAGAAAACCCATTGTTTAGATAATGAAAATCAAAGGCAAAAACAATACTAATATCTATTTTATAATCAACTTATTGTATCATTAAATTTGCTAAAATATCTTCTTATCACGAAAGTACAAAAACTTTCAGCATATATATATATATGTATATATATGTATTAAAATTGTTATTGAAATTATTTTTAGTTACTTATTTAAATTTTTAATAATGTGTATTTTGTTAAAATTAGTCTTCTAAGGAAATTTATTCTTTGCAGCCTAAATTATGACTTTTATTATATTTGGACACTCTTTTTAATTTTTTTACTTTTACTAAAACTTCAATGCCTTTTTTATACTTGGTCGCACAAATCAACATCGAATGTCGTTTCTACTCTCAACAATCTAAATAAATTTGTTGCATTAATCAATTTTTATCTTCAAATAAATAAAGTATTTATAAGAAGACTATAACATTTATATAAATAATTCATAATGCCAAATAAAATACGAAAATATTCAAATGTTTTGAAGTAACCAAAAACTTTAATTTGTTATTCGAATCATTAAATAAATTTTGAATTTTATTTTGTTAAAATAATATTTTATTAAATAAAATTTATTTAAGTATATTTGAAATCACCAAACGAAATGTTAAAAGTTGCAAATGAAAATTCAATGTTATAAAAAAAAATATTTATAATTTGAACTTAAAAGTTTATTTAGATAAATTAAAAGTTAAATATAAAATAAAAGCAGAGACATAATGAGAAAAGTATTGAACTTTACATTACATATGATCCAAATAAAATATCATTGTTCTTTTTATTATATATTTTATGGTTATTTTTAATTATTTATAGTTAGAATTTAAAAATTATTTTTTAAATAAAAAAATTCTACATATATATATATAAGCCATAGTAGTGACAATTCTGTAAGTAACACTTTCCGGCCTAAAATTTTAGACTATGATTGGTAAGTTGTTGTCACATTTGGTAAACATCAAAAGTTATTTTACTTTCTAAAGTTGCTGATTTTTTTCATTTCTAATCTAATTATTATGTATACTATATCAAATTAATCATCTTTTGAAGATGTTTGACTTGACATCCATATGATATATATAATAATAAGATATTCTATTTAAAATACTATATTATTTGTTCGTTGATTATTTAAATAGATTTCAATATTTGTTGTTGGTTGTACAAAAAATATTGTATCGGTTTGGTATACAATTAAAAATCATTCAAATAATTATCTTTTACAAATAATTGTACTTGATTATTTCATTAAAACCACAACTAATTAATTTGTTTTATCAGACATGAATTGTCTCAAGTTAATATTTAATTTATAATCAGCTTATTAAATTATTAAATTTGCTAATGCTTATTTGCTATAATAATTATTTTTGTTGATAAATTAAAAACATATGACTTTCGTTCATATATATAACTTTATATATTATAATTAATCTTAGAATTTTTCTTTTATTCATTTTTTATATTTGAGATATATTAATGTTATTTTTCTATAAATAATTACATTTTGCAACCTATACTATATATTATAAAAGTTACAACTGAACTTCTTTTAAATAAGCAAAATAAATCAACTAGAACTATAAGGTTTTTTAGACTTTGCAACCTAAACAATACTGGGCCGCCTTAACCAATTTCAATTATGTGTTCTTCTTTTTTCACAGTTTGCAACCTAAGCATTTTTCTTTTTCATTTTTACATTAACCAATGTATATCTTTAAATGAATCTACTATTTACAACATAAATGTATAATTTAATTGGAACTTTTCAAAATATATATGAAAGTATTAAGAAATGTTGGAGCATTATTCCAATTATTGAATTACTTTGTTATTCCAACTATTGAATAGCTTTTGAATTTTATTTTGTTAATTCGTTATTCTTTGTTAATCTATAATATATATATATATATATATTCTCATATATATAAAGTAAGTTATATTAAATTCATATATGACGTGCGAAACTTATATTTACATTATTTATAACTTTATTTATGTTTTATCCTACATTTTAAAAAATATATATTTCATTAGAATAAAACCATCACATATTTAAATATTAGATTATATTATATTTAGTTTTATTAAAATCGTTACTTTTGAAAAAAAACCTCCGTGCATCACACGGAAATATTATTAGTAAAAGATATAACAAAAGCATTGACCTACTATTCATTTATGGCGAAAACTTGGGCACTTAAATTTTTTTAGGGACTTTTAGGAAGTTTTTCGAATTTTTTAAGATTCTCTAGAAGGGTGCACAACGTGCTCTTCTTTTATTACCACCATAAAAATAAGAAGAAAACAGGACTAAAAGTTCATTTTGTGTCAACACAAAAAGGCAAATTGACTGATTCACAATACTCTTTCTCATTTCAATTTATAATTTCTTAATGACCGAAGACAGGAAGTTTCTAGAAGTGGAAATGGTCTCTAAGACCCTTATACATGTTAATTATCTTTTCATAATGTTCATGTTCGTACCCCTCGCATATATCTCTCTCTATATATGTAGGGTTAATTATTAAAAAAATTACCATCATCGACTAGGATTAATTATTAAAAAAATTACAATTTTCGGTGCAATTTTTAATTGAAACAGGATCTTTAAAATTTAGTAATACTAATTGTTGGTTGCATTCATATCTGATGGATCCCAATAAAGTTGGGATATATATCTGACGAAATATTTAATATCTTATTAGATATATTTCCGATACGGATGGAGATCCTATCCATAATAGGAGACAGATCTCTCCCATACTAGTATATGGCAAAAACTTGGGTGCATAAGATGCACCATAGTGTTATTGTACACCTTGTGGGCCCCACCGGTTCAGTCCAAAAAAAACGCACGTCTGAACCGGCCAATTATTATTATATTATTTTTTTTGCGCGCGCGTGTTATATACATAATGACCTGTTTGTTGAACACTAAAAGCAAGTGCTTTGGTGGTATTTAATGTAGTCTTAAATATCTCAACCTTGAGGTCAATGGTTCAATTTTGTTTGCATCTTTTTTCCTTCTTCCTTCATTTTGCCCTTTAATTTTTTCCTATACTGTCATACATCATAATATACACCATATCGAAATATTAAATCTCTTTTCCTTCTTCCTTCATTTTGCCCTTTAATTTTTTCCTATACTGTCATACATCATAATATACACCGTATCGAAATATTAAATCTCTTTTCCTTCTTCCTTCATTTTGCCCTTTAATTTTTTCCTATACTGTCATACATCATAATATACACCGTATCGAAATATTAAATATACTGTGAGTATTGTAAGTTGGAAAAAAAAAATCGCAGTATAAAGCAAAAATTAACTAAAACAACGTATACTGTCAGGCATCATAACGTATACTGTATCGAAATATTAAATATACTGTGAGTATTGTAAGTTGGAAAAAATAAATACTTCGCAGTATAAAACAAAACTTAACTAAAACAACGTATACTGTCATGCAACATAACGTATACTACATCGAAATATTAAATATACTCTCAGGCTTTATAGCATATACTATGCTCGAAATTTGAATATACTGTTGGTGAAAAATAAAAAGGTGGTGTTCATATACTCTCAGGCTTTATAACATATACTATGCTCGGAATTTGAATATACTATTGGTGAAAATAACATATACTATGCTCGAATTTGAATATACTGTTGGTGAAACTATGCTCGGAATTTGAATATACTGTTGGTTAAAATAACATATACTATGCTCGAAATTTGAATATACTGTTGGTGAAAAATAAAAAGGTGATGTTAAGATTCGAACCCGCGCACTGAAGGGTACAATGTCGCGTCTTTACCAAGTCAGCTCCTGTTTTGTGATTCCAAACACACCTTAATATATATATATCATGCGCGCAAAAATCTTAAGTGGGCCCCACAAGGTGTACAATAACACTAATGTGCATCTTATGCACATGAGTGTCACTCCTAGTATATATACGAATATACTGATATTCGTATACTACGAAAAATATACTACAGAATACGTTCATCTCCCGTTCTCTCTAATTTTCTTTCTTGGAGTATCATCGGAGTCCTCGCCTAGGGTGTGAAGTAGACGGCGGATGCTCTAGTAGTGTCTCGGATGCTCTAGTAGTGTTTGTCAAGACGAGCTAGTAGATGAATCAGAGTACGATCCATCACTTTGGGAATCAACCAAATACTTTCTGCAATTGAGGTATATCGATTCCCTAAATACGTGTGTATGTGATTTATATGCTTTAATTTCTAACAATAATCATCAATTTTGAAGATTTTTCAATTATAACATGGACTATATTTCTTAACATCTGATTGTATTGTCACCACTATCTTTAGATGCACATTGACAAGACCATCATTTACCCTGCATCAATTTTACAATCCGTTACTTTCACTGTCGTTAATTATCAGTGAAAGACGTAGCATAATAACTTCAACCACCGATTCAATGCAATTATAGCAGTGAATGACAAAATAGGTTATAAATATAGGACAATCCCGTCAAGATCTGTAATTTGTAAAGATAGAATATTTTGTGTTCGCATTTGAGTATTAAGTTTGAAGTGGACTATTTGGAATATATTTTGACTGCAAAAAGTAAATAAAATAGAAATAATGAGATAACAATTATTCTTTTAAATAATTAATTAGATTACTTACTTTTTTACAAGAAATATTAACCTTACAATATTAAAAGAGAACCTCTAACTTATTTTTTATTAGTTCACTTAATTAATTTTTTTATTTCGACTAACAAAAAGGAGTTTGACTTTAGAAGAAAAGTCAACTAGGATCTCTTCCTTCTGCTGATCATATATTGTTCTAGTTAAGTGGATAGACTTGATTGTCATGAAACACAGGATTTAAATTCCCGGTTTTCTTTTTCTCGTTTCCTGGAAACCTACAACCACCAAATTCTACAATTTCATAAATTCACCTGTGATATCCCTACTCATAAACTGCTCCAGGGTGGATAGACTTCATCATCATGGGACACGTGTTTGAATTTTCTATGAGAATACTTGCGCTGGGATGTAGTAATATGTGTCACGTCTGTTGTAGCACATTCTCGAATGATAATAATGAAATGCACTTTTGTTTAAGAAATTTGTAGGATCAGATGTGTATAGAAAATTATAAAAAAATATATTGAAAATTATAAAATGTGTATGGAGAGTTGAAAAAGATAATGCATGTAATAGAGTGGAAATGTAAAAAGATAGACCATTCAGCTGTAAAATACTCTAAATACGTTAAAAATGTCAAATGTTTCATCTAGATGGAGATATATCAGTTCAGTTATCCCCTATATGTCTTGTTATACTTGGCACCAGAACGAGTACCCTTTTTGGTGCGACTCGGTAAATTCCTCTCCTTTTGAAACAAGGAGGTACCAGTACCACCACACGACTCAAACTTGGTCTGATGCAACAGGTTGTAATTCAGGAATTCGAATTCTGAGATTTTCACAATTCACACTCGCATGACCCACAAACTTAGTTATTCTTTTAAGCCTCCGTTTATATTAATAGATAAGTGACATGTTTTCTAATTTCATTTAGTGTTTGTTTGACGAAAATAAAAAAATTGTGTTATTCTTTCGACCTTGAATAAAATATTAAAAGCCGGATATATAATACCTTAGATAATAATTCAGACCCTTCTATGATAGTTTATCTAATACTTGAAATAATATGGAAAATTATGCCTTACTACTCATTTCTTTTTCAAACTTAATTATTAAAAGAGACATTTAGATAACATCATCATTATCCAAATCTTCATATATCACATGATAAAATATGAAAAATGATAGTTAATATCATTATTCAGAATGTTATATGCTACAATAAATATTGAATTTAAAGTATATAATAATTTATATCCTATTATGTAAAATTATCTTGGTAATCTAAATAATTAACATATCTTTGTTTGCCAAAAGTAACGGAGGCTAAAAGGCTAGATCGACACATTTTCCTCTTCATAAAATATTAGAAAGCACAAAGAGAAAATATATTCCTTTAAAAAATAAAGAGTGGGTCATGCGCATATTTTTACAATCATGTGAATGATATAATTAGTTGGTATACCCACGAGACCATTTAATAGTAGACTTCACACAAACAATTAACAAGGGTCAAAACTACCTCACCGGGTACTAGCGGACTCTTTGTTTATGAATGGATATATTCGTTTAGGATTTAACTCAATACATATGTGTTTAATTATGGGTTATGGTTAATATATTGTGTTGAATCTTAAAGTTCCTCAATAAATTATTTTATTCACCAAACAGCAAAACGTCAATCATTAATCTACTAACTACATCTTACACACATCATCAATCAAACTCAATTTCAATACAACTTTAATCAGTAACCAATTATTCATTAACTAACTCTTACACATATTATCAATCAAACCCTCGGACTAAGTTTATCAATGACCCCCACATCAGGTCATGGGGTTCACGACAAAAACTTAACAAAAAAAAAAAAAATGTTAATTGGCTGCCTTTTTCCTGACCTCGGTTGTGGGATGAGTTGGTCAACCGACCCATTTCACAACTCGTCACATGTCAATACCCTATTGATTATATTAAATTATTTATTTGATATAATTTTAATGATAAATAAATGACATGAATTTATTTTATAAAAATTAAAAAATTTATCAAAATTCTTATTTATTTTTTCTCTACAAGTAGAGCCTAATGTTGACATATTTTGAATTAAAATTTGAAGCTCTTTATTTTTTTTCTTTTATAAATAGATGGGCTTGTCTGATATTTTGGATGAGTTGGGCCATGAAATATAAACCCGAAATGCTAGCTGGTTCGTCTGGACCGATCTGATGGGCCAAAATATTAGTTTTATTGGAAAATATGTTATGTATTTGGATAAAAGAAATTAATATTTATTAAAATATTGAGTTGTGTTGGGTTGTTGATAAAGTATAAAAATGTATTTTTTGGGTTGTGGAGGAGGTTGTGTATGTGGATGAGAAAGAAATGAATATTTTATTGATATATTGAGTTGTGATAGGTTGTTGATAAACTAGTCTCAATATAATTTTAATTAATAATCAATTATTCACTAACTGCCTCTTACACACATCAAATCACATTTACCACCTTTTATATTATAATCACTCTACAACTCAATTTCCAACCAATCTAAACAAGCACTCACTTATTTACTCTACTTCATATTGCACTTTATTCCCAACAATTTACAGTACTTCATTCATCCACAAGCCACTAATAAACAGAGGCTATATATATCTCTTTACGATGTAGAGGTGTGACAAGTATTTTATAATCAATATACAAAATTAAGTTATAAATGCGTACATTAGACATTTACTTCGTAAAGGTAATATCCAAGCTTTGAGTAGAAATTTCCGATTAACAAGAATAAAAAAGTCTACGCATAAGGTCATCGATTGGGACCCAGCGTATTGTCCTTTTTACACTACGCATATATCATAAGCTGATGTTAGGCACAAATTGGTGGTCCCCACTTCTTTCATTAGCCACCATTGATAAGCCATAAGCAACACCTAAGAACTTTCCCTCTCCGTAAGAGGAAGCTCACCCCATGTAAGCCAAAATTCCCTCTACAACCGGCACTTACGTACATACATATATATGTACCAAATATTCATGCACACCCTAGTGATGATCATGGCTTACAATTTCCCCTCTACCACCACTTCTGCCGCGGTCTCATCTTCAGTCGCTACTGTCGACGAGATCAGGGCTTCTCATAATTTCCTCGAATTCATAAATGACTGGTTTGACGAGGATGATATTATTCCATCCGACGTCGTTTCTTCATTTTCTGCTGATTACAATCCCGACGGAGTCTTCGTCGACTCTGGAAATACTACCAACAACCGCTTACTATGCAAGGAGGCTGTGAGCCATAGTAAGCCATCATCACTGTTTTCCCCCTCACATTAATACTGTTTCCTTGCACATAGAGTTGTAAACATGTCAAACCCAGCTGAATATTTGTCTGAAACATTATCGAGAATTTACTATTATTATTTGAGTTGAGCTTGAAGAAAACACAATTCCAGCTCACTTATCTTAATAAAATTTTATTTATCGAGCTTAAGTTTGATAGTTTATCAAACGTAAAAGCATATATGTTATGTTCATGTTCTTATAATATCTTTGTCGGACAAAGTTCAAACAAGCTTTCCCCTAAATGTCGAGTATTATTTGCAATCGGATCCTCACTTCATTTCAAAAAATATATGTGAATTTATAAATAAATCTACTCCAAATATAAGATTGCATGATTAATTGTTGAGTATTGGTTTGATTTTATGATCAGGAAACAGTAGGAGTGATGGAGAGAGAAAGAAAGAATTGAGAGAGAAGGTTGCTTTCAGAACCAAGTCAGAAATTGAGGTACTGGATGATGGGTTTAAGTGGAGGAAGTATGGTAAAAAGATGGTGAAAAATAGCCGCAATCCGAGGTACATACAAAATCATATCATATAATCATATTTGTTGCTATGTAACGGCTCATTTTTGACCATAATTAATCTAAAATATATGATCAATATTGTGAATTGTAGGAACTACTACAAATGCTCAGTTGAAGGTTGCGTGGTGAAAAAGAGAGTGGAAAGAGACAATGAAGATCGTCGATACGTTATAACGACATATGATGGAATTCATAACCATCAAGGTCCTAGGATGTAGCATAAGTGATAAATTCAAATAAAATCAACGAAAAGTGATGCATATACGTTAGTGGTAGTACAGTAGAGTACCATCGCTTACCATTGTTCGGGTCCGTTCGATCCGGTCATGGTTAATGTTGATATCACACCCCACCCCGAATTTCCCCTCCTCAATTATAAAATAAAAAGCTGCAGCTTGTCAAAAATTTCAATACTGCACATACATTGACGTCCCAGAAATTCAATTCATTTGTAGATGGATTTAGAAATTCCTCTTATGGGGTAGTTTATTTTTAATTTTTTTTAACTATGCTCTAAGATTATATGACAATTTTTACCAAATAGTTAGGGAGTAAATTCTGAGTAGATTAGAAGTGAAATTCTTTTATATTAGGTTATAAATTTAAAATATTAGATAAATTATATTAAAAAATAATATTTTAGAAAATTTATAAGGAGGACTACCGTTGACTGATCCCTAAATATGACCATGAACCTCAACAACAGTCAACTGTATAATTTTTCTATATTCATTATATAGTCTAACATCTTTATCTCTATTGCCTATACATAATATATAGTACATCCATCTGGCTCAAGTTAAATAATAGAATTATTTATTTTATTTAATTAAGTTATATCGAAATCGAATAAAACATATATACATATATATATATAACAACATATTATCTTGGCCCTTGCGTACGTTCGTCATTGTGCATATGCATAACTAGGACTGCACACAAAAGTTGAAGATTATCGACATCAAATCAAAATTCGTACTTAACAAGTTTCAAATTATAAGAATTTGTTAATCATTTCATTTTTTTGAACTAAACTAAATCCATTATTTTTTTGGTGCGAACTTGGATATTTTTCAACTTTTCAAGTCGAAACTAGTAGGATACTACAATGATCCATATTGAAACAGAATAACTGAACAATAATACAAATTATACAATTTAAAAATAAATTACCTCTATAAGATTGATTTAAATAAGAATTAAGTCTACAGTGAGTTAAGTTTACATAGATAATAGGAAAAACTTATATTTAATAATTGGATATTTTTCAAAAAACCAAATTAGTGAATTAGAAACAAATTCGAAGTAATAAAATTACATATTCTAGTTAAATTTCCATATATTTTATTTAAATTGAATATGTTATTTAGAAGATAGAAAATCTTCGGTTATCTGAACTGAATTATAACGTTTCGTTATATTCGAAATTTTGAACTGAACTGTCTGGAAGAAAAAAAAATGATCGTATTTTACCATCCCATTTTTTGAATTGGTTTTGTATATTACGTTTTTAAATAATCGAAGTTTGGTATAAATCTGGAGATTTTTAAATCTTCGATCCACACCACACCGTGCACACATCATTAGCTCCACCACTTGTCACACACACACACACATATATATATATATATGACGTTACTCTATACATATAATATGTAGTAGAGGTACGAAATACAAGATGAAACGTAGCTTAAAATAGCGTATGTCTAATATCTTACTATATAATAGAGGAGAACCGTCTATAATGGGAAATCATAAACATTTTTCTGCCTATTTTAACCTACTAAAATTAGATAGTTTAATCAATGGCTAATATAATAAGATATGTATATATATATATATATAAATCAATTTTATGTTACATTTTCATTTTTATGTATAAGAGCATCTCCAACTCAGCAATAGAATGGAGATGCATGCTTTTTGGACTCCAATGGCTGTCTCCACCTATGGTTGTATAATAGTGATGGCCTCTGCTGCACTAGTGGCGCATTCTTTGCATTGCGCCACTTCATGCTTTTTTTTTAATATTTTATGTTTATTTTAATTATGATATATGTTTTTATTTCCTTTTGATGGCCTCCAATTGCTGCACTAGTGGCGCATTCTTTGTGCTGTGCCACTTCATGTTTTTTTTTAAATATTTTTGACAAATGGGTTGTTTAGAGTGAAAAATAGGATTAAAGTATGTGTTTTTAACATATATTTGTAGTTTTTAAACACTCATTTGTTATATTCTTCGTATTTCTTTTCTCTTGTTGGAAAACCTCGTTTTCAAGCATTTTGCAGGTAAAAAAGTATACAAAGAGGTGACGAGTAGATTGGAGTCGAAGAAATCGATAAAAAACCCGAGGAATGAAGAAACGGGCCAAAATTGGGCCGTGCATGGTCACAACCGTGAATGCCTTCACAAACCGTGCACGGTCCGTGCGCGCAAAAAGCAGGGGCAGCCATACACGGGCGCACGGTCATGACCGTGCGACCGTGCGCGGACCGTGCAAGTCTGTCCAGAGAATAGGTGATTTCAGGGGTTGTGCACGGTCCGTTCAGCCTTGCACGGGCATGACCGTGCACAAACTCCGAAATTGGCTTAATTTCAGCCCATTTATGTAATTTTGAGCCCAAGACTTTGTAAAAAAGCCCCAAATGGGGGTATAGACTAAGATTTTCAGATTTTTGGAACACACACTATTCACTTTACTTAGTTTTTAGAGAGAGAAAGCTAGAGAGCAAATTGGGGGAATTACTTGAAGATCAAGATTTATTTCTTCAATAGGTTTTATCCTTCCATTTTCATCTAAATTTTGTATAAACATGATTATGTCTATATATTTGTGTTTATTTATTATGATGATCATGGTTGGCTAATTTTCTTAATCTAGGTTTAGAAAGTAGATTATGGGTGATTAGTGATTTTACTCGATTAATTTAATCTCGTGCTATGCTATTATTTGATTAATGATTTATTATGCTTGTTGAATGATTTGATCACTTGTTTAACATTATTGAGGATTAAATTGAAACCCAGAGGGGAAATTTGATCCGAGATCACATTAATCGACATGATTAGGCAATAAAACCGAGAGGTTTGAGTTAATTGTGGGAACATTGATCTTAAGACCGATTAGGAGTTGTATTTGATTAATCGACCGGAGACGGTGATTAATCTTATACAATTAACACGTAAGTTGCTCCGAGAGGGGATCTTACATATAATCTGTGATCCTTTCCTAATACGTAGCATTCGGTTTAAAGGTTGAAATAATCGAGATAATAATTGCTAATTACCCTAATCGAAATCTAAGCCTAGATTACCCTTATTAATCGGTTCTTCCCTATAAATTGCCATCTAGTCTATCTTATTAGTTTCAATTGCTTGTTGATCTAAATTAGAGTTTAAAAATACAAAAACCAATCTCGATCGTCTAGTTAGCCACTTAAATGTTTGGATTACTTCATCTTTCCGATATTGGGCCGATTCCTCGTGGGATCGACCTTGTGCTCACATAGTGCTACTTCGACGCCGTATACTTGCGGTTGTTCGATTTAGTTACAACAACTAAGTGTGTGTCAAGTTTTTGGCGCCGTTGCCTGGGAGTCGGTAACAATAGCTGAAAAATGTTGTTCTAGGCATTTAGTGATACTCTAGACACTTTCTTTTTGTTAGTAGTTTAGTTTATTTTAATTGTCAATTAATCATTAATTGAGCTTACGGGATCTCTTTTTGATTGGTGTGCAAGGTGTTGATGCACTTGAGGTCACAAGGATTGGAAGGCTTGCTACCTATTGATCCGTAAATCGAGGCAACTTGTAGACACAATCAAGGGAGAAGGAGTAGAGAAAGAAGCATGGAAGCCGGAGATAACGACCCAAGAGTCTTCAATCAAGTTGAGAGGAATGCACCGGGAATTCCGCCGGAACAAGAAAACATCTATGATCAAATGATAGAGATGATGCGGAAACAACAAGAAGAGGTGAATGCTCTCCGGAATTGGAGAGAGCAAGTGCTTAACCCGCCACCACAAGATACTATACAAGATTTCCTACGACCGGTAGCAAATCGGAATTTTGGTGGGATGGGTAGAGTGCCCGTGAATGCAGTGAATTTCGAACTAAAGCCGACACTCATTAACATCATTCAACAGAACCAGTTTGGAGGTCAAGCTAGTGAAGACCCGAATTTGCATTTGTCAACGTTCTTGGAAGTATGCGGGACGATTCAAATCAACCAAGTCCCACATGATCAAATTAAGCTCCGCCTTTTCTCATTCTCATTGAGAGATAGGGCAAAGTTGTGGTACAACTCCCTCGCCAACGAAGATATCCGAACATGGGACGATCTCTATCAAAGGTTCCTTCAGAAGTACTTCCCGGCGAGTAAGACCATTAGATTGAGAGGAGAAATCACGCAATTCCGACAGTTCGATTCTGAATCATTGTGGGAAGCTTGGGAGCGTTTTAAAGACTTACTCCGGAAGTGTCCCCAACACGGGTTGCAAGATAATGAGCAAATTTGTTACTTCTATAACGGATTATTCGGGTCTACAAGAGAAATCATAGATGCAGCCGCCGGTGGTGCATTGTTGGCAAGAACGGCGAGAGATGCAACATCAATCATTGAGGACATGGCCACAAATTCATATAAATGGCCAACCGAAAGGAATAAACCGAGGGTGGTTGCAAGTGTAGCGGAAAAAGAGGCAAGCTCTTCGCTTTCAACTCAAATAGCGGCTTTGTCAAAACAATTGGAGTCGCTAACCAAAGCTGCCTCTTCGGTTCAAATGGAACAAAGTGCAAAGGCCGTTGTTGCACAAGAAGACCCCGAGGATTGTAACTTCATTCATCAAAGGGGTTATGGAAACCAAAGGGGACACCAATATCCCTATTCGGGGCAAGGTCAACATTCGAACTTCAATACAGCCAACACCAACCGGGTCACTACCAATCGGGATCAAAGGGGCATCAAAATCTCTCCTATGGCAACCCCAACAATTCAGTCCAACCACCACCCGGATTCTCCGTTACCAATGGGGTAATAAACGAAGGAAGGGAACCAAGTTTAAAGGAACTCTTGACATCATTCATCTCAAGGACGGACGAAAGAATGTCACAAATGGACAATTCTTTCGCAAAAATTCAAGTTGATGTCAACAAGAGCATGTGACAAATGGGGCCGACATTAAAAGCTTGCAATTGCAAATGAGCGAGTTAGCCCAAGCCATTAGTCCCCAACACCAAAAGGGGCAGTTTTCGAGTGACACGGTGAAGAATCCAAAGGAACAATGCCAAGCAATTCGACTAAGGAGCGGAACCGAGTATGAAGGACCAAAGCTACCGGTGGAAGGTGACCAAGTGATTGAGAAAGAGCATTTAGAGGAGCAAACCAAACCCAAGGATTGTGGAGAATCAAGTGAAAAAGGAGCCGTGAAGCCAAACTCCACTCCTAACTCTACTCCTCTTACTTATGTCCCTCCCCTCTCATTTCCACAAACTTATCAAAAGAAAAAGTTGGATAACCAATTTGCTAAGTTTTTGGAAATCTTCAAGAAATTGCATATTAACATTCCTTTTATTGATGCTTTGCAACAAATGCCTAATTATGCTAAATTTTTTAAGGAGGTGATATCGAAGAAGAGGAGGTTGGAGGCTTATGAGACGGTTAACTTAACCGAGGAGTGTAGTGCCGTAATTCAAAGAAGAATTCCTCAAAAGAGGAAGGATCCAGGTAGCTTTACAATTTCTTGTATTATTGGGGATAAAAAATTTGAAAAAGCATTATGTGATCTTGGGGCAAGTATTAATCTCATGCCACTTTCTATATTCAATAAATTGGAAATTGGAACCATCAAACCTACCACTATTGCTTTGCAAATGGCGGATAGGTCTTTGACCTATCCAAAAGGTATAGTGGAGGATGTGTTGATCAAGGTAGGTGAGTTTATAATCCCGGTGGATTTTGTAGTTTTGGACATGAATGAGGACAAGGAAGTCCCCTTGATTTTGGGCCGCCCGTTTCTAGCAACGGGTGGAGCCCTCATTGATGTTCAAAAAGGGGAACTCACCTTACGTGTGAATGATGAGAAGGTTACTTTTTCAATTTATAAGGCAATGAGGTTTCACAATGAGGATGAGGTTAATGTCATAGAAGAATGTAATGCTTTGGATTTGCTAGATACCAATGATACAAGAAATCTTTTACCTTCAAGTGAAATTGATTCTTTGGAGATTTGTTTGCATGACTCTATTTTTGCATGTGCTAACCATGAAGCTAACGGTGTTGATGTTTTGGATAGTGTTAGTGCATTGAATTCTTTACAGGAGGTACACAATAAGGAGATTTCTTGGTTGAAATTGGCGGATGAGGAGTCAACCGGACTAAAGGAATCTAAGGGTAAAGAAGAAGAAGGACCCAATGTTGAGTTGAAGCCTCTCCCCGACCACTTGAGGTATGAGTACCTTGATGAAGGTAAGAAATTTCCGGTTATAATTTCAGCATATCTTAATGAGAGTGAATGTGCGAAATTGATTGAAATCTTGAAAAAGCATAAAAGTGCTATTGGATGGTCCATCTCGGATCTTAAGGGGATTAGCCCCACTATTTGCATGCATAAAATTTTAATGGAAGAGGACTATAGACCGAGTGTGCAAAGTCAGCGTAGGTTAAATCCAATTATGCAGGAGGTGGTGAGGAAAGAAGTTTTGAAATGGCTTGATAATGGCATAGTCTTTCCTATATCCGATAGCAAGTGGGTGAGTCCTACCCAAGTCGTGCCTAAGAAAGGAGGAATAACGGTAGTAAAAGTGAGTGATTTAGAAGAAGTAGCCACTAGGTTGATAACCGCTTGGAGGGTTTGTATTGATTACCGGAAGTTGAATGCGGCTACTAGGAAAGATCATTTTCCACTTTCATTTCTTGATCAAATGTTGGATATATTAGCCGGGTATGACTATTATTGTTTTTTGGATGGGTATTCAGGGTACAATCAAATTATGATTGCCCCGGAGGATCAAGAAAAAACGGCTTTTGTATGCCCATATGGCATCTTTGCGTTTAGGAGAATGCCCTTTGGCTTATATAATGCACCGGCCACTTTCCAACGATGCGTGATGGCTATTTTTAGTGGGTTGATCGAGAATGTGATGGAAGTATTCATGGATGATTTTTCTGTTTTTGGTGCATCATTTGATCATTGTTTGTTTAACTTGTCTCTAGTCTTGCAGCGTTGTGAAGACACTAACCTTGTATTAAATTGGGAAAAATGCCACTTCATGGTGAGAGAAGGTATAGTGTTAGGGCATAAGGTTTCAGCTGCAGGGTTGGAGGTAGACCGAGCCAAGGTGGTTGCAATTGAAAGATTACCACCACCACTCAATGAGAAGGGAATCCGAAGCTTTTTAGGCCATGCTGGTTTTTACCGAAGGTTTATTCGTGATTTTTCGAAAATTGCTAAGCCTTTGTTTCACCTTTTGGAAAAAGATGCTGCTTATGTTTTCGATGATTCTTGTCTACAGGCCTTCGAAGTGTTGAAGAAAGCGTTGGTTTCGGCACCAGTCTTGATATCACCTGATTGGAACCAACCTTTTGAACTCATGTGTGATGCGAGTGATACAACAGTCGGGGCAGTTTTAGGACAGAAAAGGGATAAAATCTTCCGGGTGATATATTACGCGAGTAAAAGCCTTGACCCAACCCAGTCACACTACACAACAACAGAGAAGGAGATGTTAGCGGTGGTATATGGGTTCGACAAATTTCGTGCCTATCTTGTGGGCACGAAAACGATTGTATACACCGACCACGCAGCCATCCGGTACCTTTTCGATAAAAAGGATGCCAAGCCAAGACTCATTCGATGGATCCTACTTTTGCAAGAATTCGATTTAGAAATCAAGGATCGGAAAGGGTGTGAAAATGTTGTAGCCGATCACCTTTCGAGGATTGAAAATGAAGTGGATAAAAAAGGGCAACAAGAGGTGATCAAGGATACATTTCCCGATGAACATCTCATGATGGCGATTGCTCGGCTTCCGTGGTATGCTAACATTGTGAACTTCTTAGCTTGTTGAGCACCTCCACCCGATCTCTCATCACATCAGAAGAAGAAGTTCTATCACGAAGCAAGGTTTTATATGTGGGATGATCCATATCTCTTCCGAAGATGTGCTGACTCGATTATCCGGAGGTGTGTATCAGAGGAAGAGGGTCGAGAGATCATCGAACAATGTCACTCTTCGCCAAGTGGGGGACACTTTGCGGTAAACAGAACAACAACTAAGGTGCTTCAAAGTGGATTCTATTGGCCAACGATCTTCCAAGATTGCCACAACTTCATCAAGCAATGTGATTGGTGCCAACGAACCGGTGGGATCTCGAAAAGATATGAAATGCCACTTGCCAATTCTATTGAAGTGGAACTGTTTGACGTTTGGGGAATCGACTTCATGGGACCATTCCCATCATCTCAAGGCTATCAATACATTCTATTGGCGGTGGATTATGTTTCTCGATGGGTTGAGGCCATCCCTACATCAACCAATGACTCTAAGGTGGTACTAAGATTTCTTGTGAAGAATATCATCACCCGTTATGGAGCACCTAGAGCATTACTTAGTGATGGAGGGTCGCATTTTTGTAACAAATGGCTCAATGGCTTATTGACCCGGTACGGTGTGAAGCATAGGGTGACTATACCATATCACCCTCAAGCAAATGGTCAAGCCGAATTAGCTAACCGGGAAATCAAGCAAGTTCTCGAGAAATCAGTAAGTGGAAACCGGAAGGATTGGGCTCTAAAGTTGGATGATGCATTGTGGGCGTATAGAACGGCCTACAAGACACCCCTTGGTATGTCTCCTTATCAACTTGTTTTTGGAAAATCATGTCATTTGCCCGTGGAGCTTGAACATCGTGCATATTGGGCGATAAAGAAGTTGAATTTCGACTTCCAATCGGCTGGGGCAAATAGGGTGTTACAATTGAACGAACTTGATGAGTTCCGAAATCAAGCATTTGAGAATTCAAGGGTGTACAAGGAAAGGGTTAAGAGGTTTCATGACAAATTGATCATCAAGAGAGAGTTTTGTCATGGAGACCAAGTCCTTTTGTTCAATTCCCGTCTCCAACTTTTCCCCGGGAAGTTAAAATCAAAATGGTCGGGACCATTCACAGTCAAGAGAGTGCTACCAAGCGGAGTTGTTGAGCTACTCAATACCGACGGGAGCACGTTTATGGTGAATGGCCAAAGAGTAAAGAAGTACTTTGACCAAGCACAAGAAAGAGAGGTTCACCAACTGTCTTTGGTTGAACCGACTTGAACCAAAATAGACAGGCATCTGGCTAAAGACGTAAAACTTAGCGCTTGTCGGGAGGTAACCCGGCGGTTCAATTTCTTTTAATTTCGTATTTTGAATAATTAGATAGTTTTATTTAAATGTTTTTAAATTTTTAGTGTTGAATAATGACAGGTAAATGCAAGGAATGATGGGAAAAGTGGTAGGATGCAAAGTGGATGAGCACAACTTCAAAAAAAATGGGTAAAATCTCAATTTTTAAGCGTGCACGGTCATGACCGTGCACCCTTGCACGGTCCGTGCATACCTCTCCCGAGAGGTGCCCAATTCTGGGCTCGTGCACGGACCGTGCAGAACTATTTTCCCGAGAGCAGCCCATTTTTCAGGTCGGACCGTGCACCCTTGCACGGACCGTGCACGACCTGGGCAGAAACATATTTGAACGCGAAAAATACCTCCAAAACCCATTTCCCTCTCTTCTCTTCGCGAAAACACAACAAAACACACACACACACACATAAATCCAACGCCATTCTTGGAAAATCAACACCTTCAAGTCATTATCTTCCTACATTGACAAGGTATGCACATTAAATCTCAATTAAATTCGAATTTTTGGCCAATTTTGTCAAATTAGGGCTTAGTTGTGTAGTTTGCCTTTAATTTCGAATGTCTTTGTGATTTGTGGATAATTTGCTTTGTTGTGAACATATTGTTGATGATTGAGTATAGGGAATAGATTGAACTTGAAATTGTTCAATTCGGAGTTAGAATTTCATTGGAGTAGTTAGTCGAACACCTTGCGTGCAATTATTTTTGTGCTTGTTTGTTGATTTAAGGCCAATTGGTGCCTTTTTCTTATGAATTGTTTCGACTTTATTCTTCAATTGAGTGTAGTATTGCATAAATTTGTGGACATTGAGGTGTGTTGAATGTGTAAATGCAAGATATGCTACTTTCTTGGCAAATTGATGATTTTTGACCTTCTTGCATTTCATGGATACCCTTCATTCCCCTTCATCATTCGAATTGAACTTGTATGCATCAAACTAGTTGGGATTATGGTGCATTACCACTTGTTTCACTTCAAGCACACAACACCAAACTAGTTTGAGGGTAGGTGTTATTTGCTCAAGAACACATTTAATTGCTCAAGAATGGAAAGCATTGTGTAGAAATTGTGTGTTATGTGTGTTACTTGTTCATGATCATACTAGACATGAGGCTTTATGCAATTCGGAATGCATTATTTTTTCACATAAACCTCAAGTCTAGTTTGACCAGGGTTGATGAGAAATTATCTCACATGTTTTGTGTGATTGTAGGTCATATTTTCTTACACTAAACATGGGGCCAAAGAGAAAAGTTGCAAGGGTGGGCGAGTCAAGTTCGAGGGCCACACAAGACCCTACTGAGCAAAGTGAGCCCGCGAACATAAGCCCGAGTGATTATGGAATCAATTTTGGCCGGATGTGGGAGTCGGAGATAGTTCAAGAAAAGTGGAATAAGCTGACCAGAAGACGGATCATTCCAACACTATACCCCGATCCCCCAACTATGGATGAGTTGGGTATCCGGGAAGACGTGGAGACTTTGATCCGACGGATGGATTGGGGTCACTTCCTTTATGGATATTGGCCCACCTACAAGGAACTAGTCTTGGAATTCTTCTCTACTCTCAATGTTGTCATGCATCGCGACGAAGCCTTGAGCATGACATTCCGATTGGGCAACCGGCCTCGTGAGATGCACTCGAGACAATTGGGAGACATCTTCCGGTTTCACTCTCCGGGCGACTTCCCTCACCATGAGGATTTCAATCCTCAAGAATTTTGGCCCAACATAAGTTACCAACCAGACGCCACACCTTCTCACCCCACATACAATGCTAGCAGATCAAAGCCGACCGAGATTCGAAACCCAGTATTCAGATACATGGCTAAGATTATGCAGCATACTCTCTTCGCAAGGCACGAGGCGGGAGGTCTTCGGGCAGACGAACTCTATTTGCTATGGTGCATGATGAAGCCTCACCAGGTGCGATCAGCACCTTATTTGATGGGCCAGTTCAATTCAATAGCACACGAAACAGGTGCTATCCGAATTGGAGGGTTCATCCCTGCCTTGGCTGTGCATTACAAGGTAAATCTCTCCAGATTTCAGCCAATGCGCGGAGAATCAAGGATAACGACAGAAGTCCTCAAAACGTCTCATTACATTAAGTTATCCAAGGAGAGAGTTTGGATGTGGCAGCAGCGAGAGGGGGGGGGGGTTCCTTTCCCTTGCCTAACCCCCCTCTGACTACGGTGATGAGGCGTGAAAACTGGTTGATGATGACCACGGTCCATGCGGAGATGATTCAGAAGGGTTTAGCTGGCGTTCTACCTAGGCACGTGGCGACTGAGGAGTAAATGGAAGAGGATCAGGAGATCCAAAACATTGAAGAGGCATTCCTTGGACAGCGAGGGGAGGAGTCTTCCTCCCGACAGTGCGGGGAATCCTCCACAGTCACTGCTAGGTTGAAAGTTGTGGAAGCGGCCCTCAACGAGCTTAAAGAGCAGCAACAAACACTTATCAACAACCAAGCTCACATAATGCAAACACAGCGAAACTTGACAACGGGCTAGTCCACAATTATGAACGCATTGTTGGAAATCATGGAGGCCCAGAAGGTCAGCTCAAAAGAAGAAAGGAGAATGGCAAAAATGCTGCAAAAGCTCGAGGACTTGAATGTTCAAGCCGGCCATTATGATCCCACACCACCCTCCCCTTAGGGGGAGTTTGTAAGTTATTCGCAACATCTTTACTTCTTAAAACTATTTTAACGCCTTTTGGAATCTAGTGTAAAATAGTTTGAGGGGGGATGTATGTTGCGAAATTTGAAGGGTGGTTGATTGTCTTTTCTTGCATTTGTTTTGCCAAAATTGAACTATGTTTTAATGTTTATGAAGTTTTTGTTTCGAACTTTTAGTTTCAATTAATTTGTTAAGTTATTTTATCTCTAGTTGTTGATAGCTTGTTAGGTTGTTGATTTTAATTTGTAAAAAAAAAAAAAAAATGAAGTTCTTGAAAGAGGAAAGATTAGGTTGATAAGGTATTGGAAGTGTTGTCAATGATGATACACAATTTTGTGTTTTCATTGAAAATGTGATATATGCACATACTTGTTATGGAACAAAGAAATTAATCATACTATATAAGCCGGTGAGATTTTGAGCCAAAATGAAGAACTCCTATTTTTGGAGTTCAATATCTCTTTGATTTGTGTGATGTTGGTCATATGCATAGTACCTCTAGAACTTGCTTTGAGTCTACTTGAAATCACTAGGTATAATTATGAGCATTAAAAATGATTTTAGGCAATATTTGATTATAACCCATTTTGAGCTTTAAAAATCATCTTCTTACCCCTTTATATCAATGATCCCTAGTTAGCCAAGTTGAACTTGTAGCCTTTTTCTTGATAGCTATAATTACAAGCCATATCCATCTTTTTAGCCTTTTTCCCACACTTGGATCGAACGAGTTTGATAGAGGGAATTGGAAAGTGGATGTGAGAGAGGGTTACAAACATGATGAGAGTGCGATGATGAATATAAAATGGGGAGAAAAAGCCAAAAAAAAAAAAAAAAATTGCGTTCTATTTCGATTAGACGTTTATAGTTTATAACCAAGAAAGGGTAAAAGGAAACTAATAATAGAGCTTACCTTGATTGAGTTAGAAGTCAAAATATTGCTAACTCATATTTTATGCACAAGAGTTGGTTGTGGTGATTTGGAGAAGGTGAAAGAAACATTGAAGTTTTGAAATGATGAAAAAGGAGTGAGAGTGAAACTTATGTGAGAATTAGTTGAGTGTAACTCAATCGATCCAAGTTAAGTCTCTACACTCAAACATATCTCACCTAGTCCAAAAAGCCTACATTACAACCAAAACAAAAGACCTTTCTGATTTTTTGCTCATATTTATCAAAAGTGACGGAAAGATGAGACAATAAGCAAGCATATGGTAGGTGATAATGCGCAATCCGGTAGTCAAGAACTATAACTATAATCGACGTAAACAATATGGAAAAAACACAGGATTTACGTGGTTCGATCCGGAGATCTACGTCCACGGGCAGAAAATCACTCTTGCCGAGGTGTTTCTTTCACTAGAATTTTGAGTTTACAGATAGTACTACAGAATACAAAGTCCGAACCCTAATTCCGAGTTCTTTTCACCTATTTATACTACCAAATCAAAACCCTAACTAACTCCCTATAATCTTGCCCATCAAATCTGCATGGCAGTTGGGAAAAGATCATGGACCTTGATTCGCGGAACAGACTTGATTCGCGGGCCTGCCGGGCCTGGGCCTTCGCGCTTGCTGGCGCGTTTGCTGGGCCGGTAAGTAGGCTCACGTATTAACCCGACCCGAAGTAACCAGGTTATCCCTATTGGATGCCCCCCCCCCAGCCGAAGCGAGGAGGGAGCTTCGGTTGTCACCGGAGTGGTACTGTAAGCAGGAAGGGCCGTGGTCACTGACCGGCCGACGTGTTTACGGTCGAATAAGTCGATCCGAGTCCCCGGAGGACTTGGTGGAGCAGTTTGTGGACACGAAGTCGAGCTAGGCCGGAGTGTCTAAGACCTTTATCGGGATGCCAAACTTCCCAAAAGCAAGAAACGCGGTGTAAGTACGTAACAACCTGGCCGCGGTGGGGGGTTCACCGGAGTGAGTTGCTTGGCCAACATGAAGGGAACACCGGAGTGTGGTAGCAAGACCAAGGTGGAAGATACACCGGAGTGTAGTTTGAATCTTCCTGAAGAAGGGTGAGGCTGATGTGATTGGCGGCGCCATCATGAGAGAGAGGGATGTGAAGTGACACGCTCTGCAACTTCCAAGAAACCTGTTCCCCACGCGCCTTGGGAACTGTAAAGCGCGTGTGGCGCACGTTTAAATCCCCACTATTGAATTTGAATTGTTTGCATCAACGCCGTTGATTTTTGCGTATATAATTGGAGTAATTGCACAGTAACCTTTCATCTTCTTCATTGCGATTCATCAGTTTAGAAAGCGGGAAAAAGAGGAAATCTGCATTTGTGATTCATCTCAGATAAAAAAACTTCTCGAATCAACCCTTTCAAATTCAAACCAAGTAAGTATGTCTTCCTCTTCATCTTCTTCAACTTCTGCCTCATCTTCGGGCTCGATTGAAGAATTAGGGACTTCGAGTACCCCGTTAGACGTCCCCCCCTATCATATCTCATTCCGGAGAGGAATGAGGTTAGAACTGTAGACAGAGTTGATGGCTTAGAGTGCAATGTCATGATGGTTTCATTTTATGAATGCACGGTGGAGGATCTTGAGGTGTCCTCTATAGCGCTAAGGATGTCGCGAGAACAAATTTTGAGGGAGCTCCCGGCTTTTTACCTCCCCTTCGACCTTGAGTACATAATCCCTATCCCCGAGGATAGGGCCTGTTGCCCACCGCAAGGGTTTATTACCGTGTGTATAGATACCCTTAGAGTAGGATTGAGAGTGCCGCTGTGGGACGTCGTCGTCCAACTACTGAAATACTACGGTATTGCCCTCTGTCAATTAGCGCCGAACGCGGTGAGGCAGATGGTGGGATTCACCGTAGTTTGTAAACAGGCCGGATTAGAACCGACCGTAGATCTCTTTAGGTTCTTCTACCAACTAAAGAACTTCGGGAAGTCCAAGGGGTGGTATTCCTTTAGTCCCCGAGCCCGAGGAGGGTTCAAGGTGCAGAATCCGAGCAAAGTAGAGGGGTGGAAGGAGAGGTTCATATTCATTAGGAATAAAATAGCTCTCCCGAAGTGGAGGAGTGACGAGGTGCTTGATACCGCCCCCGTGGAGAGCCCGGGGGCCGAAGTGAAGCATACATTCCGGACAGTGGGGACTTTCAAAACCCTCTGCTCCGAGGAGGAATTGGAGAAGGCAGGGCTTAGTCTGTATTATTCGGGCAATGGAGGCGCCGAAGAGGGTAGGAGTTTTTTCTTTCCTTGACATTTTAAACTTGTCATTTTGCGCAGAACTAACCATAGACATATATGCAGTGGGACGCTTCGGAAAGCAACCATCAGCAGGAAGCCCCGCGAAGACTGCAGCGGCCAAGAAGAAGGGGAAAGCCGCTGAGGTGTCCCCCTGGGGGAAGATGCCCCCCAGTGCGCGACCAGAGGCGGGGTCCGGTATGTCGGCGGAGCCATCTCCCGTGATGAAAAGGAGGCCGGAGCCTACCGGCACTCCGCTGGCACCGTCCAAAAGACCTCGAGTAGGGGAGAGTACGGAGGTAACACTCAAAACACTGATCACAACTTTTACGTACGCGAGGTGTATAATATGAGGTTTGAGCGCGGTGGCGTGTTGTATTCAACTTATCCAGGTAGGACAGGCGACCCCCAGTATGCTGGGGTTTGACGGCGCGGACGCCGAGAAGATTCTGCAGCTAGCCAGAGGAATAATAGAGGTTGGCCTGAAGAGCGAGGTGGAGGCCAGAGAAGAGCTGGCCGCGGCAGCGCGGGATCTTCGCGCGCGAAACGACAAGTTAGCTCAAGACTTGTCCGAGGCGCGTAAAAGGGCGTCGTTGGTCGAGGAAGAAGTGGTGCGCTTGTGCAGTGTGAGGGCCGAGAATGCTGCTCTGCGAGGAGAAAATCTGCAGCTTCGGACGGAGATGGAGGTGCGGGAAGCCGCTGTGATCGAGGGGCAAGGAGCGATGCTGAAAACGTTCGCCGAAAAGTTACTACACACCAGCACGTTCCTTGACTTCCAGACGGGGTTTGTGGCAATAGGGGACAAAGCCACACGAGCTTTAGTGCTGGAGGAGGTGAAGGAAGCGTACCCGAATGTGGACATCAATCGTCCAGAATTCGGGTATGACCCTGAGGCGGTGGCCGAGGTGGAAAAGGCCTATTACGCCTCTCTAGCGAAGCTGCCAGAATGGCCCCTGGTGAAGGTGCTCGGGGAGAAGAAGCAGCTTCTGACTGCCGCGGAAGTTGCAACCTGCGAAGCTGACCAAGACGAAGAATTCCTGGCATTCTGCCGAGGTGAACTAGCTACCGCACCCCGGAGCACCGAGGCCCCCCCACAGATGGAGGTTGAAGCCCTAGCTGCGATCGAGGCCGTCGCAGCAGCTGAAGGAGAAGAAGCCGAAGTGTCCGAGGGCCGGCGAGAGGAGTTGCCCGAAGAGACTGAGGCAATTGAGCGGGAGGTCAGTCGATCCCCGCAGATTTAAAGTTGTACTTTTTTAGAAATGTTAGGAATCATGTACTGTGTTGAACAATTGTAATCTGCCTTGTGAAATATAATCATGTTTCCCAGTCTCTTGAACTTCTTGTTTTACTTGCATGAGCAATTTTATGTCCGTTGTCGAACTGAATGTAACTCTTTACATACTTGAGAGTAATCGATCTGGTTGTCTTCGTTGTTTGTTTAGAACACCGCGGAGCTACACGAAACAATAAAGAAGCTCATGCGATCACTTGAGTGGTTCCGCGGAGAGAAGAATCATCTGCAGACGCACGTAGTGCCAAAGCTGGAAAAGCAGATTGCCTCGGCAGAGAAGAAGGTGGTTGAGGCCAATGAAAGAGCCAAAGACTTCGAGATGAAGTATCGAACTACAGCTGCCGAGATGAGCCGCGTCCGTGTTCATCAGAAGGAGTATGAACGAATTCTTTCAGAGTTCGGTCTGCTGACTTTTGAAGAAGTAGAGGAGCGGGTCGTTGAAATCCAGAGTGACATCGCGGCATTGATGTCGAGGAGCTCTGTCGAGTCCGCGGAACTCGTGAGGAAACGAGAAGTCCTGGAGCTGCTTCTCAGTATGTATGAAGGGCTGAAGAGCCGAGGCAGGTGGAGGCCTACTGCTGAAGAATTCATCGCGAGCTCCAGTCGGGACCGAAGTACGCAGAGAGCTCCTCAGAAGGATAAGAAAAAACCCTCCGGAAAGACCAAAGGCATAGTTATCCAAGAGCCAGCTCCAGTAGTCACAGCCGAAGAAGAACCCGCAGCGGTTGCCGAAGAGGTGGTCGAAGAGCTGGCCAGGGAAATCGAGGTGATGGTTCCGGAGGAATGGGACCCTGAGCAATGGGCCCAAACTCCAAGGTCCGTGCCCCAACAAAGCAGACAAGCGCGGACCAGAGATGAAGCCCCCAGGCAAGTGCCTAGAGCAAGTCCCCGGCGCAGGGAAACCCAAGAGAGTTACAGAGCCGGATCCCGAGAGGATAACAGAGCCGGAGCTCGAGGTCGAGGATCTACAAGATCCCGGAGGACCCAACGCAGACCGAGAAGCGGGTCCCAACGCCGGAGCGCTGAATATTGGCTCGGGGGCCGTAGATAGTTATTTTATGTTTTGTGTTTTTTTTTTTTTTTTTTTTTTTTTTTGCGAAGTCCTATGTAAAAAACTTCTTAATGTTGTAATATTCAGATAATAATAAAACTGTTGTAGTGTGTACGAACTGGTTTAATAAAGGTAACAGGTTACGAACCAACTTAATCGGGTGTTCGGGAACACAACGGGAAAGATTATTAACTGTTTAATTGGGTGTTCGGCAACATAGTATGGATTAGTCCAATCTCCCCGGACGGATCAGGCGGGAGTAATATATCTCCCCGGACGGATCAGGCGGGAGTAAACACTTCTCCGGTTAAACAGACGAGAAAGTGATATGAGTCCGGGGACTAAAATGCGAACCTCCTCGGACGGGCCGAGAGAAAGATTTTTAACTGTCCGGAGACTAGTAATGATAATATGACTGCGTTAGGGCGTCCCCGTAACGTAAAGAATAACATAACGGGTTATATAAGCAAAGAATTTTTATTCAATAATAAGTGCCGGAGCAAACTTAAAAGTACAAGGAGAGATAACAACTATAAAAGAAATTAAAGATAAGATAGTACTTGTGATGTGGCCTTCACAGATAGAAGCGCCTCAAGTTAGCGACATGCCAGCTTCAGGGAATCGGGGTCCCGTTAAGATGTTCAAGCTGATAGGATCCCGAGTCGTGCGCGGCAACAACTCGGTAAGGACCTTCCCAAGAAGCATGTAATTTCCCTTCGGGGGCAGCTTTGCTGGCTGAGTTGAGCCGAAGGACTAAGTCCCCGATATTGAACTGAGTGCCTCGGACCCGGAGGCTATGATACCGGGCTGCTCGTTGCTTACATCTGGCCTGTTGAATGAATGACTGTTTGCGGCGGTGTTCAAGTTCATCCAAATTTGCCTGGAGAGCTTCGTCATTATCCTCTGGAACCAATGTAAGGAGGCGGGGGCTCGACACACTGATTTCAGCAGGGATTACGGCTTCGGAACCGTAGGTAAGACTGTAAGGAGTCTCCCCGGTAGATGTATGAGGTGTTGTGCGATAAGCCCATAGGACTTGTGGAAGGTTTTCAGCCCAGAGACCTTTGGCATTATCCAGGCGCTTCTTTATTCCTGTGAGCAGTGTCCTATTGGTTACCTCAACCTGCCCGTTGGCTTGAGGGTGTGCAACCGAAGTGAAAATCTGTTTGATGTGGAGCTCTTCACACCATGAGCGGAATGGATCGTTGGCAAACTGTTTACCATTGTCCGAGATGATTGTGCTCGGGATGCCGAAGCGACAAACAATATTGCGCCACACGAATTTCAAGATATTCTGACCAGTAATGGCTGTATGTGGTTCGGCTTCGACCCACTTAGTGAAGTAGTCCACGGCAACGACCAGGAACTTCAGCCCTCCCGGAGCAACGGGGAATGGCCCAACAATATCGATACCCCACTGAATAAATGGCCACGCACTCTGGATTCCCGTGAGTTCGGTCTGTGGCAGATGCTTTACACGGGAGTGCAGTTGGCACTTGCTGCATTTGGACACTAAGTCATGAGCATCGTTGAACAGGGTTGGCCAATAGTATCCCCAGCGGAGAACTTTCTTGGCTAATGTGCGAGAACCGATATGGCTAGCACAGGCCCCTTCGTGAACCTCCCGCAGAACTTGGGTAGCTTCGGCAGGAGCAAGACACCGGAGACTCGGTTGTAGGTATGATCGCCGGTATAAGACTCCATCATGAAAGGAGTATTTGGGGGCTTTGAGGACAACTTGCCGAGCTCGTAGCTTGTCAATGGGCAGGACTCCATCTCGGAGATATTGGATGATAGGAGTCATCCAATTCGAATCATTATCGGTCAGTACCGAAACCGTGGCCTCATGAATTGCTGGATGAGGTAGATCTTCAACCATGATATCCGGAGATATATTAGTTCGGACCGCGGAGGCCAATTTGCTGAGCGCATCTGCTCTCGTGTTCTGAGCTCGTGGTATTTTCCGTACAACAACTGCATCAAAAGTGGAGATAAGCTTTAGTGTTAAAGCACGATACCTGACCATCGTTTCATCCTTGGCGACATAAGTCCCCTGGATCTGTCTGGACACGACCTCGGAGTCCGTGAAGAGCTCAAGATGACGAACGTCTAAGGATTGAGCGAGCCTGAGCCCGGTGAGAACTGCCTCGTATTCCGCTTCATTATTAGTCACCTTGAATTTGAACCGGATGACGTATTTAATCTCAACCTCCTCGGGGTCGATGAGAAGCACCCCGGCACCACTTCCTCGAGTCGTGGATGCCCCATCCACGTATAGTTGCCATTTCTGAGGTGAGGACACGAGGGTACCGGGGTGATGTGTATCATTGTTTGTCGGAGACTCATGATTGTCTCCCGGGATTTCGGCCAAAAAGTCAGCGAGTGCTTGGCCCTTGATTGCTCGGCGGGGAAGGTACTGAATATCATATTCACCTAGCTCAACGGCCCATTTTGCGAGGCGCCCCGACACCTCGGGCTTGACAAGAATCTGGCGGATAGGATGATTGGTCAGGACCCGTATTTCTCGTCCTTGGAAATAAGGCCGTAAACGCCGAGCTGCCATAACAATTGCCAAAGCAGTTTTTTCTAACACGGAGTACCGTGTCTCTGCCCCGTGGAGAACACGACTTGCGAAATACACGGGATGCTGAACCCCATCGACTTCACGTACAAGTGCAGCGCTAATAGCTTCCTCGGAGGAAGCCAAATATAGGTAAAGCGGCTCTCCAGGGAGAGGAACTGCCAAAGTGGGTAGCTGCTGTATGTGACGTTTCAAAGCCTCGAAGGCCTCGGTGCATTCCGGTGTCCACTCAAAGGACTTCGCTTGTCTCAAGACTTTAAAGAATGGGCCGCTTTAGACAAAAATCGATTCAAAGCCGCCAAACCACCTGTGAGGCGTTGAACGTCCCTGAATGTTTTTGGTGGCTGCAGATCTAACACATCACGAAGTTTGGCCGGATTGGCCTGCAGGCCGTTTTGCGAAACCAAGTAACCGAGAAACTTCCCGGAGCCAACACCAAAAGTGCATTTCGCTGGATTGAGTCGCAAGTTATAGCGCCGCAGAGTGCGCAAGGTTTCGGCAATGTCTTGCACACATGAAGGATGGGAGGAGCTTTTGACGACCAGGTCATCGACGTAAACTTCAACGTTACGACCAATCTGGTCGTGGAATGCGCAGTCCATGAGACGTTGATAGGTGGCTCCAGCATTCTTGAGCCCGAAGGGCATTTTCTTAAAAGCGAAGCACCCAAAGGCAGTGATAAATGCCGTTTTGAAGGCGTCCTGCGGATCCATAAAAATCTGATGGTATCCCTTGTATAGATCTAGGAAGCAAAGTGCCACGTACCCTGTAATGGCCTCGGCCTTTTGGTCGATTGAGGGCAAAGGATAACAGTCTTTCGGACAGTGCTTGTTGAGATCGGAGAAGTCAACACACATTCGCCATGCCCCACTGGTTTTTGTCACCATTACCGGATTGGATAACCAAGAGGGGTAGAATACCTCAAACAGGATGTCCGCATCCAGGAGTTGTTGTACCTCGATTCGAATGGCTTCATTTCGCTCTGGAGCAAATTTCCTCTGCTTCTGCTGGATTGGCTTTACACTGGGATCGATGTTCATCTTGTGCGTTATTATCTCGGGAGAGACCCCGGACATATCCAGAGGAGACCATGCGAAGACATCGGAATATTCACGCAAGGTCTGAATGATAGCCTGGTGTAGCCATGGCACATCCACGGCTCCTACGGTCACTGTCTGTTCCGGCTTGGACGGATCAAGCGGGACTTGTGCAGTGGCATCCCCCAACGAGGTACATTCCCGAGGCTCCAGAACCGATGATGCCACTTGAAGCTGCTGTTTAGATGGAACCTTGGCAGTTTTTTTGAGTGCCACATACATGCACTCTTTTGAAACCCGCTGACTCCCGCGGATAGCCACTTCGCCATGCGAGGTGAGAAACTTCAGCGCGAGGTGATACGTGGAGCAAATGGCTTTAGCAGGGGTGAGCCAATCCTGGCCCAATATCATGTTGTACGGTGACGGGGAATTCACCACATAGAAATCCACGAAGATGGTTTTTATCTTCGGATAAGTCCCCAAAGATGCCGGGAGAGTGATGACGCCTTCCGGCTGGACTTCACCTTGAGTGAAAGTCTGTAGTGGCCCGGGGGCCGGCCGAAGTTGGTCCCGAGAAATCCCCATCCTTTGGAAACAGTCGGCAAATATAACACTCACCGCGGCCCCATTATCCACGAAGACCCGCCTTACTGTTATGTTGGCTACAGTCATGTCGATGACAATAGCGTCTGTGTGAGGTGTTATCTCCGGAACTGGGTCCCTATCCGTGAAGCTGACAGTCTCGGACTGATGGAGGCGTTTGTGACGTGGCTCCTCGGGAGGAGGACGTCGAGCCTCTGTCTTCAAGGCGTGTCGCGAGGCCCCGGTGGGAAGGGCTCCATATATCACGTTTATCACGTGAGGAGGTGCGTTGTCTTCGGGTCCTCATGGAGGAGGAGGTGGTGGTGGGAGACGTGGTTGCTGGCGATTGCCGGAATCTTGCCGTGCGTAGTTGTTAGGTCCTGGCCGATTATTCTGCCACGGTGGCCGATTTTGTTGAGTGCCTCGGTCATGATAACCTCCGCGGTTGTGGGACGAACCCCCATTGTGGTTTGTCCGAGGTTGGTCATTGGTTCGCGCAACGTATTGCCGTAAGAGACCCTTCTTGAGGCACTCCTCGATTTCCTTACCGAGTTCTCGGCACTCCTCGGTCTCGTGCCCATGATCTCGGTGGTACGCACACCACTTTCCACGATTTCTCTTCTCAGGAGGCGCGGTCATCCGCGGACAAGGTCGCAGATCGTGCTTGTGGGTAGATAGAATTTCAGCTCGTGACTTCGTCAACGGAGTCAATTGTGGAATTTCACTTCGGGATTCTGAACGCCCCGGTGTCAGGCGAGAAAATGCACTAGGTCGAGTACTAGGCCCGGTTTGTGCTTTGTCGGACTGCCGCTTGCTAGCATGTTTCTCTCTCTTCTGGCGAGTCTGCTCCTCGGCCTTAGCAAATTTGCACACTGTTTTGAACAGTGCTCGAGTTGTGACCGGTGTGTTCCGAGCTAACTCGGTGTAAAGTGCTCCGGGGCGGAGTCCATTCATAAATGCGTTGATGACGACGTCGTCAGGGCAATTTCCCACCTTGAGACTTACCGCTGTGAAGCGGTCAAGAAATTGCGTAACGGTTTCACCTTCCCGCTGTTCCATGTTCATGACATCGGCCAGGGTGGACATGGGCTTCGCCCGTGCTTCAAACCGTGCCCAAAAGTGCTCGGCGAGTTCTCTAAAGGAGGATACACTGTTGCGTGGGAGAGAATCAAACCAAACCCGAGCTTCATCCTGTAAGTACTCCGGAAAAATCTTGCAGTACTGAAGGGATGTGATGTTATCATGGCTAAGCATGCTGTGCCTAAAAGCTCCAAGAAAATTGGCCGGATCTCCGGTGCCATTGTAAGGTGGTATAGCTGGCCGTTTGAACCCTTCGGGAAGGGAAGTGGTCATGATTTCCCGGGAGAACGGTGTGATGATATCTCCATTGGCATCTAGACCCAGAATCCTGTACAGTTCAACATTGCGTTGAACTTGCTCATACTCCTGAAGATCTAGAGCATGAGGATTAGCATAGCGAACTCTCTTAGCCGCATTAAGTGGACGGCGGCGATCCATATCAGTAGGTTCCTCATTGCGAGGTCGCGATTCATTAGAACTTCCATGGTCCTCGGAAGAACCAGGTCTATCCCGTCGTCGATCCTGACGCCCGCGGTGCCCCGGGTCCTGTTGATCACGGGAACGGGGTGGAGGCACCACGGGATTAGCATTATGACCGGCAGGCCCCACGGCAGGCTCCGCGGGATGTAGGCGATTAACTGCCCAATCTTGAAGAACATGTGCATGCTCTTGTAAGAAAGCCTGGAGCAGTTCTGGGGTAATTTGAATGTTAACCGAGGGTTGAGCAGCAGCAAGATTAGGGTTTTGCTGGTCTTGAGGGGGTGGAGGGTTTTGATTACCCTGATGATTAGCTGTACTCCCTGCCGGCAATTGCCTCGGCGGCAAAACTTGATCCACATGTGGATCCTGGTTAGATTGATCACCGTGACGAGATTGATTCAAGCGTGTTGTCACCATGATTCTTGAATGCGATGCAAACGTCAAAAGTTGTTGGTAAAAGAGTTCCCACAGACGGCGCCAATTGATAATGCGCAATCCGGTAGTCAAGAACTATAACTATAATCGACGTAAACAATATGAAAAAAACACAGGATTTACGTGGTTCGATCCGGAGATCTACGTCCACGGGCAGAAAATCACTCTTGCCGAGGTGTTTCTTTCACTAGAATTTTGAGTTTACAGATAGTACTACAGAATACAAAGTCCGAACCCTAATTACGAGTTCTTTTCACCTATTTATACTACCAAATCAAAACCCTAACTAACTCCCTATAATCTTGCCCATCAAATCTGCATGGCAGTTGGGAAAAGATCATGGGCCTTGATTCGCGGAACAGACTTGATTCGCGGGCCTGCCGGGCCTGGGCCTTCGCGCTTGCTGGCGCGTTTGCTGGGCCGGTAAGTAGGCTCACGTATTAACCCGACCCGAAGTAACCAGGTTATCCCTATCAGTAGGGCATGCATATGTATACAACTCGAGCGATACACGACCCTCTTTTATACACTTGAGTGCTTGAGTGATACACTTATCTGTGAGGATAGTATGATGATTTCAAAGGTTCATTAACTTGTGATGTGCATAATTAGAATGTGCTTTTGGTCTGAGACTTACATTTCCAAGTAAAACCGATGATACCTATATGTTTTTCTCCTCCTGAGAAAGAAATTCTTCATTCTTTTGATATTAACTGCTCAGGGACGAGCAAGGGTTTAGTTTGAGGGGGTTGACAAATGGGTTGTTTGGAGTGAAAAATATGATTAAAGTATGTGTTTTTAACATATATTTGTAGTTTTTAAACACCCATTTGTTATATTCTTCGTATTTCTTTTCTCTTGTTGGAAAACCTCGTTTTCAAGCATTTTGCAGGTAAAAAAGTATACAAAGAGATTACGAGTAGATTGGAGTCGAAGAAATCGAGAAAAAACCCGAGGAATGAAGAAACGGGCCAAAATTGGGCCGTGCACGGTCACAACCGTGCATGCCTTCACAAACCGTTCACGGCCCGTGCGCGCAAAAAGCAGGGGCAGCCATACACGGGCGCACGGTCATGACTGTGCGACCGTGCACGGACCGTGCAAGCCTGTCCAGAGAATAGGTGATTTCAGGGGTTGTGCACGGTCCGTTCAGCTTTGCACGGGCATGACCGTGCACAAACTCCGGAATTGGCTTAATTTCAGCCCATTTATGTAATTTTGAGCCCAAGACTTTGTTAAAAAGCCCCAAATGGGGGTATAGACTAAGATTTTCAGATTTTTGGAACACACACTATTCACTTTACTTAGTTTTTAGAGAGAGAAAGCTAGAGAGCAAATTGGGGGAATTACTTGAAGATCAAGATTTATTTCTTCAATAGGTTTTATCCTTCCATTTTCATCTAAATTTTGTATAAACATGATTATGTCTATATATTTTTGTTTATTTATTATGATGATCATGGTTGGCTAATTTTCTTAATCTAGGTTTAGAAAGTAGATTATGGGTGATTAGTGATTTTACTCGATTAATTTAATCCCGTGCTATGCTATTAGTTGATTAATGATTTATTATGCTTGTTGAATGATTTGATCACTTGTTTAACATTATTGAAGATTAAATTGAAACCGACAGGGGAAATTTGATCCGAGATCACATTAATCGACATGATTAGGCAATAAAACCGAGAGGTTTGAGTTAATTGTGGGAACATTGATCTTAAAACCGATTAGGAGTTGTATTTGATTAATCGACCGGAGACGGTGATTAATCTTATACAATTAACACGTAAGTTGCTCCGAGAGGGGATCTTACATATAATTTGTGATCGTTTCCTAATACGTAGCATTCGGTTTAAAGGTCTAATTATCCTAATCGAAATCTAAGCCTAGATTACCCTTATTAATCGGTTCTTCCCTATAAATTGCCATCTAGTCTATCTTATTAGTTTCAATTGCTTGTTGATCTAAATTAGAGTTTAAAAATACAAAAACCAATCTCGATCGTCTAGTTAGCCACTTAAATGTTTGGATTACTTCATCTTTCCGATATTGGGCCGATTCCTCGTGGGATCGACCTTGTGCTCACATAGTGCTACTTCGACGCCGTATACTTGCGGTTGTTCGATTTAGTTACAACAACTAAGTGTGTGTAAAGTTTTTTGCGCCGTTGCCGGGGAGTCGGTAACAATAGCCGAAAAATGTTGTTCTAGGCATTTAGTGATACTCTAGACACTTTCTTTTTGTTAGTAGTTTAGTTTATTTTAATTGTCAATTAATCATTAATTGAACTTACGGGATCTCTTTTTGATTGGTGTGCAAGGTGTTGATGCACTTGAGGTCACAAGGATTGGAAGGCTTGCTACCTATTGATCCGGAAATCGAGGCAACTTGTAGACACAATCAAGGGAGAAGGAGTAGAGAAAGAAGCGTGGGGAACAGGTTCATTGGAAATTGCAGAGCGTGTCACTTCACATCCCTCTCTCTCATGATGGCGCCGCCAATCACATTAACCCCATTCTTGACCAGGAAGATTTGGACAGCACTCCGGTGCCTCCTTCACCTCGGCCAGATTGCTGTCTTCTTTCGCCACACTTTATTGCCTTCGGGGTGCTCGGGCCTTCGCCATCACCTCGGGGATGTTCAGCCTAGTTTGATTCGGCCCCCGCGGACTTCACCACGGATCAACTCCGACTCCGAAAATTCTCGGCTTCCCAAAAATACTTCGGCTCACAAGTGACCGCGGCTCATCTTGCTGGCAACTCCACCCCGGTCATAACCGAAGCTCCTTCCTCGCTCCGGCTGGGGGGGGACATCTGATGGATATGGCCCAGTAACTTCGGATCGGGTTGACACTCCGATCCGACCCGAGCGACTAAGCCCAGTAACCGGCCCAGAAGCATGCGGCCTAAATAACGTGGCCTAAATAGCGTGGCCAATTGCAGCGTTCCCCACGTTCTTGGCCCATAATCTATTCCCAACTTCCATGCAACAGGAATAGGCGCAATTGTAGGGAGTTAGTTAGGGTTTGGAGTTGAGTAGTATAAGTAGGAGAATTGTTCTCAGAATTAGGGTTGGCGTTTTGTATTCTGAAACTGTTACGTGTAAACTCAAAGAGTATAGTGAAAGAAACACCTCGGCAAGTGCCATTTTTCAGCCCGTGGACGTAGATCTCCGGATCGAACCACGTACATCTTGTGTTTTTTTATATTTCTTGCATTGATTTTCGCTGAGTTTCTTGGATACCGGATTGCGCTTTATCAACTGAATATCTTGATATAAATATTAACGTTAAAGTAATCAATGTTTTGTCGTTTTGTTATTGAGTTTATAATTGAAAATCCATTCTGCATTTCTATTAAATTTTTGTTGTATTAAAAAATAATTAAATATTCTTTTAATAAAAAAAAATATATATAAAATAGTACATAGCACAATAGAATTCTAGTACACTAATAGAATGCTAGGACATCTGAACAATGTAAAAATATTGAATCCTACATTTTTGAACAGTTAAGGAAAATACAAAAATAGAGTATAGAAGTTTGAAATTGTTTACCAAAATAAGACATTACGAGCAAATGAAATTAAGGAGATAAAAAGGTCGGTGAGAAGTAAAGTCGAAGTCGTGAAGAATGATAATGTCAATGAACTAGTCTTGGCCTTCTGGTGTAGGAAGGGACACAACATCAGCTGCCTGAAACCATACGTGGCCACATATCATACACTCTACAAGACTATTATTAAGTCAATTAGCTGCACCCCGTGCGATGTACGGGAAAGACTTTAAATAGTTTTATTTTCTAACAATATCATTTCATTTAGTGTTAAGAAATTAGTGGTGATAATTTCAGCTCGATCTGTTATTACGACACAAACTCACACGATAAATTTGAGTTTGGGAGAAGATCTATCATGCTCGGGTCTTTACGGATCAATATGATAAGACACGATAAATTTGGGTTATATCGGGCTAGCCAAATTATTACCCGATAATTTTAAATGTTTTAATTGTTATTTATTAGTAATCATTTATTTGGAAAGAAAATGTTGATTAGATAATTTGAAAGAATTTTGTTTAATGACTATGTATGTTCAATACCTTCATTTTGGCAGTTTTTCCCATTTTTTCTTCATTTATATTATTTTTTTGTTCATCTATTATGTGAATGGAGATTATGGGGATGTTTGTAAATAATTGTGCTTTTAGTTAAGTGGTTTAAATTAATTTTTGTGAAAAATCATAATTTGATATTGTTTGAAAATAAAGTAATGAAGTTGCATGTTGATAACATCTCATAATAAAATTTTGATTACTTCTAAAAATCAGTTTTTAGAATCCAATGTAATTTTGCCATGATAGGAAGGTCTATAAAAAAAAAAAAAAAAATGTAATATATGGTCAAAGAATTAGGGGATGTTTGGTCATACTTTCAAAAATATATGTTTCACTTTTTACTATGCTAAACACATAAATCATGTTCTTTTTACTATTTTCATTCATATACTTTCTCAAATCAATCATTACATCTTAATTAAATATTTATTTTGTGTCACATCACTATCAATTAATCTAATATAATAAAATAAATTTCATTCAACATTATTCAGTGGGATCCATCATTAACTACTATTTTAATAAAATATCATTATACAACCATATTATTTAATACTTAGTTACATCTATTTAAACATCAATCACATATATTAAATTATATCAATCATATTAAATAAAATCTCGTAAACCATGCTAGAAAGACTAAAAGTTGGAGATGAAAATATTACAAAACATCCACTTAATTTTCCAAGTTAGCAAAAAAATATTAAAGATATGTGGGCTTAATTTTTCATTTTCTCAAAGCCAATAAATAACTAACACTCTTCACATGCACCTCCTATTACTAGGCCGGGGCTATTTACTCCGATTCTACAATGTTCTACAACTATGCGGCTATCTCTCTCTACTCCAGCGTTCCTCTTTCGACTTCTTTCGCTGACATTCACTTTCTACCATACTATTCATCTTTCTCTATTTGTCTAAAGCTATCTGGGTTTCCATAGACGTGAGTTATGATGAGTTATGTATTTTTTATTTTTACATAATACTGATCGGACAGGATACCTTAGTCATCGTTTTATCCGATGATGGTATCGGTTTAAAAGATGATATTGAAGCTTCAGTTTGATTTTGCATGTGAATGACCTATCAATATCTTAACATTTTTTGTAAAAAAATTGACAGATCTGTGTACATATTGTGTAATAAATACTCGATTATTTTCTTTTTTATCTTGAGATGCATTTGATGAATCAGTTGAATATTATATGTAAGCGGGTTTATATTTGCTTCAAAAGTTAAGTAGGCGATGAAAATGATATTCAAATAGTTTAAGAAATTCAAAGTTTTAGCTTAGATTCGAGCAGATCTACATTTTCTAAGATATTCTTTTTCAAGAACTTTACCTTTTTCGAAAAGACTAAGGGAGTGTTTGCGATTATTTCTACTTTAGAATAATTGATTAAAAATTTAAAGATTATGGAAAAACTGTTTTTAAGAAAAAGTAGGGAGTGTTTTTAATAATAAGTAATTTACACAAAAAGTAGAAGTGGTATTGTTTTGGAAAAAATAATTTTAAATAGAAGTTGTATGTATAAGTAGAAAAAATGCTTGAAATAAGTTATTTTAAACCAAAGTTTAAAAACACTCAAATCTACTATTTTTAAGCTAAAAGTGCAAACATACTTATTATAGGCTTTTGCAAACATCTATATATATATATATATATATATATATATATATATATATATATATAATATCAAAATGTATTGTTACCACAATTGAAAACAAAGCACCCCAAACTGCATACTATATTTAGTATATAAAAAATGTTTTTTCGATAATAAAAAATATAGCCTAATAAATCACCAAATTTGTTATATATATACATTATACTTATGTTTTCGTATAATATGGTTTTTTGTTCTGATTTATTGGAGATGGGGTATTTGTACCTAAAAATAAGGAATATTTACTCGTGTAGAATATGCCAAATCTTATATATATATATATATATATATATATATATATATATATATATATATATATACATACAATATACTATTATTTCCGTAAAATATGGTATTCTGTTGCTGAGTTTATTGGAGATAAGATATTTGTCCCTAAAAATAGGGAATATTTACTTGTGTGCAGATTTACTTTATAAAATTAAGTAAACATGAGATATAAATTAATCTTGCTCAATATGCAAGTTGTTACAATACCCGAGTTTTCTGCTATTTTATTGCAAGGATCCAACAAAAAGATCTACAAATTGATATAATTGCAAATAAACCGTTCTCATGGACAATACATCAATCACCAAAAAATCAAAACAAACACAAAGCTGACTTCCAACTTGCTTCTCTACCCTTTATTGATTCAACATGTTCTCAATTTTAAGTTCACCCATCTCCTCTCATTTTTGTTTCGTTCTCTGGAAAAGCAGATCCGTAATTCGCTGCTCACCGTTTCTGTTCAATCACATTTTATTTTTGAGCTCTTCATCGTCATCAGACCAGTAACCATTTTCCGGGAGATCCTCATCGCTTTCTTTTTATTATTTCTAAACATTGTGGTCGAAGGTTGTATGGACGGGGAAACTATGATTTATGTGCTTTCCCCATTTTTTTGTACATGCAGGAATTGCATTGGGGAACACTTGGATCTCACACAGAAGATTTTGTGGTACACTCTAATTTATGATTTTCTTCCTTTTCCATTGACGAAGTTCATCTGTAATTTTGCTATTGCTCTTAATTAGTTATTCGAAGACTTGACCATGGTGAAGGAAGCCGTCAAATATTGTGTTGTAAGAATCCAAAATCATTTATGCTCTATCACACTTACAAACATGTTCAATTTTACATTTGGTGTGAAATGAGAAATTTATTAATAAAAATAGGTCGACGCTTTCACTGGCTCAACATTTAAGAGGACCGGGCGGCGGTACGTCTGTTGGAGGAGGAGAGAGATGAGGAGTGGCTGCAAGCGGTGGCGCGTGAGTTCAATATATCCGAAACTTGCTACTAGACTCGGCTCTCCGACTTGACCGAGTCTATCATTCGCTGGCTCACTCCTGTCGCTAAGGTTCACAATTCACTTTCTGTTTTTAAATTAATTTGTTTGATTCTCCACTAATCGTTTTTAGATGATAATTGTGAAATATGTTGCATGATTTTATAAATTTGCTAACAATTACTTTTGGCAAACTGGTGACGTTTACTTAGGATGAATATAGGATCATAAATTAGTGTATTGATGTAGAGGATGATGGGGGCTGGCAAAGAAGAGTAGGTATGAGCTAGACGTGTTCACTATAGCCCTAGATAGTGTAAATTACCTGCAGAATGATTCTGTATCTTGGCTTTCTAATGTTTTTGCAGATGGAGCATTTTGATGATTTTACTCTCGCCTCCTCATGGGAAAGTTGTGAGAATCATTGGCACCTCATAAGATGTTTTTTAGTTTTTGTTATCTACAACAAAAAGCACACTATTAATTTAATATTGTAGCTAATTGTATATAGTTTAGGTTCATTTCTGAAATAGAGGTCATCCGTCGACAGTAGTTTTATGTTAACAGGTTCTCTATTTAGCTTGAAATGCAAGGATACCTATTTTGCATTTTTTTAAAAAGGATATATGACGAATATATCCATACGGGGCAGTTTAATTTGAGAATACAAAATTCATACGTTTTGATCAATTAGTCTATCAATAATTCATTGTCTAATTATTTTTTTCCTCATTCCATATCATAAATTGTAATATATATTCTAAAAGAAAAAGTAAGTAATTTAGTCTTTCCTTTTTTTTTTAAGTATCTAATTTTTTTGTTTACATAAATAATCGTAAAAAGTATTCCACGCTTAAAAAAATAAATTATAAATATATGTAATGGATGTTAAATCGAAGATCATGAAAAATAGATTAATTTGGTATTATTTTCATAACAAATAGAATTGAGACGGAAAAGTAATTTGACTAGAGAAAAGTAAAAAAGACAAACAAAATTGATTGGCAGTAGTTAAAATGAGGAGCTGAGAAAAATGAGGAATGAATTATCTGTTGACCCATGCTTCAACTGCAATTTTAAAATTTTCATTATCATTTAAATTAAGTTTATTAATGCATAAAACCTACAGACATACACAGGTACATAGGTTGTCATGCTTTTATATTAAGGGGTGATTGTTTTTTACCAATCTTTCAAATACGTAAAGAGGAAAAAAGTAATGGATGCTAATGCATTATATAAATGTGTGTACATTGTCAAGTATCAATCTAATTTTACTGCAAGACGTAAAGGTGTCGGCTAACATAAACTATTAATAAAAAGTTTGGTTATACAATTTTATATGGTTAATAGAATAATAATTTATTATTCATTTCAAATTTATTAAAACTTATTACGAATTCGATAAAAAGGTAATAATCATTAAAACCTAATATATATATATATATATATATATATATATATATATAATAACAAAATGTATTGTTACCACATTTGAGAAAAAACTGATTTTCCCGCCCATTTGAAAATGCTATTTTCAGGAAAAAAAAATCGAAAAAGAATGAAATCCCATAATTTATGGAAACGCGATATGGTGATCCTAAAAAATCTCTTGAATTAGGTAATTAGGTACTATTTCATGCATCACAATGGAAACATAATCAATTTTATTTCAAAAATCATTTATTGAGTTATTCACTCTATTTTGAAAGTTGAAAGATATCAATTTAAAATATGGAGAATCAATTTACTTTATTTGATCATATTAATTTCTAATAAAAAAAAATCTGAATATATTTGATTTAACTGAAAAATAGGGATCTTCATAGCAAATCCACAAAAAAACAATTCAACTCACTTCTCTGTAAGCACGATTATTTGCAGATATCCCCTTAATCTCTATTCACATAATAGATTAATAAAGAAACATAAATTAAAAAAAAACAAAAGAAACATAAAAAAACGCCACAACGAAGGTTTAGAACATTAAACATAGTCATTAAATAAAATTCTTTCAAATTATCTATCAATATTTTCTTTCAAACTAAATAATATTCCCCTCTAAGTGACTAGGCTACATGTTTCAAGCTTTTTCTTCAAGTAAATTTATTCCACTAAATCAATTAACTCCAATCTATCCAAATAAATTATTAAAATAAGTAATAATTAGAATATTAAAATTATCGAACAACTATTGGGTTGAGTCGGCCCAAATTTTATCATGTCTTATCAGGTTGACCCGATAACGGCTCGAGCTCGAGAGACCTCCGCACGATCTTAAAATTATCGTATGAGTTTGTGTAATGGTACCGAGTCGTGCCAAGTTTTTCCACCTAATTTCTTAATACTAAACAAAATGAATGTTGTTGTATATAAAATAAAATTATTTAAGGTATTTCCCGTGCATCGCACGGGGGAAGATACTAGTTGTCATATGTTTTGTTATTTTTTTTAATTTTTTTTTTACCTCAAATCTAAGTAGATCTTGCTTAGATTACATATTTTTTTAATAAAACTAAAACACATGAAACATTTTCTCCGGAACAATATGGATTAGCACCCTCTCATAATTTTTAAGCAATTTTGTATGCGAAAAAAAATGAAATGAGGTTGTATAGTTGTTTTATTTGTTTTAATAAAAAGCAACAAAAAGATTCCTATGTTCTACTCTAACTATGCGATAGAAAAATTGATTATCTACATTATTAATAATTTTTAAAAACACTTTTTAAAAAATCGAAGCAAGTAATAACCCACCATAACAACTCTCAAAATTATATTGAACTATAGAGGTAATCTCAACTTATATTGAACCATAACAGCTATCTAAGAAAGTAGTAGTCCTCTATATTTCCCTATTTTTGTTTCTTATAAATTGTATTTGTGTTTACTCTGCTTAGACAGTAATTAATAATATGTTTTATGTCTCAGCTAAAATTGAAACACAAATAATGGATGAACAACATTGTACGAAAGACAGAAGGTAAGAGAAGATTCTGAACATCATATTTCCGCAAAAGCAATATTGAATAAAGATAAGTATTCTTATATATATTTCCAAAATTATTCTAACTTTGATTTTGGTGTTGAAAAGTTGGATATTAATTAGCAATACATAACTGTATGTTGTAAAATGTATGGTCAGCAGGCATCACGTTCCTCTGTGTATGTTATTTGATGGAATATGTAAGAGCAGCATGATTGCCAAATGTCTATGTTATTTTTTGTTAATTATGCCGAACTCTTTCCTAAAATAGGTTAATGTTCTTCTAATAAACTTGAATTATAAGTGACATTATCCAATAAAAAATTTAGTAGACAAATGAGACATGATTTATGCTACAAATCAAAGTAATAATTGATAATAATGAAATTAACCTCACATTTGATTTGTGTATGCATCATACCAAAAATCTTGAACTCTGCTAACTCCTTGCTTGTTTTGGAATCTGTGAAATACTTGAAGCTAAAACATTAAATTTGAAGATGTTTCATTCAACACTACTATGATTTTTGTCTTTATATAGAACATCAGCTTGACCTTGCATCGATAAAATCTTTTATCGTATACAATTTTCCTTCAACTAGTTTGGAGATCCCAATAGTCTCGTAGCAGGACCTTTGGTGGAATCATGGATTCTCATCTATTAAAAAAATAAACTGAAATGAAATTATAAATATGTATAACTAAGTAACAAATATAACATATGTTACCATAATAATGTATAACCTCTTTGTTGAGAAACACATACCACACTGGAAACTTTATTCCTCTTGTCATATATAGGTGCTTCATAAATGACTGTGTGATTTGGTTAGGTTGGATTTATAGCCCAGTCAGATCTGGTAGCGTTGACTGATCTTCGAAAAATTGGAGCCATGGATTTGCTTTTACAGAAAAATATGAATATATAAGTTCAAATCACATTTGCAGATCTCAGCATTACAGATGGGTAAAATTTTAGCCACATTCACTATAAAAAAATCATATATGTAACGTTTTGAATGAACTAACAGCACGCAAACTAATAAATTATTTGTTTATTTACTCAGATTTCATTAAAGCGGAGACAACATCAAAGTTGCATTACAACATTCCGATGTTATTAACATCATCAAAAAAGTTTGAAGACAGAATGTGATACCACGTTTGTATCCTACAGAACACATCATGAGAGAAGAAAAAGATTCTTCAAGGAAACATAAGTGAACATCACAGAATGGGACGCTATCAAATTAGTTTTGAGTAAAAAAATTGATATATTATATGTATGCCATCAACATATAGATAAAATGTATAAAATATAGAAACACTCACAATTCTATAAGGACCATACAAAATTCTGACGTTTGATCGTTGAATAAGCGGTATAGTTGCCTACTTCCGGCATTTAAATAAAAAAGTTTAGGGTTCAGCTGCCATTCTTTAAAGGGAGAGTAAAAAATATTTTATTTCAAGAGTTGTTTGAAAAGGTTAAAGCTAGATTGTCTGGTTGGGTAATCTTCTTTTGGTATGGAGGGTAGTCTTGAATAAATAAAAAGTGTTTGGCCTCCAATCCTTTATACATTGAGAGTTGCAGGGCCTACAAAATTTATGATTGATAGGTTTCAAGATTATCTAATAGTTTTTTGTGGGGTACTAAAGTTGATCATAGACAAATTCATTAAGCCTCTTGGGATAAAGTGTGCTTTCCGAAGGATAAAGGTGGGTTAAGAGTTAGAAATTTATTTGATGTGAATAAAGCCTTTGCTTCTTATGCATAATGGAAGTTTAGAACCTCTAAGGCTTTGTGTTGCCAGTATTTGAAGTGGAAATATCTTAGAAAGACTCATCCTTATAATGCTAACACTGGATTGAATGAATCTCATTTCTGGAAAGGATTTTTAAAAGCTTTACCTTTTAATGATGAAAAAAAAAAAATTGGAGGGTTGGAAAATGGGAGATTCCTTTTTGGTTTGACAACTGGTGTACTGCTTCTCCTCTCTGCCAATATGTAGATTTATAACTATGATGATACATTTAAAAATTTATGGAATAATGATGAATGGAACCTTATGTCATTATAACTGATCGCCCTTGCATGTTATAAAATATGTCTGTGATGTTTCTGCGAATGTTGTTACCCCTGATATTCCTGTTTGGAAATTGTCTTTAAGTGGTCATTTCACTTTGTCTTCTGCTTGGAATGCTTCGAGATCGTCTAAGCCCATGTCAATTTGGAAGTCCATGCTTTGGTCTAAAACTGTTGCATTCCCTGCTTCTTTGGAGGTTGATCAATAAACTTGTTCCTCTTGATGACAACCTTAGGAGTAAAGAGTTTGAGATTACTTCTGGATGTCCTTTGTGTCATGGTGCTTATGAAGAAATCTCTTATACTTTCATTCCTTGTCCATTTTCTTGTCAAGTCTGGGAATTCTTAGTATCTCTTTTCCATATCACTATTTCTAATTATTGTACTATCTCTTAGCAGTTCTCTTTTTATATACTTTGAAAAGAAAAGATGTTATGACCTCTTCCTATTCTTATCTTTTGACATATTTGGTATGCATGTAACCTTTCCAAATTTCGGGATCAAATGTTAAATGCCTCCTTAATTCAACGAATGGTGATGGATAAGCTTAAAATCAACATCTAACGTGAATTTGTTGCCCGTTGAATTTGGGAAAGACTATTGACATTTGGCCTTATTTTAGTAAATAACAATTTTGGAAAAAAAATAGAAAAAACCTTTATGGTCCAGGGGAATCCCCAAAAAATGGATTTTTCAAACTTAACTCTAATGGGCGTCGAGAGGTAATCCCGACTTAGCCGATGTTAAGTGTCTCTGGTACACGTGATTATGCATACATAATAGGTCGATTTAAGTGTTCATTTAGTGACATTTGCATTCGTAATTGCCTATGTATTATTCGTATTTGCATTATTGAACAATTTGATGTTTGTGACATGTTTTGAAGTTATTTGGGTGAATTTAGACCAAAAAATTGAACTCGACTAAGAATGGATGTTGAGAACAAGTCCTACAAGTCAAAAACCAAGAAAAATCGAGCCAAAGTTTCAGGAGATTGAGCTCGGCCGAGACAATGGAGTCTCGACCAAGACAGAAGGTCAGGAAAACTCAGATTTTTGGTTGTAGAAGAGTCTTGGCCGAGAATCATCAGTCTCAGTCGAGACTTAAGGCGTCGACTTGACACACTTTTAGTCTTTTGACCATATCTTGAGATCTACTACTCCGATTGCGGTGCAATTAGTGGCGTTGGAAAGCTGATTAAAAAAACTACAACTTTGCGTGAAAGAAGAAGAACCCAAAAATGACCAGAAGACCCTAAAAAATAGCTTTGAAGTTGGAAAAGTAATGCAGTGTCGGCCCATTACTTGGCCCATAAGCTCAAAAATGAGTTTTAAACTTATTTTCCTATTCCAATTAGGTTTTCTCCCTCTTTATTTTAGAGATGTACTCCTATAAATATCTCAAGGCTCTAGACATCAAGGGTGAACTTTTACATTGATTTTGAGAGCACGGACTTGGGAATTACGAAGAGCACGAAGAAGTAAGATTCGGCGACTCAGGTTTTTCTAGTTTTATGTTTTTCATTATTAGTTTGTTCTTAGCGATCATTATGATCGGCTAAGCCTTTATTTTCCGTCTTTAACTATGTTGAACCCTAGAAAGATGTTTATGTAATTATTCTCATAATCATTTGATTGAACTCGTGTTTGGAGATTATTTATGTTATTTGGTTTCTTCATATCTTTTATATGTTTGTTATTTGGACTGATCACCCGGGTATTAGGCATATAATTTTCGCTAGTTCGTAAATTCATAATCCGTAATTGTTATGTGTTTATGTCTACAAGTAGCAAATAGTGATTTATTCGCTAGGATAACATAAATTTCGGTCACTTGTACCGAGCTTGCGAGTACAACATCTTACCTATTTCGTTGCCCTAATTCTTTATGCATTCGATTAACGGTGTTCTAGCGATTGTATCCTAGGACTACTTAATTGGATAGGGTTAATTACTAAGCGAACCTGTGATTAATTATACTTAAGGGGTTACGGCGCCAAAATTTGACCGCGACTTTCTGTCTTGGCCGAGACAAATGTCACTAAATGAACACTTAAATGGACCTATTATGCATGCATAATCACGTGTACCAATCTCATTAGAGATTTATGCTCTAACTTTGTTGCTGGCTATTGGATTTTCTCGGGTTGTCCGAATGCTGTTTTTGCTGAGCTTCAGGCCATTGTTGAAGGAATCAAACTCTGTATCAAGCTGGGAATTTTGAATGTGATGCAACTTTACTAGGAAAAGAGCCCAATTCTAAATGACCCATATACTAATTGGCCCAACAACAATATAATACGAGCCCTAGCTCAAGTGGTGATATAAAGATCGATTAAAAGTTGCAGTGAGGGCATTGAAGAATATTGAAGTCTCTTTTTCTCTCGTCTCTCCTTTTCTTAGGAGTTATGCTTGCTCAAAAAGTGTAATTTCTTTTCTTTTTGGAACTTACACTCACTCGAAGAGTGGTATCGATACAAATAACTGTAGGAGGCATATCATAATGGCTCAAAGTGAATACTCTCTATTTTATTTTGATAATAAAGAACAATGTTGTGGGTTGTTGGAAGCAACAAAGTTTGTTTGTAGACTTGGTGAGGCTCACTGATTTAGTGGAGTTGAGGGTTCCACACATCCACAAGGAAATAAACCGTGCAACTAATCATCTAGCAAATTCGGCAATCATACACAGAAGTAAATTTTGAGTTTATAAACCTTGGTATGTGTAATAATTTGAAAGGTTTCATTTGCTTAGATGCCTTGGGATAACCAACCTTAAGGTTTCCTTCTTATATTCTCTTTTAATAGCTTGTAAATTTTTATGTAAACTTGTAATATTTCTTGAATTGTTATGATACAGGTTAGAGATCTCGTCTCAATCCTTATATCGTTTTGATGAGTTTGAATTTGAGGAGGGGGGAGAGATTGAAATTGAAAATTGGACGAAATACTGTGATTTTCTTGATAATTAACCATTTTATAAGTATTAATATTGTAAAACTTAATGAAAATTAGTTCTAGTACGTTTTTCTAAAATCCAGACAAGAAGATAACGAAAATGAAAAGACCGTGCTCAACGTCAGTCACGTTGACAGATTAGATAACGCGAAAAGATAAAACGGAAGAAACGCCTCACCCCACCTTCTCTTGAGATTTCCGGTAATGGCGGCGGTTAACGGCGGCATTGTGGATTCCATTGTACACGTGCCCTACGATGCTACTGTTCGCCTGATGCTCGCTTCTCTTGAGCGGAATTTGCTGCCTGACGCCGTCGTACGCCGCCTCACTCGACTTCTGCTCGCTAGTCGCCTCCGCTCCGGTTACAGACCTTCCGCTGAAATCCAGCTGTCTGATCTCCTTCACTTTGCGCAATGTACGCTTATAAACTGTGTCACTATAGCGTTTTTAGTTTTTTTTATTGGAATTATTTTGTGAGAACTTGATTTTTTTATTCTGTTGGATGCGTTAGTGTAAAATGTTTAGCGTCAATACGTTCCTTTTCCGTTGGATATTCATAGAACTGACGGAAAGTTCAGTGGCCTGTTTGTTCTGATTGACTTTTGATGAATGTTTTATTTTCAATTGGTGCGGTTGAGGAATCCACAAGTAATTACTTAATTGATGGGGATAGATTATTCAATTTTTTAGCTTTATTAACTCCATATTTGTAGTGTTATTGAAAACTGTTACACAAATTGGCATAGTCTGGATGTAGCACATCGGGTTTTGTCCACGAAATGCTGAACTAATTAAAAAACAATAAAGCTACTATAGAAATGATATGCGATCTGCTAGCTGATATCTGAAAGAATACTGCAAGTTTGAGTGTATCCAGTATCTATAATAAAAAGCGTAAATGGATCCTCTGCAAGGCACCCAAACCCGCACCCGTTGCAAGGCACTAAAACGACATCATTTTGTGCATGATATGCATCAAAATGACGTTGTTTTGGTACACCCTGCAGAGGAACCGAATCCCAGAAAATCAAAGGATATGACTCTTTAGTAGCACAATTATAGCAAAAAAGATTCAATACTAATAACTTCGTCTTTGCAGCTTTGAGAGAGATGCCAATAGCAATCCAAACAGAATCGGCCAAGTCTCAACATTATGAAGTTCCGACGTCTTTCTTCAAGCTTGTTCTTGGAAAGCATCTAAAATACAGGCAAAATCTCCTTGACCCCCAGATGTTATTGTTCATTGTGTTTTCTTGGAATGTACTATTGATCTACATTCCTATGGAGCATCACATGTCTTTCGACTTCTACTGATGATAATCTGCAAATTTTGAACATTTTATGGGTTGGTTTTGCTTGTGTATGGAATCTTGCAGCTGCTGTTTCTTTCCAGACAAGTCGAGCACCTTAGAGGACGCGGAGAAGGCAATGCTAGAGTTGTACTGTGAGAGGTCGCAGATAAAAGATGGCCATTCTGTTCTTGATGTTGGATGCGGCTGGGGATCTCTTTCTGTATATATTGCACAGAAGTACCCGAATTGCCAGATTACTGGGATTTGCAATTCAGTAACGCAAAAAGCACATATTGAGGAGCAATGCCGGTACTGTCTGTCTCATACAAGCATTTGCAATTCAGTAACGCAAAGAACACATATTATTTGCCTCAAAATCCTGTACAGTAGTTTCGTTATTCAACTAGTTAAACTGTTCTCCGACACTAAAAACTTGTTATTCCATGAGAGGCATGGAAGGACAACTTCCGAGAAGATTTGGTAGCATGTTGATTGTTTACAAAATAAATCAATGGTACCATTAGTTTGTCTTTCCTATTTGAAAAAGCTTGTGCTGAGAATGTGACTTGCCATGTCTCGGTAACATGTATATACGTCTGCGTAGACCAATGCCATTTGGTTGCACTTGTTCTTTCTGGCAGGGATCTTCAGCTGCAAAATGTGGAGATCATTGTTGCAGATATCACCACGTTTGAAATGGAAGCATCCTATGATCGAATATTTTCCATTGAAATGTTTGAGGTACTGAAGTCTAACCCGATTCATGTAGTGGGTATGAACTTTTGTTTGCCTGAGCTCCTGAATTTCTTTGTTTCTTTGAAACAGCATATGAAAAACTATCAGCTACTTCTTAAGAAGATATCCGGTTGGATGAAATCAGACGGTCTTTTATTTGTACATCATTTTTGTCATAAAACATTCGCCTACCACTTTGAGGTAATCACGACTGGCTTCTCATTAAATCAGTGCAATTTCGTTTTAATTGTTTTCACCAAATTTACAGTATTTCAACTATTACTTTGCAGGATATCAGTGATGACGATTGGATCACTAGGTACTTCTTTACTGGGGGTACAATGCCGTCGGCGAATCTGCTGCTTTACTTTCAGGTTAGATGCTTAGGGAAGTTCATCCCATTGTTATCATTCTATTAGATGTACAATAGATGGGAAAAAAAGATAGAAAAAACTGGTTTTCCCACACGTGTTGCCACTCCAACAGAATCTAGACAATGCTAGAGGTAGGGAAGAATTTCTCCTGTTTCTTATCATTCTCCCAAGTCTGATCCATCTTTACCACAATGTATTACCTAAATTCACCGGAAAATCAGGTTTTACTGAGACCCAAAAAAACAACTGATGCAAGTATTGCAAAACGTGATTTTTAATTAGGAGAAAGTAAATAAAGACTGTCGGTAAGACTCACAAAGTGAAAATTCACGTTTTTGCAAAAAAATATCCAAACCTTTTTCCAAATAAGTTGATGTGATCACCATGTATCTGACGATTGGATCCTTGTGATGCCCTTTTTATGCAGGATGATGTGTCTATAGTCAATCATTGGCTTGTCAACGGCAAACACTATGCACAGACAAGGTAATGGCAGTGAACAATGAATTAGCTAACAAGGAGGTGTTTCACTAAGCTTATAAACTCCTCAAAATATTTTATATGTTATTTGAGAGCTTATAAGCTCTTATAATATATTTGTCAAAAACAAGATGTCAAACGACTAGTAAGATATAAAAATAAGCTCTTAGAGTTTATAACCTCCAAATAAGTATATCTCTAGATTCTAGTTCATTTTATCTCTCAAGATCTTATATATCACACTCAAATTACACATATGCAGACTACACATGCTTCCTCACATGCACTACAAACACTAATAAAAACGTGTGTTTGATGGCGAATTTTGAATTCATCCCCCAAATTCATAGTCAAATCCCTTCATTCAGGTGCAGGCTTATAAACTTCATTATCGGAAAACTTTTTAAACTTATAATCTCGTGAAAAGTTATATCTTATAAGCTCCTGAAATAACTTATAAAATATTGGAGCTTATAAGATAGTCGGAATAAGCTCAGCCAAACACCATTTAAATCTGGACATTAATCTTGATGTTGGTCATTTGTTTTTCACTTGGATGATGAATCTTGATTAGAAGAAAAATGTAACCAAATGCTTGAATTCTGCAGTGAAGAATGGCTGAAAAGAATGGACCAGAAGTTGAATTGTATAAAGCCAATAATGGAATCCACTTACGGCAAAGATTCGGCAGTGAAGTGGACTGTCTACTGGAGAACATTTTTCATTGCAGTTGCAGAACTGTTTGGCTACAACAATGGAGAAGAATGGATGGTTGCACATTTCCTTTTTAAGAAGAAATAAAAGCTACTACCATCCAGGTGGTGTTGGTGCTTCATCTGGGAAAGTGCACGTTGTGACATCCAACACTAATTGCACACACACTCATGTGTATGTGTATATCAAAAGTGAATATTATATGCACTTTCACAGGTGTAGCGACTAGTAGACCTTACCACCCAGTTGGTCTAAGCAACGAAGCGTATTGTACCTTAAACTAGATAACCTCTCTTTATATTGAGATTTTTCAGAGAAATCGAGCATGACATGTTGCACAATCAGATATTGGAAAATTTAATACTCCCTAAAAAAATAAAATTACAAGAAATATTACTTTGGATGAATTTTTTTTTTTTTTCCTTTTACGTTGAAAATTAATATTTTTTCAGAAACAGTAATATTTTTTGCTAAAACATAATATCCTTTTAAAAAGCTTAAATTCTCGTGTGATTTTGAAAATTAATTATTACTGTTATTATCAAGTTTAATATTTCGTCTGTCCCAACCTAATTTACACACTTTTTTTTTTTGGCCGTCCCATCTTATTTTACACACCCCAAAATGGAAAGAACTCTTACAATCTCCATCCTTAAAATTTTCACCCTCAATCTCCACATTTGTAAAGGTCAACTAAAAAGCGAATAACAACTTTTACTTAATATACACGCCGGAGCAGGTGTGCAAATTAGATTGGGACGGAGGGAGTATAAGTTTTCAATATTAAATTTACTAGATGTGCACCCGTGCGATGCACGGGATGAATTCTTTTTATATTATTGTAAAAAATCATAAATATATTAGTCACTTAAGTATATTTGTGCTAAACTATATTATCATGTCATATTTAGGAAAAAAAAAAAAAAAAAAATCGACCTATTATTTTTGTAGTTAACATAATGTTTTTTCACATAATAAAAATAAACAATTAAAAAGTAAACTAATTTAATCAACAAATTATATTATATTAATCAATATATCTGAGGATTTTCTACGGTAAAGTATAAATCCAACTAATTTATGTTTTTTATATCATTTTTAAGAAAAAAAATTCAAACTATCCAAAAATTATTAAGGTTTAAAAAAGATAAAATTAAAGTAAATAATTTTAATCCTCTTAAAAAAGTAATATCATATTTTTATTTTATACACAAATATTAAAGAATAAAATATATCTTAATTACCCTAAAAATATATTTTACAATCAAAATTAATTATATATATGCATCATGGATGTTAAATTGAAGATCGTGAAAAGATTATTAATTTGATATATTTTTTTATCGAAAATTGAGTTCAAACGAAAACATAAAATAAAGAGGAAAAAAAACACTTGATTGGGTGAGAACCCAATAAATAAGGAGAATGCGACATCTCAGCGATACACTTGTCAGAACCTAAATTATCACGATTCTCCTTTAGTATTAAGTATAGATATATTACAAGATGCAGTGATAGACCCAGTAATTTAGATGAGGGGACCCATTTATAGACGGATCTAGGAGTTCGTCTCATGCAAATTGTTTTAACTATGCTTATGTGGCAATATTTTTACCAAGGCAAAAACTTGTGTGCACCCAACACACAATTGCACTATTGTGCACTCTCCTATTTAATTTGAAATTAAGAATATATATAAGGGCCTTGTTTGGATGAATTCACAACAACAACATGTGGTGCAGTGGTGAGACACGCGCAAGTGCGGTTCAGGCGTGCAGGTTCGAACCCTGATTTTGCTCTGTTTTTACCTCTTTTTATGTTGTTCAATAGTATATGTTATATTGCGCAATAGTATATGTTATATCGCGTAATAGTATATGTTATAGTTACATGTATATTCTGTTGTTTAATAGTATATGTTATATTGCGTAATAGTATATGTTATATTGTGTAATAGTATATGTAACATTATATTGTGTAATAGTATATGTTATGTTACAGGTATACACATTTTTTTTGAATAATATATAAATTTTTTAAATATTCTGTTGTTTAATAGTATATGTTATATTGCGTAATAGTATATGTTATATTGTGTAATAGTATATGTTATGTTACAGGTATACACATTTTTTTTGAATAATATATAATTTTTTTAAATAATATATTACATTGTCTAAAATAATATAAAAAGTGCACATATATAAAAAATTGGAGAAGATGGGATTCGAACCCGTGCCCTAATATCTAACCATTTAGGATTTTACCACCTAGGCTAGTATCTCTTATGTGATAACAAACATCTCGAGACCTCAGCGCGCGCACCTGAGGGCTAAACCGCTGGGCCACCAGCCTTTTTGTTTATCCAAACGCAGCCCTTAATATATATCTAATTCCCAAATTAAATTGGAGAGTGCACAATAAGCTTATTGTGTGTTGGGTGCACCCAAGACCTACTCTTTTACCAAATAGGGGGCAAATATTGAGTAAGCTAGAAATCAGTTTCTTTTTTTTTTTTTTTTTTTTTATAATTAGGCTATAAACTTAAAATATTTGATAAAGTATATTAAAATATAATATCTTAGAAAATTAAAGGAGGATTATCATTGTGCGCCTCCTAAATATAATAAACTGTACAAATAAAACTAGAAAAGTACTAACAATTTAGATAAGATCAATAAAATTGATTTAGGGGAGTCTCTTGTATACCAATAAGATCCATGCAATTCGAGTCATTGGTCAAAAGGTAATACTATTTTATGCCTAAATGCAGTACATAATATGGGTAAATGTATCATAGTTAAAATGTATTACTACCTCTGTTCCGCTCTAATTTGTCTATTTTTCTTTTCGGTTTGTCACAATCTAATTTGCCAGCTTATAAATGGAAAATTTCTCTTACAATCTCCACCCTCAAAATCTCCAACCTCAATCTCCACCTTTGAAAAGTCAAAGATTCCACAAAATCTATTTTTTTTTAACCTCTGTGGTCGGCCAAGGTAGGCAAATTAGGCCGGGACGAAGGTAATACGAATTATGCTTAAAGATATCACCGATTTTAGGTAAAGATATTATAATACAATTACCCAGAACATGTGATACCTTTAAGCATAAATCGTGATACCCACCCTAAATTGCACTGTGCAACTGATGCACATGAGACTGTCATTGATTTATCACAAAAAGAAAAAAAAAATAAAGATTATTTTCTAATATTTTTATCGTTATTGCTTATACATAAAAATAAATTCATCTACTTCAAATTAAATAATAAAACTATTTATTTTATTTAATTAGATTATATTAAATTCAATTAAAATAAACATATATAATAATACATTATGACTGAATTAAAGGGGACACGTATATATAATAAGCGTATTATGACGGAACATTTAATGCCTTTCTTGACCCCAACATAGATCTATGCCTGACAAGATGTGCACATGTTTGATGCACAAAATATGATATACTCCCTCCGTCCCGCTCTAATTTGCCTACTTTCCTTTTTGGTTTGTCCCAATCTAATTTGCCAACCCATAAATGGCAAATTTCTCTCACAATCTCCACCCTCAAAATCTTCACATTCAATCTCTACCTTTAAAAAAAGTCAAAGATTCCACAAAATCTGTTTTTTCTTAACCTCTGTGACTGGCTAAGGTAGGCAAATTGGGCCGGGACGTAGGGAGTATTATATTAGATTAATATTATAATATATTTTATTAAATTAATAATACGTAATGAAATTATATTAATGCCATAAAGATGATAAAATGAAATGTATAAAATATAGTATGAAAAGAAAACATTAAACATGTAACAGTATATTACAAAGGAAGATGATATCGGCCGTGTTTGTTAAAGGTTTGGTCAATTTGTTGTGGATTAAGCTCAATTTGGACTGCATTTGTTTCTCGATTGAAAATAATATATTGCTCTCAATTAGGGTTGGCCCTCCACATCACCAATCAAATAACAAAATACTATTTATCCATTTTCTAACTAACTCTTACACACATCACAAATCAAACACGATTTTCAATGCACACTTTAAACTATAATCAATCAAACACAATTCTCAATAACTTTAATCAATAAATAATCATTTTTTAACTAACTCTTACACACATTAAATAGTTTATTACCTTTTATATTATAATCCCTACAACCTTCCAACCAACAGAACAAATGCTCATTTATTTATTCCATTCTATTAATTTTACTTTATTTCTCACAACCTACAATATTTCAACTATGTACAACCATGAACAAACAACCATGAAACCAAAGTTGGTATAAAATACAAATAAACGAGAAATCAAAAACTAAAAAGGGTTAATTACAGAATGCAACCTGTACTATTAGCCTTTTTTCCATTTCTAGTCCAAACTAAATATTTTTTCCGATTGCAACCTGTATAACGCGTTTTTCTTGCAGTTTGCAACTCCGGCCATATTTCAGGCTATATAGGCCATGTGCCATGCACATGACCTCCATGGACCAATAATATGGAGACACGTGGACACTAATTAAAAAAAAGAAAAAAAAAAAGAAAAAATACTTATAAATTATTTAAAAATAAATTATTCACAAAAAATATAAAAATAATTTATATTTATAAATATTTAACATAAAAAAATATTTTGAAAATTTAAAATTTAGGAAATTAACAAAAAAAATCTAAAATTAATTATAAATATACTTAAGTATATAAAAAAAGAAAAATCGAAAATACTTATAAATTATTTTGAAAAAGTAAATTTTTTTATTAAAAATATAAAAATTATATACATATCTAAATAATTTTATATAAAAAAAATAAAATATTTCGAAAATTTTGAAATTCAGGAAATTAACAAAAAAAAAATCTAAAATTAATTTTAAAAATTCTGAAAATAAATATAAAAAAAATCAAAAATAGTTTTATTTTGAAAAAAATCGAAAAAATTGTAAATTATTTTTAAAAAATTAAATAATTTATTAAAAATATATAATTATATAAATTTTTAAATAATTTTATATAAAAAATGCAAAAAAAAATTGAAAATTTTAAATTTAAGGAAATTAACAAAAAATCTATTTTTTTTTTGTTAATTTCCTGAATTTTAGTTTTTTTAGAAATTTAAGAATATATATATTTTTTTTTTAATTTCCTGAATTTTAAAATTATCTCGTTGGCGGACACATTGAAGGAGATTCAACTGTCTGGTGCAGACGTCAAACTAGAAAAAAAAAAAAAGAAAAAAAAAAAAGAGAAGTCAGCCTTCCCTCTCGCAGTTCCGTCGTCATCTTGCCACTTGAATAGCTGTCGGGTTTCATTAGGCCGAGAAGCCAGGTTTATCGGAGAAGACTCAGACTTCTACTGTCCATGATCATTATTATTGTTCTGTGCGCGCGTAAAGAAAATGGAGAGGAATTGGAAATTTAATTCTCAATTCCCAAATTCATTTAAAATAGTTTTCAGAAATAATTTTTTTTAATTATTGGATTTTAAATGAATTTGAAAATTTCAAAATAATTATTCAAAATTTATATTTAGTTCTAGAAATTTTAAAATAAATTTTAGTTTTTTTTGTTAATTTCCTGAATTTTAAAATTTTCAAAATATATTTTTAATTTTTTAAATAAAATTATTTAGAAATTTATATAATTTTATATTTTTTAATAAATTATTTTATTTTTTTAAATAATTTACAATTTTTTTTGATTTTTTTCAAAATAAAAGTATTTTCGATTTTTTTTATATTTATTTTCAGAATTTTTAAAATTAATTTTAGAATTTTTGTTAATTTCTTGAATTTTCAAATTTTCAAAATATTTTTTATTTTTTATATGTAATATTTATAAATTTAAATTATTTTTATATTTTTTATGAATTATTTTAAAATTTTAAAATAATTTATAAGTATTTGTTTCCTTTTTTCGATTTTTTTTTATTAGTGGCCACGTGTCGCCATATTATTGGCCCATGGAGGTCATGTGCATGGCACATGGCCTATATAGCCTGAAATATGGCCGGAGTTGCAAACTGCAACAAAAACGCGTTATACAGGTTGCAATCGGAAAAAATATTTAGTTTGGACTAGAAATGGAAAAAAGGCCAACAGTACAGGTTGCATTTTGTAATTAACCCAACTAAAAATTCCGACCAACCAGTTAGGCGAAAAGTTACTGTACCCCTGTCAGACCTTGTCAAGCCACTTTTTTACTTATCTAACTTTTTTACTTACAATATACCCTTTTTTACTTACACGAGATTTCTATGAGTTACACGAGATTACAACTTACACGAGATTTTTCTGTACAGGAGTGTTACACGAGATTACACGAGATTTTTTTGTACATGAGTATTACACGAGATTACACGAGATTACAACTTACACGAGATTTTTTTGTACATGAGTGTTACACGAGGTTACACGAGATTACACGAGATTACAACTTACACGAGATTTTTTTGTACATGAGTGTTACACGAGGTTACACGAGATTAAAACTTACACGAGATTTTTTTGTACATGAGTGTTACACGAGATGTACACGAGATTTATACAAGACTTACACGAGATTCATTACACTATGCTACACGAGATTTACACGAGATACAGCAATAGATGGTACACGAGATTTGGGTTGTGAGGGCATTTCATCGGGTAAAAAGTTAAGTAAGTAAAAAAGTAGGTTACAAGCCACTGACCAGTGTTTGTGGGACCGGACCGGTGATCGAACCGGACAAGCCACCGGTTCAAGGTTCGACCGGTTCGATCGGTTCAACAACCGGTTCAACTGGTCAAAGGCAACTTGTTGACTTTTGAATTTCAATAGTTTTTATGTGTAATACAATTTAATTTGATACTAGAGTTTAACTTGTAAAAAAAAATTCAACATATTTCAATATCAATTAATCCAAAGATACTTTTAACTCTAATTTTTTTAATAACATCCTAGTGCCAAATTTAAAATAAGATGGGAATAATAAGGGCAAATGAAGATAAAGGTGAAAGTCCCTTTTTTTTTTAACTTAAAATCGGCGAAAAACAACTTTATTTAAAAAAAAAAAAAGAAAAAAAATATAATCCGGTTTTTTAATTCTACCGGACCGGTTCCGGACCCGGTTCACGGTTGAACCGATCGAACCGACCGATCCGATCCGATTCCATAAACCATGCCACTGACAGGACCTGCGAGAGTATTTCCTCCAAATATACTGTATTTATTATGTCTACAATGGAAATGCAGTTTTAGTTAGGCCACATTTATTACGGATTTGATGTTGCGCTATATGCGCTGTCACATGAGTTTTCTGTTCTTTCGTTTTTATTTTTCTTTTTCTTTTTCTTTTAGTTTCTTTCATATTACAGAATACGTTGCATTCCTTTTCTTTTCTTAATTATTCATGAGTTCATGATTCAGGTTCAAATTCTACCGCCTACGATTTAAACTTTATTATTAGACCATAATTTTATTTCATGCTTCATGAATTCACAGTTCATGTTTCACGTTTTATGTTTTAGATGTTTAAAATAAAAAGAAAAAACAAAGAATGAAATAAGTTATTTCGCGGAAGGAATGAAAAAATGAGTGTGTCGCATGTAGAGCTGTCAAAATGAGCCCGGCCCGATGGACCAGCCCGATCAACCCGAAAAAAAAATTGAACTGGCCCGAATTTTTCTGGCCCGAAAAAAAGTTGGGCCTACTTGGCCCGACCCGAGCAGCCCGACTGGCCCGATGGGCTCAGCCCGACTTGGCCCGATGGGCCAAGTGGCCCGACTCTTTTTTTTCTTTTCTTTTTTTATTATTTTTTTATTATTTTTTCTCCAATTAATTTTTAGAGGAAAAACCCCCTCCATATTTTTTGAGTGGGCCTTTTTAATAACAAGTTCATTTTTTATTTCAAGAGTCCAAATGCCCAATAATGTCATTAAAATTTTAATAAAAAATAAAATTAATTGTCCGTAAAATTGAGAGGAAATCTTCCTTCATAAGTTCTATTATAGATTAGTGTGAATTTCAAAACAATTAGTCTTTCTATAACTAATTAATTCTCATATATTTCCTAATTCACGACAGAGAGATACTTTATTTTCACTTTCAAGCAATTAAAAAAGCAAAAGAAAGTGATTGCTTGTCTATAGAAATATTTTAATTATAGTTCATAATGTTCGTCTTATTTCTTTATTATATAAGCGTATTTGAATTTTTAATAATTTTAATTTGTGTGTGGGAATTTGGTATTGAACAAATTTTCTTAGAAAAATGTATAAAATACAGCGGACCGAAACTGGCCCGACAACCCGACGAACCGAGGGTGGGCTGAGCTCGGCCCGAAAAAATCTGGCCCGGCCCAGCCCGGCTCAATTTTATCTGCTGGCCCGACTGGGCTGGGCTGGGCTGGCCCGGCCCGACTATTTTGACAGCTCTAGTCGCATGTAACATTTCAGAACGGAACTGTTATTATGCGTATGATGGAAATGAAGTTTTAGTTAGCTTAATACTGGTGAACTTTTCCCTTTTTTTTTTTTTTTTTTTTTTGTCTCTTCTAACAGAAGATTCTTTTAAACAGAAAGGAACAGCAACTCAAAAAAAAATATATGCCGAACACTGCTTTGTAAAATTGATTTGCCTACCATTTCTTACTTCTTATAGTTTTATTCAAGGAGCCGAACATTTTTTTTCTTATCATAATTTATTTATTTCAAATAATTAAATTTTATTTTTTAATAATTAAATTTAAAAAATAAATAAAAATGTTAAAACGAAGCTAATGCAAATCTAAAAATTAAAACCATATTGACTTAAAAAAAAAAAAGATGAAGGGGATGAGGCGGGACAGATCACGAGACACACATTTTTGCCCCGTGATGGGGCACGGGGCAGGGCAGGGCCGGGGCGTGCACGAAATGGAGCGGATCAGAAAATTCAGAAATTGCACGGATCTGCCCTGTTGACATGCCTAATTGATATCAAAGTTAAGGTATAGGCTTGTCTAAAGATATAGGGCCTCTCTAAAGGTTGGTCGTTAGTACAGGAGCATTGATATAACCTTTGGAATTAGGGGTCTCTAAGAGTATGTAATGCAAGAGGCACCGATATAGCCTATGGAAAGTTAGAGATGATTTTTGGTGGTTGGTAAGCCTGAGAGTGTTTGGTGGCTAGTAAACCTAAAGAAAATGTTCACGTCAGGTAATGATGCAATATTAGCCTTGAATAAAGGGGCTAGAGTAAACATCCATTCTTGATCAGATTTTAAGGTGGAGTTAGGCTCATCTTCCCTCGAATCCACGCTTCAGCATCCGTGCAAATAGTGTACAAGAAAATTAGTCGGAAATATATAGTCACCTTTCAAAAAAACTAAAATATTTGGTTTCATATATATTATGCACTAAGAATAGATTAAATAAGTATCTTATTTTTAAGACTTTGGTATAAAAAATGGCCAATAAACACAAAGGGGGAAATAAAACAACCACCATTCGCTAGAGCGGGCCCCACACTTTGACAACATATGTAAGAACATAAATGTCTATTTTATGTGAACGAAGAAGTCGCAAGTTAAGTAACATAGTCATAGCAATTCTATTAAGTACCAAATAATACACATGTGAGTTGCAAACAATTTTCTGTTAATGTAAAATACCACAACTGCATCTGTATTGGCAAATTGTTATAGCAATAGCGTCGCTAGGATTTTAAAACGGATAAGAAATATAAATCTGCGATAAATTAAAAAAAAAACAAAACTTATAACTATTATTTATATTTAAATATATATACAACTCGAAGTATCCAAATAACACAAGTAGCGCAAAACATTTTAAAATTCTTATCCTTATTTTTCAAGATCTTTTTATAGCAAGAACAATATTCATATCACTAAAAAGAATCTGTCTAAGTCTTCAATATTAAGTTTGTATACAGGTAACTATTATAATCCTCATACTGATAACCAGTGACGGACTCAAAAATTCAATCGAGGAGGGTCCATTTATAGACGGATCTAGGAGTTCATTTCACGGGATAAATTTTTTACTATACTATAAGGTTATGTGCCAATTTTTTATAAAATAGGAGACAAATTTTGTAGGCTAGAAATCAAATTAAAATTTGGCCCATGCGTGCGTCTGTCTCTACTGATATCTTATCATTTATTTTAATATATTAATTTTTATAATAAAAAATAATGCATCTTATCGAAAAAAAGTAATATTCACTTAGAGTTGCTAGGAGGTGCAAAATAGATGCAAATATATACATCCCCACCCCACTCCCTTCGTAAAAACAAGTAATTACAGGAAAAAGAAGTTCACCTAAAAACAATTTATTTTTGCAAAATATCTCCATATCTTCTAATATTGCCCCCAAAAAAAATTCCCTACAAATCTTATAATATTATCATAATCTAAATTATTTATTCTCTTTATCGATATATTGATCATCTTTACTGACTTATTATCTTTTTGTCTATTCTATAAATTCTTAATTTTGTGGAAAAGATGAAGTATAATTTTATATTCTTTTGAGTGAGAACTTCAAGTTTTTTTTTGGTCGGATCACTTGAAACTCAAAATTACCTATTTTTATTTTTTTGCCTAGATACGTAGTTGCATGAATTAGATCCATATATATATAAAGTACAAGTTTCCTCGCACTTTTTTTTTTCACAAACGACACCAAACCTCAATCTATAAACTCCTCAGAAATTTGTTTAAACATATATACGTGGCATATGCCATCTAGCATAATGTGAGTGTATGATCCTTAAAAAAAAAAAAAAAAAAGGAAAAGTAATAGATCAGATTAATGTGTGAACTTGTCTGAAGTTAATCCAGAAATACCTAAAATAATGGCGGGGGTTAACGGCGGCATTTTTGAAGTTACGTACGGCGCTACTGTCCGCCTGACGCTCGCTTTGCTTGAACGGAATTTACTGCCTGACGCCGTCATACGCTGCCTCACACGATTCTTGCTTGCCGGCCGCCTCTGCTCCAGTTCCAGAGCCGCTGCCGACATCCAGTTGTCCCATCTGCTCCACTTCGTGCACAGTACGTTGCTCATAAACTTTGGTCTTGTAAGACTAAAATTATTTTTATCTCATAACTTTTTAATCATTCGATTTTTGTCCATGATTCATTGTATTTTCAGTATGTCCTATAATTAAAAAGATAATTACTTGTATATGGATCACTTTTTAACTGTCGATGAGTAAATTGATCAGAAAAGTAGACATGACACCAACTTCCGGTCAATTTTAATGATTGTGTCAGTGGCACTAATGTGTTTTTAGAATGAAAATCGAACGAACAGAAAGTTATGGGATGAAAAGTAATTTCATGTAACGTTACATGCGCTTTTCCAGCTGATTCGCTCATCAACAATGGAAATTGATCCAAATGCCAGCAATTTCTTTAGTTGTCTGCCGAAATTGAAAACGCAATAAATTTTAAACGAAAATGGAACGAGCAAAAGTTATGGAAGTCAAAAAGTAATTTTACCCCAAAATAATTGATTAAATTTCAACGCAAACATGTAACATATGAGTTGATATATTGCAGCTTTGAGAGAAATGCCAATAGCAATCGAAACAGCATCATCAACGTCTCAACATTATGAAGTTCCTACGTCTTTCTTTAAGTTTGTCCTCGGAAAGCATCTAAAATACAGGCAATATCTCCTCAACAACCAGAAATAATCGTTTATTTGAGAGAGTTGGAGTACAGTATGAATCATGCTGTTAGACCCATTGTTTTAGATGGACCAGGTCATAGGAATCTCAGCTCAAACTACCATCAGAATCAGATGTGAAAACTTGAGCAGCCCGGCTCAGCCTGCTAAAATTCCATCGGGCTTAAAATAACAGAGCCCATCTCGTCCCCTATATATACTATTTTTTTTAGGTTGTTGACATTTTGGACCTGATGGTATTTCATGTCTAAAATTCCTATAGACTAACCCGTCTAAAATGTCAGTCGGGCTGGACTAGTCCATCGGGTCGGATAGATTTTTCCATCTCTTATTGGACCAACGGGCCCGATTGAATCAATAGCCCAATGAGAAACAGGCTAGCCCAACGATCTTAATACATTCGAGAGGTGATGGACTGGGTTGGCATGATATAGAATTTTAGCAACCATATCAAATCAGACATATGATGTACACCCGACAAACTGTACTAGGTGACCCAAATTGTCACCTATACATACGGCGATGATTTCATATGAAGTGTGGTCCAATTTCTGTTTGGAACATCAGTGCACTAATTATATGATATTATCATGTGTTGTGCAGTTGCTGCTTTTTCCGATACGAATCAAGCACATTAGATGATGCAGAGAATGCAATGCTAGAGTTGTACTGTGAGAGGTCAGAGATAAAAGATGGTCATTCCATTCTTGATATTGGCTGCGGATGGGGCTCTCTCTCTATATTTAGCACACAAGTTCCCATATTACCGGGATTTGCAATTCGGTAACGCAAAGGGCACATATTCAGGAGCAGTGCCGGTACTCTCTCATACAAGTAGTTAGGACTGCAAACAAGCATAATTTTTATTGAACAATTTGTTAACCAACTCATTTATTAAAATAAATAGATAAATTTTTAAACAATTTGGTCTTGGGTTCGAGTCACCGTGGAAGGGGAAGGGAGGGTTTTTTCTTTGTTCTTAGATTAGGAGAAAAAAAATTTAAAAAAAGTTCGCAAACAAGTTTGTCCGAAACTCAATCCTCCTTTACTATTAAAAGAGAATCGCCAACAGGTGTCGTCATTTGGTGTGTTTAAACACCTTAAAAATAGCTTCTTCTTCTTCTTTCACGTGTCCTCTTAAATTTTTGTTCCCGCTAGCGTAAATATTGAATTCTCTCAAATAGCACTGAATATAATATTATTTTAATTATCTTCAATTGTCTCTCCCTAATTATAAGGAGGTGTTAACCGTGCATTAAATAAAATATAATTTTAATTATCTTCAATTATTTATTCCTAATTATAAGGAAGTGTAATAATTTTTCCCCTCGAATTTTAAAAGTGTGATAATTTTTTCGTCTCAACTTCGTTTTCTACGAAAATTATATTAAATTAATCTTCTTTTCACGATCTTCGATCTGACATTCATGATGTATATATTTAAGTAAAATATTAATTTTTTAAATGTGAAATATATTTTTTATGATTATTGTAATATTGAAAGTAAAATATATAAATAAATAAATACATATATGATATGACATGAAAGGGGAAGAAAAATGATTAAATAATAATATACCGATAGGTTAATTCATTGACGTGTATCCCACTTTATACTCTCAAGTAGTGTATATGACATAACTCCATTATATTTTATTAATATAACAGAATATATTAATCTCGTGCTATGCACGGGAGAACATCTAGTTAGTAATAATAACAACCAAAACAATAATATTCATGCTACATATAATATAATGAATATTTAGTTAAATGTATGAAGATTCTAGAAAAATATATATTTATTTAATGTTCGTGAACTAATTATTCACGAACATAATTAAACACTCTCAAATGAGACTTGACTCGCCTCGAGTTCAATTAAGAATAAATGAACCAAACATTGAATACTTATAAGCTCACATGAGATCATTTGCAGCCCTACAAGAATTTGACATTTGGAAGCTACTGCACTTATGCTCCATCCGTAATAATTCATCTTATGCAGAGAGATTTGGTCTAATTACACATGTTCTTCCCAGCAGGAGTCTTGGGCTGCAGAATGTGGAGATCATCATTGCAGATATCAGCACATTTGATATGGAAGCTTTCTACGACAGAATTTTTTGCATTGGAATGTTCGAGGTAACATTCAGTTTAGGAAATAATACGGGTGGATTTTTATCTACGCTACACTTAGGGTCCGTTTACTTAAGATTTGACTCAGTAGATTTAGAAGACCGAATCGCAATAGAGCACACTCATTAACTCCCTCAGTCCAGTTTGATCCAACACTCCCCGGGGTCCGTTTACTTAAGATTTGACTCAGTAGATTTAGAAGACCGAATCGCAATAGAGCACATTCATTAACTCCCTCAGTCCAGTTTGATCCAACACTCCCCGGTCTTAAGCAAACGGACCCTAATATTTATACCACATATCTTACACATACCAACATGGGTGTGTGTGATTGTATGCTGGATAGCATATCAGGTGCATTTCACATGGTACATGATTAAAAATTTATTTATTTAATCAACACACTACAATAACACTTTGTGCCATTGAAACAGCATATGAAAAACTATCAGCAACTTCTCAAGAAGATATCCAGGTGGATGAGATCAGACACTCTTCTATTTGTCCAACATTTTTGTCATAAAACATATGCTTACCATTTTGAGGTAATCATCATTCATCGATTCATCACAAAAACTCCTGGTATTTTCTCTTGATGGACAAATATGACTTAACATCACTGATTTTTCACTAATAATTTCATTTAATTTTATTATCATGCAGTATGTGAATGATGACGACTGGATCACTAGATACTTCTTTAGTGGAGATGCAATGCCGTCGGCCAATCTGCTGCTTTACTTTCAGGTTAGAAATTAGACAGTATAACTTTATAAGGAAGTAGGCATCACACATTTTTGGCTTCGGCCCAGCACAGCTGAGCCCGTCAGACCAACCCCGTTGGACCAAAAAATGTTGAGCCAACCCCTAGGCCTATTGGCCCATCAAGTCTAACATGTCAGGCCCAATGACACTTCGCGCTTGGCCCAACCCATCAAGTTTGACATGTCAGGCCTGACAACACTTCGCGCTAAGCTCATATCAACTAGCCCGAATCGGGCGAGGTAGGCTGATTTTGCCACATCTAAATTTTTTTGGTCAAAATTATAGTTGGTTATTGTTTGTTTATGAAATTAAGATTTAAAACAAACAACTTTTTCAGAATGTCTTTCAGGATAAATAAATATAAATCACAATACTTTGAAGGAAAGGCTGGGTCCAGTATCTAACCTTTGGCTCCTCGTGACGCTTTTCATGCAGGACGATGTTTCTATAGTTAATCACTGGCTTGTCAACGGCAAGCATTATGCACGAACAAGGTAATGGCATGAACCCTGAATTAGCAAGAAGTTTAAAAAAAGGAGAATAAAAAGTTTCCTTCACCTTTTGACTTGAAGAAATCTAACCAAATAGTTCGATTTTGCAGCGAAGAATGGCTGAAGAGAATGGACCAGAATCTGAGTTCTATAAAGCCTATAATGGAATCAACTTACGGCAAAGATTCAGCATTCAAGTGGACTGTCTATTGGAGAACATTTTTCATTGCAGTTGCAGAGCTATTTGGGTACAACAATGGAGGTGAATGGATGGTTGCTCATTTCCTTTTCAAGAAGAAATAAATAGCTAGTTCGGTCATGGTTATATGTAAACAGCCAAACGTAATAGCAAGCCATTGACAGCATGTGGCTTAAAAATAAATGTTATTGTACCTGGTTATATTAACTTAGGGTCCGCTTGGTTGCAAATCATCAATGACAATGGTAATGGGTATGAATGAAGGGTCATTCTTACTATGGAATGAAGTGGGGAGAATTGTTAATAAAGTAGGGTAATGATTAACTTATTTATTATGTACCAAACATCATAAATAAGAATGAATCATAATTCATTTCCATACCCTACCCTTAAATCCCCCAACCAAGCGGGACCTTAAAGAGAGCATAAACTTAGTTAAGAGCGCCTAATGGATGCCTTCCTGTAAGACGGGAGTTACTTTTTTCATAAAGAATGTTACTTTTGATTTAAAGAGTGTTACTTTGAGCTTTGATCTTTATAAAAAAAAGTAACAATTTTAAAAAGTAACAGAATTCCGTGCTAAATGTAACATTTTTTACGTCAAAAGTAACACTTCGTGTAATGATTAATGAAAGTGACTCCCTTTTTACGAATGATTGTCTTATTAAACTCTCTGTAAAGTTCTCCGAGTAATTGAGCATGTACCTAGACAAGACTAAAGACTTCATCATTTCTATGTCAAAATAAAAAAGCAAGCAAGAAATTGGATGCTACTTCTGGAACTTCTGAATTTTTCACAAGGATATCCCAATTATCTACTGAAGATAAAAGCAACCATCATTAGAACCAGTATGAATATATCTACATGCTGAAGAGCTAAATTTACAAGATGTTTAAACAGCAAAATTCAGCAGACAAAGAGTTTACTTCTGTTAAGTTAATAAGATATTTTGTAATGATTTCACCAATCAGGTTAACTAGAAATGTACATATAAGGAAATTAAAGTAATAACCATTGTCATTGTGTATTCGTGTGTGCACATAGATAGCAGCTGTGAAGGAGAAATGGGTTGCCAAACATGGAGAATCTACGAGAAATGAGTTTATTCATTTATCTCAACTCTCATATTGGGCATTCAAATATCTGACCAATAACACAATTTTCTACCACCGTTCAAGCATCACTAATGTGAACCAAACCGTATCAGCTATCTAGATGATGATGATGGCATAGCACTACTAGACTACTTGCAGTACAGATCACTATTGTAATATAAAAATGATAGAAGCGTGAAAAATGCAACATTTGTCAGCAATATAGTCTCGATTATCATTTCACCTTCACAGCACAAGACCATATAAAGAACAAATACTTTGCGTTATTCCCTGTTGAAGTATCTGAATCATTGTGTTTTGCTTTATTTAGCAATACTACAGAAAACTTCAAACGTTCTAGATTGTTCTAGTCCATGGCAATCTGATAAGTGACATTTGGTAAAGTAATGGAATTCTATGTTAGTATCGGCATCATCCTATGATACAGGACATAAGGTGAGTCAGAAGTTCAATATGAAATATATACCTCGAAATGCTCCTATGAATGTAGTATTCTTCGTTCGAGCAAAACTAGAGTATTCTTCTTTCTGTCAGCAACTTTGTACTGAACAGATAACACTATAGAACTAGATTCTAACATCAAGTACCATTCATAACCGATTGCGAAATGCAGTAATGATCCTAACCAAACAAAAAATAAAATCAAGCTGAAACTTCCAGCATTCACCTCTACTGAAAACAGATCACTAAGAAACACCGGTTCACTTCCAAATTCAGCTCTTTTGATTAAATATCCTTGACCCTTCAGCTTCCAAGAATCGACTAAGATGCTTATCATCCAAATGTTGCTGCCAAGAAACAAACAATAGTAAAATAATAATCCAAGAATAACTTCTACTCCATCAACAATTACATTGATTTTCACAACAATTGAACAAATAAGAGCTTACAGATAAACACTCTCTGTATTTCTCCCACTCAGAAATACACTCCTCCCTATCCCACTGGCCCTTCAAGAACTTTTCTGAATACCATCTACACACAAAATCAAATTAGGGTTCAGGTTCAACTAAACCTTCACAATAATTGAATTTACCATATCATTGAAACTGCTGAAATATTTAGGATAAAAATTAAAGAAGAAAAAAAACTCTGAATTTTTTACCTGTTAAAGCAGTTGTGGTAAGCAGTTCTAAGATCGGCACACGGCGACGTTTTCGTAGCCGAAGGCCTCTTACTGTCGCTCATAATCCCCATTTTTTACAGATGTATGCGATGATAATGAACTGGTTTCAACCTATTCATTAGTGAATCATCATTCTAGAACACTGTTGTAAGCTTTTCCGGTTTTAATTTCTATAGTTCGTTGTTTTCCCCCTTCTAATCGAATTTCTTGTAATGTTGTATTCGACTTAGGGCTCTGATTAGCGGCTAGATGTATTGTTGACCTGTTGTTGAAGTTGGTTTGACATTTTATGAAGTTTTCAATATTATATTTGAAGTTGTTCTGTTATCGATGGAGGAGGAGTGTTCGCAATTACTTTTCTCAAGTGATTTTTAACTTATAGTTTGATAAAAATTATTTTGAAGTATTTGTGAAAATAATTTTAATTTTAATTAAAATGATTTTAGGTTAAAAGCTAAAAGTTAAAAATAATTTTTCAATTTTTTGGTATTTTGATAAGTAGATAGAAGTTTTTTTACTCACCCATAAACTAAAAGTTACTACCTCCGTCCCAAGCTAATTGTCCTACCTTGACCTAGCACGGAGACTAAGAAAAAACAGATTTTGTGGAATCTTTGACTTTTTCAAAGGTGAAGATTGAATGTGGAGATTTTTATGGTGGAGATTGTGTGAGTATTTGCTATTTATGGGGTAGGACAATTAGCTTGAGACAAACAAATAAGGCAAGTAGGACAATTAGGTCGGGGCGGAGGTAGTACTTAAGTAGCAAAGGCTCCAACTTTTATGTTTGACCAAATTAATTTTATATTCTCAAAAACTACCTACTTTTGATTTTAATCAATTTTACCACAATCTTTACTTTAGTCACTTCTTCATAAATTAAAACAAAGGAAAATACCACTTAAGTTGAGATAAACGAGTGTTAGAGGAGTGTTAGAGGGTGTTTGTGAATTCATTGCCAACGCTAAAATTACTTCTAAAAAGCAATTTTAACTTTAATGGATGTTTACAATCTCATATTTGGCCACTTAAATTATTTTTCAAAAGTTTTTTACAGAATTCCCAAATCCCTAAATTTTGGCAGCTTTTTGTTTTTTTCATATAAATTGTACTATTGTTTATTTTATTTATTCCTTTTTATTTGTTTAGGCTCATATTTTTTCTCAAACATTACCAAATTTTAATTTTACCATAAAATCAATTTAAATTATTTTTAGAAGCACTATTGTTTGCAAACACCCCCTTAATCAAGTTAAACACAACTCGAGGAGAAATATAACATTTCAATATTTTTTATTTGTTGAGTTCGAGCTCAAGTCATGTTTCCAAATTTTATCAAAAAAAATTATTAAAATTATTTGATATTTTTAATTAAGTATAGTTAAAACGAGCTTTTAACAAACAACTCATAATTGATTTTATTTTCACATGATTTAACTCTTTTACGAACTAGATTACGACTCGTGCACAGAAGCAAATATCTTGTTATTAAAATATTAGTTATTTTTTCTTCTAATTTAATTCATTATTTTTTAAACAAAAAAAATGCAAAATAATACTTCCTCCGTCTAGGCTTAATTGGTCAACTAGTCATATTTGTTTGTCCCAGCATAATTGTCCTAGTCCATAAATGATAAATTCTCTCACAATTTCCACTCTCAAAATCTTCACCTTTGAAAAAGTCAAAGATTCCACAAAATTTATTTTTTCTTAATCTCCATGTCCGACTAAAATTGATCAATTAGGTCGGGACGGAGGTAGTAAGAAATAACAATACATCAAAATTAGAATTTCGTTAAAAACTTCAAACACTTCCAGCACAGGTGCAACTCGCCAACTTCAGTGGTTTTTCCACCTCTTATGTTTTTCTTTCCTTTTGTTCTGTATTTCTCTTTCAATTTTTTTTTTCACTTGCTCATTGTTTTACATTTTCTTTTCTCTTTTTACTTATATTACAATATTTTTTTGTTTTCTTATATTATATTGTGCTTTTATATGCATATATTTTTATCTTCTTGATAGTGTTTAGACATTTAGAAGTCCATTACTCTAAACTTTTTTCCTTCTAATTAATAATAACAATTGTGGAGGTACTCGGCAAATTTTGAAGCTATCAAAATATTTAGGTGTCACAACTGAAAAATAATGACTTCCTCTAACGTTTTGCAACTCGACAATACTTACAACTTACGAACCTCTTTTCTTTTTTTCTTATTCTTCTTCTTTTCATGTTGTCTTTTTACTTATCTTTCAATTTGTTTCTGGTTCTTTATATTATATGTTTTCTTTCTTTCCATATTTTGTTGTCTTTTAATTCTCTTGAATTTCTTCTTTATTCTTTGTATTGTAACTTTTTCTTTCTTTTTTGTTCTTTTATTATTTCTCTTTTAATTTCAATTTTTCTCTCAGTATTATATTGTCTTAGCTTATACATGTATATTATATATCTTCAATATATATTGTTACTTTTTTATCTTCTTGATAGTGTTTTATGTATTTAGATGTCCATCTTCTTAATACCTTTTGGGTCACTTAAAAAAAGTTCAATGACTTTTTTTCTTTTTTTCTTGTCGTTTTTTTGCTTTACCTTCCCATTTTGATTTTATTTCCTTTTTTTCTTTTTTTCTTGTCGTCTTTTTGCTTTACCTTTCAATTTGTTTTTTTCTATCTATTATATTTTTTCTTCCTTTTTTGTTGTATTTTTACTTATCTTTTAATATGTTTTTCTTCTTTGTATTTTTTTTTGTGTGTTTTTACTCATCTTTCAGTTTGGTTTTTTTCTTTGTATTATTTTTTCATTTTTTTTCTTTGTATTAATGGTTTTTTTTTTCATTTTTGTTCTCTTATTACTTCTCTTTTAATTTTTTTTCTTTGATTTATATTGTCAAGTATACATACATACATACATATATATATATATCAAGCAGTATACACAGTTACCTTTTTATCCTATTGATAGTATTTAACATTTAGATATTCATCTTCTTAATGGCTTTTGCGCTAGCTGATGCTCGACAGTGCTTTCCATGCTAGAATGAACCTGCTTGTAAGGTATTTCTAGTAGTTTCTCATCTCATGCTTGTATCCACTCAAATGTGTCAGCAGTTTATTATTTTTGCTAGCTCATCCTAATCATGCTCTTGTACATATTTCATGCTTATAATTTTTTTTAATATAATTAAAATGGCATTATAGATTGTCGAGATGTTGAGAAGGTTTTTCCTATAATAGTTAAAACTACTAAGTATTAATTTGTGGATGGTGTAGGGTAGCTATTGAAATTAATTTTTGGAAGTTGCAGCTTCTGCCGTGACCTAGTTTAACTTTTAAATAACTACTTACATTATTTTTTAGAAGATAATGGTTGTTATCTGATCAGGATTGATTAAGACGTATTAATACACGCATTAGGTTATGAAAGATATAACAATTTCTTGAGATAACACTTTCTTACTTGAATTTCATCTTTGTTTCATTCAATTTATATATTTCTGTCTTTTGCTTCGTTTACTGAATTGTTTATATATGTCGGTTTTGTAGAACATGCTGTAAATTTTCAGTTTCTCTCTTTCTTTGCCCCCACCCCCCACAAAAAGGGAAAAAAAAATCCTCTTGGATCTTGAGTGTTTCCCTACGCTCATTCTATTTATTAAATATCAGGCGACGTACAAGATTACATTAGAAGTACCATCAGAACTGGTAACTCTTTCCCAACACGCCAGTCATTGAAGAAAAGCTAAATAGAATCTTTAATAGTAGACTATCAAGAGTCGCCCATCATGTCCACTTACTTGGTAGTCGTTGTTGTTGGCATGTTTGATTATGTCGAAGATCATACCCCTGGTGGTATAGTTTGGAATTTCCTTTTATTTCATGTTAGTGTTATTTCATTAAGATTATTATTTATGTCTTCAAATTTAATACTGTGTTTCCTAGGAATTCTTGAGAGGGTATACTATCAGGTGGGCAAGGCTGGTCAAGGGAAATTTGATCTTGATGTTGTTGTCAAAACACTTGGCCTCTATAAAGAGTATATACTGTGTATTTTCATGGTTTCCCTCCTACATATTTTTCGATAATGCAACTACAAGTTATTAGTTGTTGGTATCAAGGCTCATAGAGAGGTGAAAATCTTAACACTGTGCTTTTCTGTACAAAATCCAGGTACTTCGTTGTGCCATATTCACTTCCTAAGTTGGACATGGTTGCAATTCTCGATTTTGCTTCTAGGCCTATGGAGAATTATGGTCTTGTTACATACTGAGAGACAACTTTGTTTTATGATGATAAGCACTCTACAGTTGCAAACAAATAGACGGTATGAATCGACTGGATATAGAAATATTTTCGATTGAACATTGTGAGCTTTATTTTTATTAAGTATAATTTACGTTAAGGTCCCATTTGGTTATCATATTGGGGTTAATTGTGCATCTCTCACTTTAACCATCCTAAGCATATATTGCCGTGATGTATTGAAGTGTTGCTGATCTTCTACTTAGGTTGCCACTGTTGTAGCTCATGAACGCACACCAGTGGTTTGGCAATCTTGTGACAACGGAATGGTGGACTAATTTATTGTTGAATGAGAGATTTGCTACATGGGTATCCTTTTACAATCATATTTGAATCTTTGTATTTATAAAGAGAGGTTTCCTACAGCTCATGAATTCGTTGTTCGGATCCAGGTATGCTATTTAGAAGCTGATAGTTTGTTCCCAGATTGGCAAATTTGGACTCAGTTTCTTCAACTGGATGAGCTTGTTGAGTCTCACCCTATTGAGGTAAATTGAAAATATTAAATTTGTAGTTATAATAGTTGCAAAGATCTTGAGGGGGTTATTTTTTCTTCTCACCAAAGGGAAAAAGGGAATTTGAAATGTTAGCAGTAATTTTAAGTTAGTTACTCAGAGTTTCAGTTGACATCATTGCTCCTTTCAGGTACGAGTGAGCAAAACCAAACCGAAATTGAAAAATCGATCCGAACCGAGTGATTCGGTTCGATTCGGTTTTGTATATACAATCGGTTTGGTTCGGTTCCAAATATTATAACCGATTTGTAAATCGGTTCGGTGTGATTCTTAATAAAAAAATATTCGGTTAACCGAACCGAACCGAATTACTCATATTTAATTACATGTTTTCAATTATATATTTATTGTATATTATTTTTCTTGATTGAATTGATATATATTAGTAATTTTCACATTTAACATGCATGAAAATTAAAATTTATCCCTATGTTTTGGTCCCTTCTTTAATTTGGCTTTTAAATAAAAGAAAAACTATTATGAAAATCGAGATTTGTTGCTATAAAAAATAAAAGACTAAAAAAGCAAAAACTTTAAAACCTAAATCGATAACGAACCGAAACAAACCGAAAAAAATTGGTTCGGTTCGGTTCGATTAAGAAGATGTGTTCGATTTTAAAAATATAAAAGATTAGGTGTTGATTCTTGTCAGTTCGGTTCAATGTTCAACTAAACCGACCGAATGCTCACCCCTACTTTCAGGTGGACATCAATCATGCTGGTGAAATTGATGAAATTTTTTATGCAATCAATTACAAAGGGGTGCATCTGTTATTCGTATGCTGCAGATATTTTGGGGTTGAATGTTTTTAGGTAGGTTTATTTGGTTTAAAATTTTAAATTTATGTCGAATACACTGTTGAGAGTGTCGCTGTTGACACTCCATATTCTTCTTGATTTTTCTTCATCTCATGACATTGTTTATTCATGGCATCTCTAGAGAGCACTTGCTTCGTACATCAAAAGGTATGCATGCTCAAATGCAAAGAGAGAAGATTTATGGTCAGTTCTGGTGAACCTGTGAACAAGCTAATGAACTCTTGGACAAACCAGAAAGGTTATCCTGTAGAGTTTGAACAATTAATTTGATGACCAACTTATTCTTTAATTGATGGATAATTACTCCTGATTATTTGAGATAATGTTTTCTTCATGGTTGATATTTGATTAACTTATTGCTGTTTATCTATTGTTCATGGCCCGGTCACAATTTTCGCTTAGTGGTTCTCAAGGTGAAGGGCAGTGGATTGTTCCAGTAACTCTCTCTTTTGGCTCTTATGACGCTCATAAAAGTTTCTTGCTGCAAACAAAAAGTGACTCTCTCGATGTTAAAGATTTCTTGGGTACCTCAACTTCATCAAGCCTCCCATGGATTAAAGTTAAAATAGACCAGACTGGTTTCTATCGGGTGAAATATGATGATGACCTATCGGCTAGACTGAGGGATGCACTAGAGAAAAAGAGCCTATCAACCTGTGATAAACATGGTAATTCTGATGTTACTTTCTTTTTGTTAGGGTTATACTGTAAAACATGTTTTTAAGTGTTGCTTTGTATATAAACTGTTTCTTGCACTTTATTGGATGAGAATAAATTATCACTGTTTGGTTTAAATATTATGAATGTTATATATATATATATATATATATATATATATATGTATATTTATATATATATTGCATAATATTTGAATACTTTACATTGTATACAATGTGGTGCGTAGTAGATCATAGAAGATCACACTGTCTGTTCCTTGTAATAAGTATAAAGATTCACAACTTAGATGGAGTTGAACAATCCATTAGTAGAAGTTGATGTGTAAGGCTCAAATTGGTTTGTCTTGACCAAGAGATTACACTAGTGCATTCGTTGCACTGAATTGGACCAGCAGCGAGATAATTTTTCTAGACTGACTTAAAGGAAAAATTAGATCTCAGTGGTTATTGTTTTCTTAATTTCTGTCATTTAATTGGGATTGTATATAAATAATTAATGTTGCTTTGATTTATTATGGGTAAAGACTTATTGGGACTCAATACTCTATACTTTGGGCAATATTATTAATTATATGACAGATTGCTAAAGTAATATAGATAATTGTGTCTTGGTAAAACAAGTTGATTATGTCCCCTTGATGGGCTCATAATGTTTATCATATCAAACTGTACAGTGGATTAACTTCCGGTACGATAATAATGTTGAGTTGTTTGTCTCAAGGAATAAAAGATATTAATTAATTAAAGCATTCAGTAGCTTAAATTAATTAATAAACATTGAATCTTAAACACGGAAAAAATCATCGGGAGCCATATTTCGTAATATAGATTAGAATAGGTAGTTCAATATTAATTCTATAGTGGAATGAATTAATATTAATGGACTAGAATAATATTGATGGCTCAATATGAATATCTATGCCCATTGGGAGGCTCAATCCTATTCTTCCTAAAGGCCCCTTGAGTAGCTCAATAGAAGTCCATTAATAAAAAGGATAAGGATTAATTAAAAGTAGGAGATAAGGAAAGAAAAGATATGGAAGAATCTAATTCCTCAGGGGATTAATATTTATCCACATTTTCCTATCCCAAGTGGGAGAGGATTTCCTAATCCTAAAAGGGCTGAAATTTTCGGCCCCTATCCCCTATAAATAGGGGACCAATCTTGATCATCAGATACAATAGGAGATACATAAGTGAATGGGTGTTTTTCTAGAAAATTAGTCATTTCCTTGAGAGTTAAAAAGTTCGTTTAATTTTCCACCGGATTGGCAAGCTTGGACTTAGGGAATACTCAAGAAGATCTTTGGGTTGAAAAACTAATTCTTCTCAATGGTGTCTATTGTATGATTATGGTCTATTGTATGATTACCTTGATTCAATTACATGAATTATATGATTTGATTGTTCACATCATTGTTGTTTGATTATTGAAAATAGAAATTCAAATTATAATCCGAATAGATCCTTAGCACAATCCCCGATTCCCCAACACTTTTCTTATTTAACACTTCAACAGTTTAGGAGAATGTTAAGTCCACTTTCTTTTATTGATCAGGGATATTGGACTCTATTATGCATTGTCCATGGCAGGCCAGCAATCGTTGACCTCTTTTCTTACTTTGGTGGGAGCTTACAGAGAGGAGATCGATGACACCGTTCTTTCTAACTTGATTAGTGTAATGTTACCATTTCTTTTTTTTACTGTATGTATTTGCTTGAAGTTCATTTTCCTTTTGTAGTTCATTCCCCTTCACATAATTCATCTCTGTCCTACAAGTTGCATCTAAAGTAGCAAAAAATGTGGCTGATGCTGCACTTGAATCACTAGATGACATGAAACTGTTCTTCATCAATCTTTTCCAGGCTCCAGCATTCTGCTGAGTATGTTATCTATGTTCTTCTTTCTCTACAGCTTTCAACACAATATGTAATATTAGTTTTTTATGGTATTTTGCATCTATGGGCTGTAAATGGACACGCATTGTCTCATCCATGTATTCTTAGCTTCTTTTCTGGATTTGCAACCAAGGCAGTAGCTAAAATAGCTTATTTTTGCATCTTTACACCAGGTCGCGTTTGATGTGATATTCTCTACTGACTTTTGTAATTAGTCTATAGTAAACATGTTGGAAGAAGTTATCTAATAGTAAATATAACCTTAAAAAAGCTACTCTAACCTACCCATGAAGTTATGTCACACAGTCATGAGATAACTTAAACATTCTTGTTTGTCAATTGACTAAAGCACAATATAACATACTTATGCTAGTCACTAATATTTTAGTAAGTTTAGAAGATGATATCTAACTGCTATTTTCATTTCTTTATCAGGAGGCTTGGTGGGGATCCTAAAGAAGGGGAGAGTCACCTTGATTCTATGTGTTGGTTGCATCCATATCTGATGGATCCCAATATGGTTGGGATATATATCTGACGAGATATTTAATATCTTATTAGATATATTCCCAATAGGGATGGAGATCTTATCCATAATAGGAGATAGATCTCTCCCATACTAATATATATACGAATATATTGGTATTCGTAGACTACGGAAAAATAATCCACAGAATACATTTTTCTCCTTTTCTCTCTAATTCTCTGTCTTGGAGAATCACCGGAGTCCTCCAAGAGTCTAGGGTGTGAAGTAGACGGCGAATGCTCTAGTAGTATTCGTCCAGACGGGCTTGTAGACGAATCAGTGCACGATCCTTCAGATTGGGAATCAACCGAACACATTCCGCTGCAAATCAACTGAGGTATACCGATTCCCATATACGTGAATATGTGATTTACGTGCTTTAATTTCTAACAGTGGTATCAGAGCGAGTTTACATTCGTTCTCGCCTGTATCATTACGTAATTATCCCGCATTTTTTTCTTCCATTTTTTTTATTCTGTTATTCATTTTTGCTTGGGTGGAATCTTTCTGGTAATTCATAAATTGAGGACTCACATGCGAATCCAATTTTTTCTCTTTGGATGGGTTTAGTTAATCAAATCAAATTGAAGAAAACCCAAGAGTCCTTCCCTGCACTTTTTTTTGAATAACAGTTTTATGGATGTAAAAATCTGGAGGAATAAATCTGATGTCGTTCCTGTACATGTCCGCCGTCGCGCGACTGATTCCAATTTTTGTTTTAAAAACATAAGCAAACCTGATTCAATTTTTTTGGAATCTGTTAAATTGTGATTAACGAAATCTGTTTCAAAATTGGAATTGAGAAATCACGTCGGTGCGACCGCGCGACGACGGCGCGGCCGCTGCTGTTACAGTTCCGAAACGCCGCCACCCGGCGCACGACGGCGCCGCCACCCTGCGCGCGGCTGTGGGGCTGACAGGGCCGGTGCCCGGCGCACGACGCAGCCGCTGCCCTGCGCGCGGCTGCCCGGCCGCGCTGCACGCAAGCCCTGCGTTGCTCCGCTGCTGCTGCCTCGCTACTTCTATTCTGCTGCTCGCTGCGGCGCTGCTGTGCCGCTGCCTTGCGCGCGGCGCCGGCGTTCCGCAGTGCCACCGCTTCACCTCCTCTCGCGGCCGGGTGCGGCTGCGCAGCTCCGCCTGCTGCTGCCCGCGCTACGTCGTTACTCCACTGTCGCTGCCATGCTTTGCTGCTCCTGCTGCCGCGCCGACGGCGGCAGCGGTGGTGGGTGCAGCGGCGGCGGCCGTCAGTGGTAGCGGGCTAGGGTTTTCAGAATTTCTGGGCCGGGCCCGGTATTTGGGCTTGATATTATTTTAGCCTAATTGAAGAAATGGGCCGTTTTTTAACCTAAAGAGGGGCTGCATTTTTTTTGTAATTGGGCCTAATTAACAAGTTTTTTAAAATGGCTGCTCATTTTATTATGGGCTATTTCAATTAATTAATTAAAATGATTTTTTTGTGATTAGGCCACTTTAAATTAATTACATGTCTTATGTGATTTAATTTAATTGTTTGCGTATTTTTACTACGTGATGTGATTGATTGATGTGTGAGATGGTTGATGACAATGGTGGTTATACGATATTACGATGTAATTTTTTTTAGAATCATGTAGCAGGAACGAAAATTGTAATTTATTTATTTATTTTTCGTTTCTCACTAGGGCACATGTATTAGAGGGGTCATTTTTAAGGCCATGTATTTTTTGTTGTTTCGTATTTACCACCATAGGTTATTAACATCTCACTTTATTGTTATTATTTTTTTAATGAATGTTCTTGCGATGGACAATTTTTTATTCGCGATCATTTAATTTTTTATTATCGTCTTAAATTGAGTGGGAGATGATTATGAGCCAATGCGGCGAATTTTCGATCTCATTCACTTGTGAGAAATAATAAAATTTTATTTGGACCCGAATAAAAATATTAAATAAACAACCTTCTAACATAGTTTGCGCAAATATTAACAGAAATGGATGCCCAAATAGCTTTTTCTGATCTTTACGGTTCTGGCAAACTAGATGGCCAGAACTATGCCATGTGGCACCGTAAGATCAAATTTCTGCTACATAATATGAAGGTCCTTGACCATCTCACCGAGACTATGGCCGCACCGGTTGAGCCAGAGAACGGTCAAAATGCCCAATATCGTCGCGATTTAGACGCGTACAATAAGTGGGCGAATCAAGATCGGTCTGCGCGCTATACTATGCTTAGCTGCATGCAGGATCATCTGATTCGTGAGTTCGAGACGTTTGCTACAGCTAAAGAGTTGTGGGACAGCTTAAAGGTCACGTACGGTACTACCTCGGCAACAAGACTAAGGGCTTTAACACTTAAATTCAATCAGTACGTACTTGACCCTAAGCACACCATGGGCCAGCATCTTGATATCATGAAAGACATGATTCGAGAGCTTCAAAATGCTGGAAATGAACTCACCAACGAACAACAAGTTTTGGCAGTCCTAAGGTCGCTACCCTAGCAGACTTGGGGACAAGAAACTTGTGCTCACACACAACGAGCAAATCCAGACCTTTGACAGCGTCGCCAGTCATCTTAGACTCGAGGCTGACCGTCGAGAGGCGGAAAGAGCACGAGCGGCTGCTTTCGTCGCACATGCTGGCCAACGCAAGCCTAACACAGGCAACCGTTGGAAAAAGCAAAAGAATGCAGGACAAAGCAACGCCAAAAACCAAAACTTGGGCCCGCAAGGTGAAAAGGCTAAAAAGCGTCACCGTGGAAAAAGGGGCGGAAAGAAGAAAGACACCTGCTATAACTGTGGAAAGACGGGTCACTTTGCTCGTAGTTGTACTGAGCCAAAGAAGGTAAGACCCGCTCCTAACTCTACTGATTCATTTGTCTGTTCACATGTGTTAGTTGCTAATTCTCTCCATGGTTGGATTGTAGACTCAGGAGCAACCAAACACGTGACAAGAGATAGAGTAGGATTTGTAGATTATCATCGAGTACCAGCGGGCAGCCACTAAATTGCTATGGGAAATGGCGCGCAAGCAGAGGTGGTGGGAGTTGGTGCATACCAGCTCACACTTAGCACTGGGCGCGAGCTGCTCCTTAGTGATGTGCTTTATGCGCCTAGTATTCGATGTAATTTACTTTCAGTTTCAGCACTTTTGAGTCAAAATTTTTTCTTTCCTGTTTGAAAAGACCATGTTATCTATTTTTCTCGGCAACAACCTTTATGGCGTAGGACATATGAACAATGGATTTTTCATGTTAGATTTATCTATTGGATGCACTATTTTTATTTCTTCATCTGTTGATATTTTGAATGAATCAAATAAATGGCATGCAAGGTTAGGACACATAGGGCGTGAAAGGATGACTAGGTTAGCTCGAGAAAGCCTTTTAGGCAATCTCGCTAAAGTCAACCTTCCTATGTGCGAACCATGTCTGGCAGGAAAAGCCTGCCGGAAGTTATGTTCTTGACAGATCCATCAAGCAATACGACACTTGTTTTAGAAATTACTGGTTGTAGGAATGTAAACAAAGTCTATCACAACACATATGTTTACTAGCACCCGAATCTAAAATCCATGACCCTTTCTTTAAACCAATAGGGACAACAAAAACATGATGTAATGCATCAGTATAGTTTATTAGAGTTGTGCCTGCAAAATTCACAGCATGTGCAAAATCCACAGTATATTCTTGAATTCCAAACCCCTTGTTGTTGGCAAAATACTTTGCCAATTCATGTTGAAACAAGACAGAAAAATCAAAAGTCTTAGTGTTATGTTCTTGATTGGTTTTGAAATCCGAAATCTCCTGATTAGCAGACATTTGCAGCCAAGTGCTTGCCCTTTCGATCTTGCAACTTCTTGTACCCATCAGGCATCCCATGTAGCTGAAAACACTCAAAAATATCATGACTCATGCCTCCACTACGAGAACACACCAATCTAGCACGTTCTTCTTTGGTCTTGCGTGAATTGATGCACCCTTTGTTAGCATTGTTAGGATAAGGCTTGTTAGAACCTTTGGCGAGCATAACAACCTACTTAGCACTGTCTGGAAAAGAGATTTGAACAGATTTTTGTTTCTCTACAATCATGATCATGGAATACACCTTGTTTACAGGTGGCAAAGGATCCATGATGAGAAGAATCTGATCCCAAACATGATCTAAGGCATCACTTAATCCTATAAAAAACTGCAGTAATTTGATTTGAGCATCCATGTCCACTATATTCTTGCTCCGTGGACAACCACAAACTGGCAGAGGGGATAAACTACGGAATTGATCCCACAGTTTGTTCAATCTAGTGAAATAAAGTTGCACCGTATCATTGCCCTGAGCAATACTAGTAATCTCATGTTGAAGTTGATACAACAATGAACCATTGCTCTCGCCAAACCACTGAGCAATATCCTCCCAAAGTTCTTGGGCACTGTCAGCATAAACAAATGCCTCTACAAACTCCTTAGAAATTCTATTAAGGATCCAAGAGATCAACATACAGTCTATCTTTTTCCAAGTCTCTAGCATAGGAGAATCTTCAGTAGGGTTTTTAACCTTACCAGTCACGAAACCTAGCTTCGATTTCGCACCAAGTGCCAGCATCATGGATTGTTTCCAAGAAATGTAATTTAGGCTCGTCAGTGGATGCGACACTAGCATCATACCTGGATTGTCAGACGGCGACAAGAACAACAGATTATCAACCGCGACCGAAGGAACATTCGTCGGAACCTCATTGTTGACCACCGGATCCACAGGAACATTAGAAGCTATTGTTGTGACATTTTAACAAACAAATTATGTGCAAGAAATTTGACAAAGAAGAAACAACAAGAAACTGTAAATCAAAAACACAATGCACAAAAGAAAAAAACTTGTAGAATCAAAATGGATTATCCCAAGTCTATTGATACCATGTTAAACTCTAGATCAAGAGTAGAAAGAATTTGTGTACTGAACAATTCAAAAGTACAAAACTGAAGAACTGCTCTTAGGCATTACAACTGCCTCGAGTAATAGAATTATGAAAACTAACAGAATGAAAAAAATAACTTGACTAAGTGTGTGCTATCTTATTTATATAAGTGCAAGACTAATTTTCTAGAGGATTCTAGCTAGTTTGTGACTTAACCATTTGATTTATGCAACTACCTACAACTAGCTGATATACTAACTAGTATAAAACTTTTAGTTAGTTTTATACTCCAATAGTATTGGTTAGCTATATAGTCTCGATTATCAATTCACCTTCACAGTTCAAGAACATAAAAATAGAACAATTTCTCTGCGTTATTACCTAGAATGATTGTGTTTTGCTTTATTCAGTAGCACTGTGGACAACATCAAACATTCTAGATTGTTCTAGTTCTTGGGAATCTGAGCATTGACAATTTAGTAAAGTAATAGAGTTCTGTTAGCATCAGCAACATCTTATGATACAAGACCTAATGCGAGAGCATAAGTTCAATATGAAATATATACCTAGAAGTGTTCCTATAAATGTAGTACTCTTCGTTCGCTCAGCAATATTGTACGAAATAGATAACACCATAGGACTAGAGTTTTCTTCTTTCGCTCAACAACTTTATACTGAACAGATAACACCATAGAACTAGATTCGAATATCAAGTATCGATTGCAAATTGTAGTTATGATCTTAACCAAACAAAAAACAAAATCAAGCTAAAACTTCTAGTATTCACCTCTGAAAACATATCACTAAGAAACACCAGTTCGGCTTCCGAATTCAGCTCTTGATTAAATATCCTTGACCCTTCGGCTTCCAAGAATTGACTAAGATGCTTATCATCCAAATGCTGTTGCCAAAATAATAATCCAAGAATAACTTCTACTCCATCAACAATTTCAATAATTTTCACAACAATTGAATAAATAAGAGCTTACAGACAAACACTCTTTGCATTTCTCCCACTAAAAAAACACGCTTCCCTGTCCCACTGGCCCTTCAAGAACTTTCTAAGTACCATCTACATGAAAAATTAAATTAGGGTTCAGGTTCAACTAAGTCTTCACAATAATTGAATTTACAACATTATTGAAACTGCTAAAATATATTATGTTAAAAATTGAAAAAGAAAAAAAAGCTCTGAATTTCTACCTGTTAAGCAGTTCTAAGATTGGTGCATGACGACGTTTTTGTAGATGAAGGCCTCTCACTGTCGCTCATAATCCCCATGTTTACATATTTATACGATGATAATGAATTGGTTCCAACCTATTACATAATGAATCATCATTCTAGAACACTGTTGTAAGCTTTTCTTGTTTTAATTTCTATAATTCGTTGTTTTCTCCTTCATATCAAATTTCTAGTAATGTTGTATAACTGATGGCAGTCGGGTGGATTTTGACGAGTACCCGTCCATCCAAATCTGATTGCAGAGGATTTTGGGAAAGTCTAAAGGGTTTGAAAAAAAAAGTTAAATACCATTAGTAATTTGGTTACGGCTTTAGTGCTAGGTACCGGTACTATCTGAACGCGTTATGTTTTGTAAAAAAAGAAAAGAAAAATTATATACAAATATGTATTATGTAAGAGTCGAACCCTCCGCCTTTCATTCTATAAAATAAAAAAACTTACTACTAGACCAATCACTCAAATCATTAAAAATTATAGTAATTAATATATATGAATAATGATTCATATTAAAATAACATCACTCCACTTGGTATCATATTGTGGTCGGTCTTTTTTTTTTTTTTTTTTTTTTAAATCTCTCATTTTTTATCTTGTGTTTAATTTATATTGATAGTTAGGTATCAGCTCAATACTCGTTTAGATGATCTGTGAAATGTAATATTTTTAAAAATTTAAATACTTATTCGACGGGTTAGGGTTACCCGATGTGTATTAATAAATGGGTTTGGGTTGGTTTAGATATTGTAAGTATCTTTCTAAATAGGTTGACTATATAAATTTTAGGGTTTATTACCAAAAACAACCTGAGGTATACCCGTTTTTACCACTAGCAACCTATTTTAAAATTTATCGCTGATTGCAAGCCGACTTACTCCCCTTTTACCGATTACAACCTAAGTGTGCTTTTTTAATAAATTCCGACCAAAATAAAGAGCGTGCGACACTCGCGCAATTTTGAGCAAGTGGTAAAAAGGGGTATACCTCAGGTTGCTTTTCGTAGTAAACCCTTTTTTTTTTCTTTCCTTCCCTCTATCACTTTCTCGCTCCTCCTCCTTTTTCCCCTCCCTAAGGATGTACATGAACCGAACTGAACCGAATATCTAAGAGTTTGAGTTTGATTCATTAATTATCGAGCCGAACTCGAGATTAATTTATCAAATATATGGACGACTCGCAAGCTTACTCGAGCCTCTCGCGAGTCTAATCGTGCCTAAAGGAATTCAATAAATATAAATTACAAATATGTTACTAATCATTATTTAATTAAAAATAAGCTATAAATTCTTAAAATTATAATATACCTACTCAAATTAATTAATTACATATATAAATGCATATTTTTAATTATATAATTCTATATTTTTTATAAGTATTACTATAAAATTAGAAATTAATTATAAGTACATTAACTTAATTTTTACGAACTAGCTCTCTAGTCCACAAACGAACTTGCTCGCGAGCTAACGAACCGAAATTATCAATTTTGAGTTTGGTCGTTTATCCTAACGAGCCACATTAGACTAGCCCGGTCGAGCATTTTACGAATCGAGATCCAAATAGTTCACGAGCGAATCGTCCTTCAGGCCGAGTTCACGGGATTTCGAACTATGACTGTAAGCCCGCGATAGGGCATCCCAGACGTCCTTGGAGGTTTTGCAGCCGATCACAATAGCCATGGATTCCTCCGTTAGAGTTGATACTAGAAAAAGTTTGACTGTTTGATCCCGTTGCTGCCATTGAAGGAACGCTGGATTAGAGATGACGTTGCCGGTAGGATTTCGGACGGTGGCCTCTGGTGGAGAGGAGGAGCCATCAAGCAAGGGCATAAACTGTTGACTGGTGAGAAGGGGCTCGATTTGAGCATGCCACAGGAGATAGTTAGAAGAGGTGAGTTTTATATTTACCATGTGAATCATGGTGGAGAGGGGAAGGGTGGGTGTCTCCGAAGCAGCCATGACGGAAGGGAAAAGAGGACGCCGGAAAAAAAATTAGAAAGAAGCGGAGAGGAAGAAAGGGTTTCACGCCAAGAGTATGGCTGATACCATGATAGGAGGGAGCATATTTTGCCTTAAGAAACAATTTCATTGATACGGTCTAAAATAGAGTACAAAGAATCCGCAAAATAAGGAAAGACGATAATTATCAAAAATACACAAAGATATGAATAAGGACTAATTATGTCTAATAGGTTCGTGTATATCCCTATCCCTTCCTTCTCTCTCCGACCTAATTCACTTTCATCCAAACACCAGTTTGTCTCCTCTATCCACTAATCCCCGTAAGTTTCTTCAACACGAATCCTCTTCTTCGTTACTGATTTACAGATCCAGAAGAAACTAACCCTAAATCATCAGGAAATTCAATCATTATCACCAGTAGAGCTACTGGAAGACGCATAAGGTGTTCGTCGTAGGATTAGCATGGAAGACGCAGAAGGACACCATGAAGAAGTATTTTGAACAGTTCAGTGAAATTTTGGAAGTTGTAGTTATCTCACTAATAAAGCTACTGAAAAATTCTATATTACTGTTGAATAATAGTTCAATTCTCTTCGATTTATTTCTCAAAAGAAGATGTAGCTAAGAGTTGTTCTAATTTGTATGTATCTGTATCTATACTCATTAATTTCAAATTCTCCTGTTGAGAATAGTTCAATTTCTTCGGTTCATTTCTCAGACGAGGATCTAGCTAGGAGTTTTTCTAATTTGTATGTATCTATATTTTTTCTCGTTCATTTCTTAAAATTCTCTTGTTGAAAGTGATGGCCGAAATTTATTAATCAAACACACTTAGGTTGTAATCGATAAAGCATGAGTAAATCGGGTTGCGATTGACGGTGAATTTTAAAATAGGTTGCAAGTGGTAAAATCGAGTATACCTCAGGTTTCTTTTGGCAATAAACCCTAAATTTTAAATGATTATGACTTGGATACACTTAATTTTGCGGACCCAGCTAGCTGCCATGCTTGACTGTATTTGACTTAGGGCACTGAATGATTATAGTCGGCTAGATGTATTGTCGTTGAAGTTAGTTTAAAATATTATGAATTTTTTAACATTATATTTGAATTGTTTTGTTATCAATTTAGTTGAGCATAAACGAGTCTTAATCGAGTTAAACACAAGTTGAGTTTAAGAAACTCCATTTTTAGTATCTTTTAGTTGTTGAATTCGAGCTCATGTCAAGCTATGAGTTCTATTTAAAAAATATTTTCAAATTTATTTGGTATTTTTAATTGAGTAAAGTTCAAATGACCTTTCAGCGAATTATTCACAATTGATTTGATTTTCACAAGATTTAGGGGGGTTCAGGGGTAAGGAATGAGAATGAATGATGATTCATTCCCATTTATGATGCTTGATACATACTAAATAAGTTAATCATTATCCCCTTTTATTAACAATTCCCCCCACTTTATTCCATAGTATGATTGATTCCTCATTCATACTCATTACCATTGTCATTGATAATTTGCAACAAAGCGGGTCCTTAACACTTTTACAAATTACAACCACAACCTGGGCGATAAAAGTGGGGGTTCTTGATACTGTAGCCTGTCAGACCCATAGTCTAATGTTTTTTGCATAGTTTAATTTTTTTATTTGTAAAAGTAGTCAAAGTCTGTCAGAGAGAGAGTTTTCATTTCGTGTACATGATATAAAATTTTCATGTACACTTTGATATAATTATTGTGTACAAGATATAAAAATTATCGTGTACACGATGTAAATTTATCGTGTACACGATGTAAATTATTTCTTGGTACATGTACATGATAATATTTTATCTGTACACAATATAAAATTATCGTGTACACGATAATTTATCATGCCTGAAACATGTTGGCTACTTTATCAAATAAAAAGTTAAACTATGCAAAAGACGAAGTTGGATAGCTCAAGTGGCAGAGTATCTACTACCTAGATCTTTGATCCTGGGTTCGAGTCACCGTGGGGGGAGGGGAAGATTTTTTCTTTGTTCTTAGATTAGGAGAAAAAAAAATTTAAAGTTAAATTATGCAAAAAAATATTTTAGTATGCTCTGACAGGTCACTGCGCGTCATTTCTAGATAAAAGTGTGTTTATTCTAAGCTGGGGGAGATTGTGTGATAACCGTGCACAAGTAGTGAGAAGGTGTTGTGAGTGGGAATGTTGATTGTCCGCAATCTCTTTAACCAAACACAACAATTTGACCCAACCCACAATCAATTAGACGCACACACATCGGAGCGAGATTCTCCTGACCCACTTGTATGAAATTGAGCCAAGGAAAAAAATTGAAGAGGAGCGCAAGTTTATCCTGCTGTAGTTGTTCCTGGCCCATTTATACAAATTTAGACCGAGAAAAGTTAGAGGTACCCAATTAAAATGTTGTAGTAGTTCTGGGCTTAGAGTTTATTCTGGCCCATTATACGAACTTGGCCCTACAATGTGAGCAATTATGCTGACATAGTAGTCCCGGAACTAGAATTTGTCTTCCCCCATTTATTGGCAAAACTTCCCTTACCTGAATTTATAAAATAATTTTAAGGGTTAATTATTTACAGCAATTCCATCAAATTATTAACGTCTTTTACATAAATTATTAATTTTTTTTTTATAGTGCTCATACATATAAATTATACGAGTTTTGGTAGATAAATCACCGAACTTATTTTCTAGTCATTTTTAGTCAGAATTCCACATGTGATTTGAACGTTATAAATTTATGTTTTTTAGGAGCTAGACGAGTCGCTCATCTTCAACAATGGAGGTTCTAGATATTGAGATAAAGAACTATTGATGATTCAAAGAAATTGCTACAGAAAAGGAAGTTGAGAGATAAGTTTACGCTTTTCGCATGCTAAAAAGGTTGTTTGGATAAAAAAAAGTCATTAAAAGTTTATCATGCGCAAGCCACGTGTTGAATTCCGGCGAAAACTGATCGGAAAATAAGTTTGGCGGTTTGTCTGCCAATAAAAAAATAAATTTTGTAGTTTATCTGTCAAACCGGTATAGTTTATAATGTATCGATGCATATGAATCGATGCCACAAAATAAAGTTTAATGGTTTATATGTAAAAAGGTTGATAATTTAGTGGAGTTGCTGCAATTAATTCTAATTTCAATATTTTATTTTATATTTTATAAATAACTTGTTTGTAGAAAAGGTATATTATTTAGTTTTTTTATGGTGTATATTATTAATAGTCCTTTTCTTATGAGTGGCATAAGATATTCTTAACTTATATAAAAATATCTATCCGTTTAGTGGATGGAGCATGTGGTTCGGTGGTTTAGATGTAACTATTTCCTTTAAGAAAATATTAATCAATTACCTTTTTTATTTTGTGCGCGCACTACAAATAGAGTTATAAATAAGTTTGACTTGAGTTGAATATATTATTATTTCATTATATTTAAAATATTGTTTTAGTATCATGTCTGATCTTATTCGATTATTAATCGAATCAGTTTAAATGATCAACTGAATACAAAACGTGCTCATGTTGAGTGCGAGCGAGCTCCAATCAAGCTCTAGATCTCATCAAACGTAATAGTATGCTCAATTTGATTTAATGTCTTTAACAAACCATGTTAGAATCTGATTTTGAATCCAATATCAAGTGTAACTCATTGTTCTAAAAGTTTCATCTATTTTTTTAAAAAAATAAAAAAAGTTTTTACGTACGTCTGATTAAACTTTCCTAGGCGCTAATTATATTTGATTTAAATTTCATTTAGGGTTTATTTTTCTTTGCTTAACTTTTGAAGAAACGATTAAGAGGGTGTTTGCAAATAATAATACTCCGAGAAAAGTGATTTAAAGTGATTTGGGGTAAAATTAGAATTTAATAATGTTTGGAAAAAAAATGTTCTTAAACAAATTATAATTGCTTTTATTTTGATGGGTGTTTTCAAAGAAAAAAAATCACTCATTAACATAAAAATTTACGCAAACGCCCTTTAGTACTACTGATTCGTTGGTATATTTCACCTAGACAAGAGCTCCATTTTTAGAATGTGAGATATCAAATTCAATTAAATCTAGAAATAAGATACAACAAACCACAATAATTTATAGGTAAATTGATAGAAAAATTGTGCAATAAATTAGCAAAATAAAAGAAAATCATCATAAACAAAAGAAAGGAAAGCAGAGGGAATTAGATTAAGGAAAACCAGCGTGAAGTAAACCATGAAAGAAGAAGATGAACATGGACTTTGTTGCAAGGAACATGAGAATGAAAGTTTGCTGAAAAGTCATTGTCCTTACATTAAACCTCGAAGTGTTTTGAGATTATAAAATAAAATAAAAGGTATTTTTATTTACAAAAATCCCAAAGCTAGTCAAAAAGCCGAGTTCTCTTAGATTCTGAAAATCACTTCTAAAAAGTGATTTTAATGTCCAAACACTAGTTTGCAAACACCCTTCAAACTAGAATGACTTTACAAAAGTGATTTTGACATTAAAATTGAATTTGCAAACTATAAAAATTGTAATAAAATTACTTAAAATTAAAAGTAAATAGTATTTAAAAATAAAAATAATTTAGATTAATTAAATATATAAAAATTGAAGTGTTTGATACTTAAATTTTTTTTTTTTTTTTTGGCCTATAAGTGACCTTTGTTGGTGGAGTAACGTTTTTGAAGATTGGTGTAAACTCCAATGACATCAGCCCCATCCCACGGTCGCGCCTATGCCTATATATATTCAACTTGGCCCTCGCAGTGCAGAAACATAGGATTCATTTCTACACTACGCAACAATGGCGGAGCTGAAGCAAAAGTACCCCCAATTCAGAGGGCAGCCGCGGCTCCCTAAATTTGCAATCCCCAAACGCTACGATCTCAAACTTAAACCCGATCTCACAGCTTGTAAATTCGCCGGCGCCGTTCAAATCTCCGTCCACGTAGTTTCCCATACTAAGTTCCTCGTCCTCAATGCCGCTGAGCTTTCCGTTATCCCTAATTCCGTCACTTTCACTCTCAATAACAAGGTACACTCCAGTGTTATAAATACTTGATATAGTTTTCAGGGAAGTTTTCACTTCTTTTACTACGTGACCAGTTTCGATCGCAGATTTGCTAGAGCACACTGACAATGAATAAAAAATAATCAAATTAAAGTGGCACCTTTGGCTTTTTTTGCATATAATAAATTCAATTTGCAACGATTGCTCTATCTTTTTCCTCTGGAACTTGTCAGGTGGTAGAGACTGTGGAAGTAGAGGTATTCGAGGATGATGAGATAGTGGTTCTGGAGTTTAAGGAGAATTTGCCAATTGGTATTGGTGTTTTGCATATGGACTTTGAGGGAACTCTAAATGACAGAATGAAGGGCTTCTACAGAAGGTGATCACTTGTTCTATTTATGTATATGATTGTGTACTCTGCAGCAACTGGTTCTTCTCATAATTAGTACTGTCAAGTGAGCGAAGAGTGCGGGAACATTTAAATATTGTGATGGCTTATGATCAGTGTTGATCGCGTCAACTCTTACTAGAAACATAATCATTTCTTGGTCTTATTAGGAACATAATAATTTCTTGGCCTGTTGATGCTCCACTTTCTGCTTTTTGATATATAATTTAGGATCTATCAATTGATTTTCCGATAATTTAGTGGATCTTAACAATTTGATGCCTTAACGCAGCACCTATGAGCACAACGGTGAGAAGAAAAATATGGCTGTCACGCAGTTTGAGCCAGCTGATGCTCGACGGTGCTTTCCCTGCTGGGATGAACCTGCTTGTAAGGTATTTCTAGTAGTTTCTCATCTCATTCTTGTATCTACTCAAATGTTTCAACAGTTTATTGTTTTTGCTAGATCATCCTATATCATGCTCTTTTACATATTTCATGCTTATAAATTTTGAGTATAATTAAAATGACACTATAGATTGTCCGAAATTTTGAAAAGGTTTTTCCTTTAATAGTTTAAACTATCAGGTATAAATTTGTGGATGGTGTATGGATAGCTACTCCCCAAATTAATTTTGGAAGTTGCAGCTTCTGCATTGACCTAGTACAACTTTTAAATGACTTGTTACAGTATTTTTGAGAAGATAAAGGTGTTGATATTTGATCTGGATTGGTTAAAGAGTATTAAATACATTCATTAGATTATGAGAAGATAACAGTTTTATCGAGATAACACTTTATTACTTGAATTCATGACTGTTCGATTCAATGTATATAGTTTCTATCTTTTACTGGATCATTTATATATGTCGTTTTGGTAGAACATGCTGTAAATGTTCAGTTTTTCTCATTCTTCCCCCCCCCCCCCCCCCGCCCCACCCCCACCCCCAAAAAAAAAAAATCCTGTTAAATCTTGAGTGTCTTATCCTGCGTTCATTTTATTATTGAAATCCAGGCGACTTTCAAGATTACATTAGAAGTACCATCAGAACTGGTAGCTCTTTCCAACATGCCAGTCATAGAAGAAAAGCTAAATGGGAATCTTAAGACAGTATACTATCAAGAGTCGCCTATCATGTCCACTTACTTGGTAGCTGTTGTTGTTGGCATGTTTGATTATGTTGAAGATCATACTCCTGATGGTATAGTTGGAATATCCTTTTATTTCATTAAGATTATTATTTCTCTCTCCTCAATTTAATACTGTGTTTCCTAGGAATCCTTGTGAGGGTATACTGTCAGGTGGGCAAGGCTGGACAAGGGAAATTTGCTCTTGATGTTGCTGTCAAAACACTTGGCCTCTATAAAGAGTATGTACTGTGCATTTTCGTGGTTTCCCTCCCCTAGATTTTGCAGTAGTGCAACTACAATTGGTTGTTGGTATCAATACTTTAATTAGTTACGTGTGCAGATTTTATTAGGTCTTGGCTCATAAAGATGTGAATTTCTTGACTCAAATGCTTTTAATTACGAAATTCAGGTACTTTGCTGTGCCATATTCACTTCCTAAGTTGGACATGATTGCAATTCCTGATTTTGCTGCTGGGGCCATGGAGAATTATGGTCTTGTTACATACCGAGAGACAGCTTTGCTTTATGATGATAAGCACTCTGCAGCTGCAAATAAACAGAGGGTATGAATTGGTGGAAATAGAATGTTTTGGATTGAACATTGTGTGCTTTATTTTTATTGAGTATGATTTACGTTAAGGTCCCATTTTGTAATCATACTGGGCTGATTGTGCATTTAATGTACTGATGTGCTGCTGATCTTCTATTTAGGTTGCCACTGTTGTAGCTCATGAACTAGCACACCAGTGGTTTGGCAATCTCGTGACAATGGAATGGTGGACTCATTTATGGCTGAATGAGGGATTTGCTACATGGGTATCTTTTTATATTCATATTTTAATCCTTGCATTAATAAAGAGAGGTTTTCCCACAGTTCATGAATTTGTTTTTTGGATCCAGGTAAGCTATTTAGCTGCTGATAGTTTGTTCCCAGATTGGCAAATTTGGACTCAGTTTCTTGATGAATGTACTGAGGGTCTTCGACTGGATGGGCTTGCAGAGTCTCATCCGATTGAGGTAAAACTACAAATATTGAAACTTTGTTATAATAGTGAGAAAATAACTCGAGGGAATATTAGTTTTTCTTTTTCCACAGTAAAAATAATAAAATAGGAGTTTGAATTGTTTAATATGAATCAGTTATGCCGCAGTGTTAGTTGATCTCTGTGCTCCTTTCAGGTTGACATCAATCATGCTGGTGAAATTGATGAAATTTTTGATGCAATCAGTTACAGAAAGGGTGCATCTGTTATTCGTATGCTGCAGAGCTATCTTGGGGCTGAATGTTTTCAGGTAGGTTTATTTGTTTTTAAATTTGAATTTATTCCCCATATGATATGTTTTCCATAAAATCGTGTAAATTAATCTTTGGTTCTCTGGTCCACTTATAATTCTAATTAAATACTTTTGAGTTGTGGGTCTTCAGGCTGTTGCTTGCTTTCAGCTGAAGTCTACAGTTTATGCCGAATACACTGCTGAGAGTGTCGCTGTTGACACTCCATATTCTTCTTGATTTTTCTTCATCTCATGACATTGTTTCTTCATGGCATCTCTAGAGAGCGCTTGCTTCGTACATCAAAAGGTATGCATGCTCAAATGCAAAGACAGAAGATTTATGGTCAGTTCTCCAGGAAGAATCCGGTGAACCTGTAAACAAGCTAATGAACTCTTGGACAAAACAGAAAGGTTATCCTGTTGTCTCGGTGAAGCTCAAAGACCAAACTTTGGAGTTTGAACAGGTAATTTGATGACCGACTTATTCTTTAATTGATGGATAATTACTCCTGATTATTTGAGACAATTTTTTCTTCCATGGTTGATAGTTGATTAACTTATGACAATTCTTACTGCTGTTTATCTCTTGTTCATGGCCCAGTCACAATTTTTGCTTAGTGGTTCTCAAGGTGAAGGGCAGTGGATTGTTCCAATAACTCTCTCTTTTGGCTCTTATGATGCTCGTAAAAGTTTCTTGCTGCAAACAAAAAGTGACTCTCTCGATGTTAAGGAGTTCTTGGGTGCCTCAACTTCATCAGGCCGCCCTTGGATTAAAGTTAACGTGGACCAGACTGGTTTCTATCGGGTGAAATACGATGATGACCTATCGGCTAGACTGAGGGATGCAATAGAGAAAAAGAGCCTATCAACCTGTGATAAACATGGTAATTCTGATGTTACTCTCTTTTCTTATTTAACACTTGAACAGTCCAGGAGAATGTTAAGTCCACTTTCTTTTACTGATCAGGGATATTGGACGACTATTATTCGTTGTCCATGGCATGCAAGCAATCATTGACCTCTTTGCTTGCTTTGATGGGTGCTTACAGAGAGGAGCTCGATTACACTGTTCTTTCTAACTTGATCAGTGTAATATTACCATTTTTTTTTTCTTTTTTCTTTTTGTTATTTTCTCTATGTATTAGCTTGTAGTTCATTCCCTTCACATAACTCTTCTCTGTTCTGCAGGTTGCGTCTAAAGTAGCAAAAGTTGTCGCTGATGCTGCACCTGAATTATTGGATGACATCAAACTGTTTTTCATCAACCTATTCCAGCATTCTGCCGAGTATGTTATTTATGTTTTTTTCTCTCTACTGCTTTCAGCGCAATGTATAATACTGTTTTTTTATGGCACTGTGCATCACTTGGGATGTAAATGAACACACATTGTCTCATCCCTGTATTCTTGGCTTCTTATCTTGATTCAAATTCAACCGAGGCAGTAGCTATGTTAGTCTAAGTTTGCATCTTTACATCAGATCGCATTTTATGTCAAATACTCTACTGACTTTTGTAATTTAGTCTTGCAAACATGCTCGGAGAAGCTATCCAATAATAAATAGAACCTTCAAAAAGCTACTTTTACCTGCCCATGTTAACACAGTCACGAGATAACTTGATTGTTCTCTGTTTGTCAATTGACTAAAGCCCAATATAAACATACATATGCTTGTAACAAATATTCTGGTAAGTTTAGAATATAAAACTGCTATTCCGTTTCTTTATCAGGAGACTTGGTTGGGATCCTAAAGAAGGGGAGAGTCACCTTGATTCCATGCTAAGGGGAGAGCTCTTAACAGTTTTGGCTTCGTTTGGGCATGAAGAAACACTAAGTGAAGCAAACAGGCGGTTTGCCATATTCTTGAATGATAGAAACGCTCCTGTTCTTCCTCCAGATTTGAGAAGGGTAATGAGTACAAACTTAACTTCATCCATAATCAAGACCTTTGAACTTGTCCTTTTTTTCCTTTTTCGTCGGCTGACACTGTCCCCAAAACTTTCCAGGCAGTTTATGTTGCTGTGGTACTGAGCGTGAGTAAATCAAACAGATCTGGGTATGATTCTCTTCTTAAAATCTATAGAGAAACTGACCTCAGCCAGGAGAAAACACGAATTTTAGGTAAGTATCATCATTTTGAGCGTTTATTTTGTGGACTTATTTTGCAATCCCTAACAGAATACGGTCTTTTCCTCAGGTTCATTAGGTGCTTGCCGGGATCCTGAAATTATTAGTGAATTTCTGGATTTCTTGTTATCTTCTGAGGTACTGTAAAATCTTCGAGTTGAGATTCTTTGTTATGAAATAATCCTCTTGCAAATTTCTTGAAGTTGCTCAAATTTCTTCGGTCCTTGTTCTAATGTAGGTGAGGAGTCAAGATGTTGTTTTTGGGCTGAATGTTAGCAGGGAAGCTCGTGAGATTGCATGGAATTGGTTGAAAGTAAGTTCACTATTTTTTATGGAAATGGAACTTTTTGCTCTTCTTTTCTTTTTTAACTTTTCCGAATTACCCCCAATAATGATCCATGATAATACTGTCTGCCATTTTCGATGATATGTATATATGAGAATGTAATCTCCAGCAAAATCAGGCCACTTTAGATGAGATGTATATATGTGCTTATTGGTACCTCCTCCATGGATATAACTTTTACAACGGCCCAACAAAATTCTCAGATATATCCAGCGGCGATATTTTACTTAATTATATCTGAATATCTTCTTGATTGATGAAACTTTATTATACAACTTTTCAAACTTTTAAGCCTATGTGATGGGGATCTTATATTTGTAATTATTATGAAATTCTAATATTCATGTCAGTTGCATCAAGCAATGTTCTAAAAGATGCTAGGCGCTAGTTGGACAGTAGATCGGAGTCTAGCGTCTATTTGGAGCTCAGGCGGGAGCTATATCTGCCTTTTAGAACAGAGCATCAAGTATCCACTAGTGTTATGTAGAGATCTCCAAAAATAAAATGAATTTTTGTATTCGGTATTTGATTGTTGGTTTACAGGACAAATGGGACCATCTCTCCAAAACCTACGGAGCTGGATTCCTGATAACTCGCTTCATCAGCGCACTTGTATCGCCGGTTGGTGCTCTCTTCATCTATGCAACTTCAAACTCGCATAACATCATGTTTTTAAATATTTTGTTTCTAATTTGCATTTTCATCTTCGTCAGTTCTCTTCGTACGAAAAGGCAGAAGAAGTTGAACAATTCTTTGCGAGCCGTATGAAGCCTTACATTGCAAGAACCTTGAAGCAGAGCATCGAAAGGGTTCACATCAATGCAGCGTGGGTCAAAAGCATTCGGAGTGAGGATCGTCTCGCCCAGGCTATTAAGGAGCTAGCATACAGGAAATACTAGAAACTGTTTATTTGATCTTGGGATTTCATTTCGGAGAATACAATAAATTACCACTCTTACAGTTCTTTTATTACGTTTGATTTGGTTTCAGGCTGTTCAATTTCTCTCTTACAGAATATATTTTGCATTCCGACATTCTTCTTTTGCTGCACTTTATTTTCTATTTGTTTGTTTTGTTATTGATTCTCTACTTTTGGCGGTCCATATATTATTATTTCTTTTACCTTTCGCTCTCCCAGATTTCAGGAAAAAAGGAAAAGAGAAAAAGAAGTGAAAAGGTAAAAGTGTGCAGTGTCTAAAGTAAAAGCCGGAGATCTTTTATTTGAGGTTGAATCCATCATTAGGACAAAAATTAGGTTACGTTTGGGAAAAATCAAACTTTCCATCAGAGAAGAAGCAATTGAAAGGTTTTTATATAAATCCTCGTAGAATTGAAATGACGTTTCATTCTGTACATTTTAGGTCACAAATTACTAACAGCTCTATTCTAGAAGTCCATGTTCAACTCTGATGTTCCGTCTAACCATAAACACTAACTAGACCTTGCCTAATAGCTAGATTGTCTACGGTACTTTACTTTTTCTCCGACTCTTCTTTACATAGTTCCTCCTATACACTGCTTTAATTTGTTAAAGTTCCAATTAGGTGTTAGATCTCAGTCTCTTATCCAACTAGCATTTAACATCTTTGAGAACATTGAGTATCAACATATAATCTTTTATAAATATATAATATATATACAGGTGTCAAACTTTTCATTTCTTGAATGTAAGAGACCAAACCCTATCTCATGGTATTTCCAAGAGTTTTTTCTTTAAGTATTTTGTTCGGTACGAAATGTACTTAGCTTTCTTGCAAACACCTTCTATGGCGTTTTTCTGGCAGCACGGTCTGACCTGCCCGACTGTCTTAACTCTTAAGTCAGGCAAGTAGATTGTGAGTAAATTTGGGCCCATCCCCATAAAATATATTACTCCCTCCGTCCCAAGTTATTTTGCACATTTTCCTTTTCGGGGTGTCCCATCCTATTTTGCACACCCCTGTAATGGAAAAAAATCTTACAATCTTAACTCTTAAAATCTCCACCTTTGAAAAGTTAACTGAAAAGCAAAAAATAATTTTTCTTATTTCACGTGCTAGAGTGGGTGTGCAAAATAACTTGGGATGAAGGGAGTACGATTTTTGGATTAGCGACAATCCGCCGAATTTTTGGTCCATCGAATTGGATCCGATGATCCTTGGGAATAAAATTCTATGGCCTAATCTATCTAAGATGTTGAGCGAACTAGCGCAGCTAATTGGGCTGAAGTAATTTTGCTACCTCTACGGAACACACTATCATCACAAACTAACATGGATTCAGGATAGACTCGTCATTTGTACATATATACATTGATAATGGGTAAGGCGTTCCATTCATTATTATGCAAGCCTCCACGGTGTGAATACAACACAAATCAAATCAATGCACCTCACAAAGCCTTAAGGTTGGAGGCACAACACCACTGTTCGTCCCCATTCCTAGTCTCAGTACTGCATCCTAACAAACTATAGCCCTCGACCAAAACATAAGGGCGCGAACCAAATCACTATAATGTATCTATTACAAAAAAAGGACATAGAGAAGGAGAAATCATTTGATGCTAGGTTCTGGTCTTGATCTTTCGTTGAGGTTTCAAGTCGACAACAACAACGGAGATGTTATCCTTGCTGCCCTTTTGGATAGCGCGGCTTGAAAGGTACTCGGCCGCTGCTTGGGCTGCAGGGTCGATCCCTTGGCCTCTTTCTGATGGGAGTGTGAGGGCGTTGTTTTTGTGCCAGAGTAGTATTCTTTTACGAGCGAGGTCACAGACTTCGTCGTTTGTCATGACATCCCAAAGACCGTCACTGGCCAGAATGAGGCAGTCGTCGTCCTTACTCCGTGGTACAAACATTACTTCAGGATCTGGGATGATCCATGGCTTCAAATATCTGTCTCCTGTGTCCCCCAAAACAAAACCAACAAAGGCTTAATTACCCACACAAGTTTATTTCCTTTTTTGAGGGTTATGTGGTTATTATTTTTAATTCCCAAAAAGGTGGTTTTGTAGTTATCCCTATTTTGGTAAAAATATTGAAAATAGTAAGTACCCAATACCAAGAGAAACCCGAAACAAACCCAACACCAACATGATTAACCCCATTCTACCTAACTCGATCTGAAATCAATAATTTATCGAAATTGTTTATAACTCGAATTGACCCTAAATCGAGTACCCGATCATCCGAATTGCCGCCCGTAATTGCAAACAACAAACTTTGGCGAAATCGTCTTCTACAAGATGGCTTTTGGTTTGGAAACATATAAACGTTTCGACGTTCCAATAAATCCATATTCAAGAACTAAAAACACCTTCTAAGAAATTCCTTTGACCATATTTTAACCAGACCAAGAATTAAAGGAATGATTATGAATTTATGATTAGTTACTTCCATAACCACACTCGAACCTCAAAACTGGAATATTTCTAGAACGTATGCAGTAAGAAAGAAATGCAAATTGAAAGAAATGTGAAGGTTAAGATGAACATACCAATCGACCTAGACATTGCAAGGACCCCAAACACCCGGTGTCCGTTCCACTGTATCACCTTCCCTCCAGCTGCTTCGATTCTCGCGTATTCGTCTTCCCTATTTGGCTGAATACAACAATCACATATTAGATCACATTAAGAAAGAAAAAAAAGATTTAACTACATTTTATAACTACCTTATGATCTACAGAGAGCGCCATGGACTCTTTGCCTCGATAAAGCACTGCCCTTGAATCACCACAGTTAGCCACTATTATATGCGATGAACACACCACTGCAACGACAGCAGTAGACCCCACTGTCTCGGGAGCAACGGGCTCGAGACGGGCTTTCCCTTGGATCTCATCATCAACCTTGATGAAACATTTAGTGAAAGCTCTTCTCCATTGCTTTTCACAATTATTATCCTTGTTACCATTATCCAAGTTAGACATCAGAATCTCCAGCTCTTCGACTAATGCCAAATGAATCCGATCTCTACAATAATTAGCAACCTGAGAGCCTCCATGGCCGTCATAAACTCCAAAGAAATGGCCCGTTAAATGGCTCAAACGGGCCGTAACTCCGTCCACCTCACGGCCACCCATCAGCATCTCAATCGGAATCTTCAACAACCGAGGCACGGTTGCAACAGCATCTTCCATTTCAGGCCGTCTGCCACACACCGATGTAAAGCCCCACAGAGGCACACATTCCACCTCAAAAATACTTCGAACTATTTTTCCACTCACCCCTTTATCCACCATAGATGATTTTGAGCTACCACCATCATCAACACCACTATCACTAGCTAAAACTGTTTCTTTCGCAACCTCCAAAAAGGGTGTCACGATTTCACAATTCGCCTCGAAACTCAAGAAATCATCACCACAGAGGCTACTAGTATCACTCACCACGGATGAGCTATCGAGAACCGGGTCAACTGGGTCGCCCTCTAACGAGGACGACCCGTCTTCTTCGCTCTCGCGCACCACAGACGAAAGCCAGTTGGTCTCTTCACTAGCTGAATCACCAATACTACTGCTATTATCCTCATTATCACCATCTACTACCAACTCGGAATCAGGAAGCAAACGAGCTTCATCAGCCATCAAATTGAAGTTCATTGCATCCATACAACAACTCATACAATACTCGAAAACCGAATTACCTAAACTAAACGGCACCGTAACCGCCCCATGAGTTTCCGCCATTGAAATCACTATCTATATAGCTCAAATCCCCTGTCATTGTTAAATTAATTCGTCCAACATAAAGTAAAATCTAAGAGCGAAATTCGACGAATCGTCTCCCATGCTTGAAGATCAAGCTTAAAATAGAAATTACTTTTTGGATCTGGTGAACTAAAAATAAAAATTAAAAATAATACCAACTAACATCCGTGAAAAAGTGTCGCCATATATAGAAAGGTGAAACTAAACCTCCATTACCTACCTTCATCAATTAATGTGCACAGATTAAGAGAGAGAGAAAACGACATTAATACAGATCCTTTAAATTTAACCAATCAAAAATTCGAGAATCAAAGTTAGGAATTAAGCTGAGAAGAGCAAAGTTTGAAAAATCACAAGAAAAGGCTGAAATGAAAAAGGTAAACTAGTTTTTTTCAACTGAATACCCTGGATCTGAGGCAAACCATGTCAACCCTGTATTGAAATCGTGAGCTACTTTTTTTTTTCTTTTCTTTTTTGTAACTCTCACTTTCAACCAATAATTGCTTTTCTTACTTGTATCAGTATACTGTCGAGAAATTAGAAAAATAATTATTATAATATCAAAATGAAGTTGGAAACAGTAAATTGAAGCACTGTTTTTGTTTGTTTACCCTGCTTTCAATTTCTTCAACATCTGCTTCAAAGTTAAGAAGCTATAAATGTGGAAACAAAAGATGTTTTTTAGATTAGTTACTTTTTATAATGCCCAACACAGAAACGCCATGAGAGAAATCATTAATGGAAAAAGAATAAAACAGCTAATAATAACTATTTCAATCAATATTAATATACTATCTTGAGAAAAGCGACGGATGTCCAATCCAGATGAGCATATAATTTAGCATCTCTCCACCCGTTCCGTTTTTAGCCAAGGATGTTTCTTTTCACTTTATCTAAACCGTTGAGTCACTTCAGTGGAATATTGGGTTGTTTGCGTAATGTTCATTAATATTAAAAATTAACTTTCTGATTTCATAAAGAATGTCATTTTAACTATTTTTTTTATAAATTAAGGATTGATATTTAATCAGTATATTTTATGAAATAAGAAAATAATCAACTAAATTAAGTAAGTTGTTTAAGATAATATTGAAAGAATTGTGGTTTTTTTTTTTTTTATAAAGTGACATTTATTGTTAAATTTTTTAGAGTGTCTAAAATGACATTCTTTATGAAACGGAGGTAGTGTAATTTTAGCTCGAGCTCGATTAAAATATTCAAAACAATGTTCTAGCTTGATTCAAATTCAATTGGTAGGGTTTGATGGCTGATGAACATGTATATTAAAATAATTCTTTAGCATGTTCATGAACATTTTTTCCGTCAACTAAATCAACATTGTATCATTGTTAGTATAAGATACATTAGATAATATAAAAATCGATTATTAAATAATACTAAAATAATATTATTGTTATTATTATCATTAATGTTGTCAGCAGTATAACTTTGGACGATAAATATTTCAAGAAAAAAAATATTAACGTGTCATAAGTATTGTGGAAGGTAGGGTCCTAAGAAAAACTTAAAGAGGTAAAGTGTACTAAAAAATAAAGTGGAAGTGTAAAAAATATGATAATTAATGGTGAAGTACAAAAAGTAAATAAAATGATAAAATATCGAACTTTTTATGGTTGGAAAGACGAAGTGTGTTTTGCCAAGAATTTTGTAGATCAATGGCATCATTTTTTATCTATTAACCAAAAGGTCAAGGGTTATAAACTCTCCACCCCTAATTTAAAAGAAAACACGATTTACCTTCATAGAATATAACTTATTATAAAGGTGTACTTTATTGTTCGAGTTCACATCACACTAAATTTCTATGTTGTGAAATCTCCAACTAACTCCGTCTAATAGTATTGACCTTCTATATTTTCCTTCCTGATTTCTTCTCGTCTAACAACACATACATACTCAACCTCATAAGCCTTAATCAGCCGTTCTAAGTAGTGGTTAACAACTTTTGCGATATTATTTAATTATGAATATTATTAAATGAACGACATAATAGGAGTTGTTGACGTCTTTTTTCGACGTGGGTCCGGGTCAACAATTCTTGGTCACGTTAGTTGACAAAGAACAAAAATTTAATATGAAAATGCAAGAAAAATAAGTTAAGCAAGACGAGGTAAGGAAAATAATTTAAAGTGATTTTAGATTTGTCATTTTATTGATATTTTGTGATATGTAAAACCAAGTCCATTCACCTTGATTACATTAGCTACAATTAATTTGTTTATGGTAGTTGAGAGAAAATCTGCGTCCTTTTATGATAATTGAAATCTCTTATTTATAGTGGAGAAATCTATTACTCCTATCTCGTTCAAGTAGGCCTTAAGGTTGAGCATTACACCTATTGCGTATATTTCACCCTCTCTGGGTTACAATTCCCTTTATTTTTGGGATTCTTACAGATATCTTATTAAGAGGGTTTTGTCGGATCTGGTCAGCTATGTCAATTCTGTAACTCTGACATGGTCTTATGATTTGATCTCGCCTGGGGTATATCTGGGCTTACTTGATCTCGTGATTAATCTCACCTTGGTGTATCCGACCTGACTTGATCTTGTGACTTGATCTTGTCTAGGGAGTAGCTGGTAATTCCTTATGTAATGAATGAACATTGGGTCAAACATAATTGGATTCTCAAACCTCCACTTGCCTAACCAGGTGTGGGCTAAGTCCTAGGTTGGCCTTGTTTCGAGCTAGGTGGGAATACAATTAGGTCAGATAGATCCAGTTAGTCACCATATCTGCACTGTTTGAGATAAAATTCAGGTCGGTCCATCCAGCTAGGAAATCTTCCCGATTCTGCCGTGGATAAAATACCCAGGTAGAAAATTCCAGGTAAGTCAACTTAGCAGATTGCGTCATAATTGAGTAATCAGGTAGGCCAAATCAAACTTGGACATCGCGATAAGATTAGATGTCAACTTGTTCCGTACAAGCCTTATTGTGTGTGCATTTGAGGTGGCAGTGACACTCCTCGTCAGCTAGGGGTACGACAATAGCTCCCAAGTCAGGTGCTAAAATCAAGCATGTCGAGGTCGAGGACTTCGGGTTAGGTGGGATAATGAAATTCCAAGTTGGTTAAGTCATCCTTGTAAGATTTGATTTGGTATTGTGATTTTATCTTGCCTGGAGTTTATCTCTACTGACTTGATGTGATTTGATCTCGCCTCGAGTATATCCGAGCTGACTTGATCTTGAGATTCAATCTCGCCTGGAATGTATCCGAGCTAACTTGGTCTTGTAATTTGATCTCACTTGGGGTGTTTCCAAGCTAATTCCTTGTCTTACGGATGAACATCAAACCACGCATAATTGGTTTATGGAGTCTCTACCTGCCTTACCAGATGTAGTCGAAAATCCCAAATTGGTCTTATATCGGGTTAGGTTGGAACATAATCAGGTCAGCTAGATCCAGGTCGGACATTGTATCTTCACTGTTTTCAATTAAAAGCCAAGTCGGCCAGAAACAAGTTGTATGCATTTAGGTCGGATATTGTATCTTCAATGTTTTCAATTAAAAATCACGTTAGCCAGAATTAGATCGACTGCATCTAGGCCAAACATTGTATCATCATTATTTTCAATCAAAAGCCATGTCAGCCAGAATTAGGTCGGCTACATCTAGGTTGGACATTTTATCTTTACTAATTTTATTCAAAAGTCACATCGGCCCGAATCAGGCCGCTGCATCCAGGTTAGACATTATATTTGTACTTAAAAATTAGGTCGACCAGTTCAGGTGGGATATCTTCTGGCACCCGCTGCAAAAAAATACCTAGGTAAGGAAATTTTTAGTTGGCTAACTTGATGGGTTGCACTATAACCGAGTATCAAGTATCCAAATCTAGCTTCGCTATCTTGGTCAGGTGGTAAGTCAATTTTCTTTGTACATGTATTGTGATGTGGATATCTAAGCTGGTGGAGATACTCCATGTTAGCTCAGGGCACAACAATAGCCCCAAGTTTGCTGGTGATGCATTTTGGTAGGACGGCGCAAAGACTTCATATTAAGCAAGTTAATTCATTTTTCCAGGCCAAATTGGCCCTTCTAGTCTTTTGTGTTCTCGTCAAAATTATGAAAGATGGAGATCAAATGTCGCCTCCTAGATAATGGTTAAGAAGAAAGCTGGACTTGTTGCCAAAAAATACAAGGCCACAACTCCTTCTTCAGGTTGTTGGAAACTCCGTATTTTACGTGATTTTTAGGCACATATTCATAGCTAAAATGGTGCATTATTGTGTAAATTAGTACTTCTTAGCCCACATTTTTATATGTTCGGTAGATTTCACTTGTTTATTGGTTTTGTAGTACTTTCAGTACAAAATAGTGCATTTTCGGAGTTAATGGTGAAATCACTAGTTCAAACGGATCAAAGAAGGCTTGGAAGGAATGAATTGAAAAATTGAGCCCAAATAGCCTTTGGGTAGGCCCAAGATGGAGTGGAAAAGCCCAAAAGATGAGATAAAAAGAGAAGAAATGCGAGCAGCATTTACTCGACTGAACAAGCCATTAGCTCGGTCTTGTAAAGCTATACTGAGAACACAAGGTTCAAACAACAACCATTTGCTCGACAGAATTGCCTTAGTGGCTCGCTTATGCACCCTGCGCTTTTCAAGAAAGTGTTGTAATTGACGAACGTTTGCTTGACCGAACACCTTAGTGGCTCGGTCGTGCAAAATGCCGAGTTTTAGGTCAGTTGACGCGTTTTTATGGGTTTTGTCCGATTTAAGCCCAGTCTGAACCTACTGTTGTGTTATCCTATAAATACCTAGCCTTAGTAATATATCAGAGGGATCATATTTCATAGAATAACAATAGTTTATGTTATTTTATGTATTTTTTCATACATTCATAGTTTATGTTAGTTTTAGGAGCAGTTTGCCAAAGAGCCAGAGAAGACGACAGAGATTCTTCTGCTGAATTAATCAGTGATTGTAGTATTATGACTCTCGTTTTCACTTAAGTTTTTCTTTATTGTTGAACAATGAGTTTTTTTTGTAATATTTGCTATTTTCTTTTATATTGCTATGGAGTAGTCGTTTTATATCTTAAAGTTAGAAAATAAGTTTTAATAATGTGAATGTATATATGTATGTATAATTACATGTTCGTGTCGTTATTCATTGTGTTGAGATTTGATTGATGTTAGAATAAACTTATCACCTAAGCTAGCACTCTAGAATCACATACCCAAAATAGGACAAAAAATGAGGTTATTGATGGAAAAACAACACACGATGTAATATAACTGAGAAACCGAAAGGGTAAGGTTATATTGTGGGGGTATTTCCTACGTTTATTTAAGAGTTATAGGCACTTCAATTGAGATTGTTTTGTGTTATCTATAATCTAAACTGTAGGTACTCCGGAAGGAGGCTTACATAATCGTGAATCCGCATAATAATATGACATAGTAATTATAGTTATATATACGTAGTTACATGTGCAGTTGTCTATGATCGCACGATTTAATTATGATATCTACATCCTAGGATAGCCTTTAATATTAGTTAATCTTTTTTTTATAAGTACTCGTTTATTTACATCGACAACTAGTTAATTTAGTTATTCTCTTAATATTATCATAGGGTCTAGATACTTAGTAAGTAGAATAAGACACCAACCAATCATCTATTCGTTCCGCCTAAATATTTTACTACTAGGACCATTGTAGTACTTTGATTAGATTTATCTTCACTAGTCTCTGTGGGATATGACTTTGCTTGCCACTAGTTGTTACTACTCTGTACCCTTGCGGTATAGCTGGTAGAAATTAGAGCGATCAAATGTTGTGGCCACTTCTTGAAATTGGAAGCAATGCCGACATCGTCCAGGATTAAATATGGCAATCTACTATGAAAATGATAATTTTCGTTGTGGAACCTTGTTCAAGTTAGAGATCGGCTTGGTATTCTTATTATATTATTTTCAGGCCAGCTAATACATTTCTTTAAATTCAAGACAATAAATTTTCATGGATAGAGGTTTAGTATTGCAATCTCTTCTATAGTTTGACCTAAAAATCCATTAGTCTGGTCATGTCAATGCTCTTTATCCTCTCAGATTAAATGTATGCGCCTACAAAATATTAATTCTTTTTTTATTTTAAAATGAAGGATTGGTTTTGCCTTGTCCCTTGCCGACTTGGTCTAAGACTTGTCAGTATGGCAAGACCAGTGTTGTTTCAAATTTCTCTCAAGGGTTTGTTGTTTCCTTGTCTCTTGCTGACCTAGTTTAATACTCATCAGTCTGGCTAGGTCGGTTCTTTTTATTATCCTCTTAGGTAAGAGATCTACACTCGTGATTTTTTTTTTTTATCAAGGGTCGTGTCCCTTGCCGACCTAGTTTAAGACTTATTAGCTTGGCTAGGTCGGTTCCTCATATTGTCCCTTGCCGACCTGGTCTAAGACTTATCAGTCTGGCCAGATTGGTTCTTTGTATTATTCTCTCAGGTTGGAGACCTGCACTTTGGATTTTTATCAAGGGCATAGTTTTGTATTGTCCCTTGCCGACTTGGTGTAAGATTTATCAGCCTGGTCGGGTCAGTTCTTTGTATTATCATCTCAGGTCAAAGATTTGCACTCTGGACTTTTATCAAGCGTGTGGTATTGCCTTGTCCCTTGGCAACCTGGTCTAAGACATATCAGCCTCGGTAGGTTAGTTCGTTGTATTATCCTCTCAGGTTAGAGGTCTGCACTCTGGATATTCTATAAAGGGTATGGTGTTGTCTTGTCCCTTGCCGGCCTGGTCTAAGACTTGTCAGTTTAGCCAGGTTGGTTCTTTGTATTATCCTCTCAAATCAGAGACCTACACTATAGATTTTTTTTTTCCAAGGGTATGGTGGTCTAACACTGAGCAGAAATGGCCATGATGGTTCTTTGTATTTCCTCTTAGGTCAGAGACCTGCACTTTGGATTTTATCAAGGGCGTGGTGCTTCCTTATCCCTTGCCGACCTGGTCTAAGAGTTATCAGTCTGGCCAAATCAGTTCTTTTATCCTCTCAAGTCATATACCTACAATCCAAACTTTTATCAGGGGCGTTGTATTGCCTTGTCCCTTGTCAACCTGTTCTAAGACTTATTAGCTTGACAAGGTTAGTTCGTTTTATTATCCTCTCAAGTCAGAGGCTTGCACTCTGGACTTTTTATCAAGGGTGTGATGCTGCCTTATACCTTGCCGACTTGGTGTAAGACTTATCATCCTAGCCAGGTTGGTTCTTTGTATTATCCTCTCAAGTCAGAGACCTACACTCTGGATATTTTATCAAGGGCGTAGTGCTGCCTTGTCCCTTGCCAACTTGGTCTGAGACTTATCAGTCTGGCAAGGTTAGTATATGATGTTCCATCAATCAATCAATCACCTGGACACTTTGGTAGAGACCTTACTAAGTGGGACTTGATGCCCAACGTTCAATTCATTTTTATTTGAATATATTTCTTCAATACAAAGTCACCAGCCTAAAATTTCTTGACTTTGACCCGGGCGTTGAAGTAACTGACACTTCTTTGTTTATATATTGCATTGTTCAACTCAAAGTCCCTTTGTTTTTCCTCCATCAAATCCAAGTTAGCTCAAATGAGTTTGTTATTCGTCTCTTCAAAGTAAATCAATACTCTCTAGGTAGGAATGCCAATCATTAATTTATCTTCGTATGTCACTGAGATAGGCTTTTACATTGTGACAGATGTAGTCATGGTCTTGTATGACTGTATCACACCTGAAAACACATTTCCATGAACTTTCTAATTCTCCCAAGCGGATCTTTGTAGTGTGCTTGATGGTTTTGTTCACTGCCCCAACCTGGTTGTTTGCTTGGGGTGGTGCAAGGTCGAGAAATGCTTTTAAGTTTTCAGTCATCCCAAAATGACCGGACCTTTTGTTTATTAAATTGATTGTCAATGTCTGTCATGACGAAATGTGGAATTTCAAATCTGGTCATTTTGTTTGTTGACTTGACCATTTCTTTCTTAACTCACTTGGATGTCTGAGGTTGTGCCTCGAGCTGACATGAGATTCTAAGAATGATCCCTTGAGGTTGGGCCCTCAGCTGGGACATGACATGCACCTACATGTTCCTCTAGTTCAGGTGCTTGTGATTCAAGGTGAATTATCTAATCGGGATAATTTTCTATGGTAGAGTCATCAGGATCAAGCATGAAATCATTCTAAAAATTTTGGTTGAGATGTCTGAGCTGTTAACGCTGATATCTTCATGAATGTTCTGGTCGAGAAGGCTGGCCTGATGGGCATTGGTATCCTCATGATTTCTGGCTAGAAAGTTTGACTTGATTATGGTCCTCATGATTATTCTAGTCGAGAAGTCCGACTTGGTTGCGATTGTATTCACATGAGAATTTTGGCCGGGAAGTCAGACTTGGTTGAGATTGATAATCCCATGAACATTATGGTCAAGAAGTCTAACCTGATTGGCTTCTTATGATTATTTTGGTGGGGAAGTCCTACCTGGCTGGGATTTTTTTATTCACATGAATATTCTGGCCACACTACTAGAAATAAGACTTTTTGTCACTACAAAATGTAGTTACAAAAAAGGAAGAGTAGCCACAAAAATATTTTTAGTAACTACATTTCTAAAAGTAGTTACTATAGGGTAGTCATTTATAATAAGATGCAAAAAGTTTTTCTGCAACTACTTTGTAGTTAGTAATGTATTTGTAACTATTTTTTGCAACTACTTTGTAGTTACTAATGTATTTGTAACCACAAGTAGTTGCAAAAGATTTTGTCATATTGTAATAAATTTGGTTAAAATTTTATGAAATATTTTATGTAACTACTAATAGTTACAAAAGGGGTTATTTTTAGTAACCACTTTTGTAGTTTCAAAAGATTAGCGACAAATACCCTTTTTTCTTGTAGTGCCAAGAAGTCCAACCTAATTGGTAGGTATCGTTATGATCATTTTGCTTGAGAAGTCCGACTCGGTTGATATCTTCATGATTTTTCTAGTTTGGAAGTTCGACCTTGTCGGGATTTGTATTCATATAAACATTATGGTCGGGAAGTCCAACCTGATTAATGTCCTCATGATCTTTCTAGTTGGGAAGTCCAACCTAGTTGATATCCTCATGATCGTTCTGGTTGAGAAGTCTAACCTGGTTGGAATCTGTATTCGTGTGAACATTCTGGTCGAGAAGTCTGACCTGGTTGAGATTGACATTCCCATGAACATCTTGGTCAGGAAGTGTAACGTGATTTGTTTCTCACCGTCGATTTTATCAAAAAGTTCGAACTGGTTGGGATTTATATTCACATGAACATTTTGGTCGTGAAGTCCAACATGAATGGCATTCTCATTATCGTTTTGGTTTGGAAGTCCAACCTTGTTGATATCTTCATGATTTTTCTAGTTGGGAAGTCTGACGTGGTTGGGATTTGTATTTACATAAATATTCTGGTCAAAGTCCAACCTGATTGGTGTTCTCATGATCGTTCTGGTTGGGAAGTCTGACGTGGTTGATATCTTCATGATTGTTCTAGACGTGAAGTCCTGCCTGGTTGTGATTTGTATTCATATGAACATTCTGGTCGAAAACTCTAACTTGGTTGGGATTGATATTCACCTGAACATTCTGGTCGAGAAGTCCGGCATGATTGATATCCTCACGTCCCTTCTGGTTAGGAATTTCAACCTAGGTGATATCTTCATGATTATTCTAGTCAGGAAGTCCCACTTGGTTAGGATTTGTATTCACACGAACATTCTGGTAAAAAAGTATGACCTGGTTGAGATTGATATTCACATGAACATTCTAGTAGGGATGTCCGACTTGATTTGTTAAGAATTTTATGTTTAGTTTTTATGATGACAAAACTACGATGTAAAGTAGAAACTAGTGCCCCCACAATTTCTGTAATCTTTGTAATAAGTATGCCTAGTTCTACTTAGGCATGAGTCACAACAAGCATACAACAAAGACATCAAGGGTACAACAACAAAGACTCCAAGTAAGCAGTAAGGAATGAGAGACTGCAGTGAGCATGTACTAAGGTCGTTTATACTTCTGTAGCATACAACATTGCTTGCAGCAAAGAGGATCCAACCAGCAAGCAAGTAACAACTATGTCAGCAGTGAACAAGTCAAAGTCAGAGTCTCGATATTAAAAAATATAGCCATTAGAGACAAGATTCAAACCTTGTATTGACTATCAAATAATGTGGGGACACACAACTAACGAAAAGTCAAAACAACACTATGAACACTGACATCAAGCCGCAACCACTCTGACCTAACCTTTGCAGAAAGGAAAAACGTCTCTAAAGCATACAAGGAGCACTAAATAGCAATGGGAATATTTTTCTCACACTTCAACAAGAAGAAATCCCAACAACTACAAATAGCAGGAGACAAAAGACAAGCAAAGCCTGCTGATTTATTAAGGAACTAAAATTACCGCATCAAGCACTCGAGCTTTCAAATTCAAAGCTTCAAAGCATACATCACTCTGATAATCTTATAGTTGGTTGTGCTAAGTATACAAGAGCAAATAACAAGCAAGAAACAAAATATTCACAAGTGAAGATTTAAACAACAATAACAAGATTCTCAAGTCAAGCTTTGTCTCGGTCCTAAGCCTTCTCATAGGAAGCTTGGCCATATCTCAACTGATATTCAAGTTTAGTGAAAGCTACCAGAAGTTGATGAAAACTTTCATTAAACTAATCTAACGAGCGGTTTTTGAACAAGGAGTCTTCGTTTGAATCCAGAAAGTAGACTGGGTGTTCTGAGGAACGTATGTATAGTACAGGAGTCGCCTTCCAAAGATGGGAAAGAACTATTGTAAGGAGCTAAATTGGACTTAAACTTCGGTGTAGCTAAGTTGGTATATTACATACATACTGCATTGCTTTGTAAGAAAATGAATTTGCATTATTCTGCTGCATAAAAATCTACTTGAGCATTGCTTACTGTAGGCAACTTAAGTCTAGTCTATTGTGTGCCTAGTACCTTAAGATTTCTTACTGTATCGGCTTTGCTGTAAGAACCAGTTTCTTACAGTAAACAACATACTACTGCTTAAAGTATTTAGAAAGGAAAAATCGAGTTAGAGGGTATTCAACCCCTCTAAACCTCAACCACTTGGGACCAAAAAGTGGTATCACGGCGGTTGGTTTAACACACCAATCGACTTTTAAACCAGATCCAACATTTTTTTTTTATCCAAAAGCACGCTTTAAAAAGTAAAAGCTTTTCTTGTCAAAAGCCACAACAATGGAAACTTCTTCAACTAAAGCTCTTATGTTTTCCTTTAAGAATTATGAGGACTAACTAATTGAGATGCAAGTACACTTGGCCTCCATGCATGATGAAATGTGGACAGTCATCAATGAAGGTCCACGAGTAATCATGAAGCTTAATATTGTTGTGCGAGTGGAAGGTCAACCTGCACATTCTGCCATGGTGGAAAATGCCCATAATGAATGGACTGCTGACGATAAGAAGAGATCTAACTTAGACAATGTGACAAAAAATGTACTCTTTGCTACATTAGACAAGGGTAACTTTAGCAAAGTCAAGGCTTGCAAGACTGCCAAGGACATTTGGGACTTGCTAAGTGAAATTTGTGTTGGATGAGCTCTACTTCGTGAAAATAAAGTAGCTACTGTAACTTTAAATTTTGAACTCTTCAAGGAAAAACCTGGAGAGTCTCTAAACGTCTTAGATTCTAGATACATAGCAATCCTGAATGAGTTGGTGTCTGTTGGGAAAGTCTACTACCAACAGGAGATAAACAACTACGAGCACTCATATCTGACTAGGATGCAAAAACCACTCTGATGAGAAGCTCAAGGAAACTAGGTAGGAAGAGCATTTACGAACTCTTCTCTAATCTCAAATCCTTTGAATATGATATTTATCAGAGAAGGGGAAAAGGAGAAGAGAGTGTTGTTGTAACCAAAGGCCTAGTAGCAAGCAGCTCCTCACAACAACTTCAAATGGTTCCAGTAACCACCATCGTGCCACAACAACAAATTCAAGTTCCTGCTGAGGAAGAGCACACGCTAGATGAGATTGTCGTACCCATGAAGTGCTTCACACGATTCATGAAGAAGCAATATCCAGACCCGCAGAATCCCCAAGGACAAGCAAGAAAGTTGGAGATCTTTGCTTTAACTATGGGAAGGCTGGTCACTTTGTTAGGGAATGTCCATGCCCCCAAAGTGCACAAGTATCCTAAAGGCTGAGAAGGTGCAACTTCCTGGAGAAAATGCAGTGCTTGTAGTTGAAGTTGAAAAACTTACAGCTGAAACAATTGACTGCTGCTTTCTTCGAGGGAAGTAAGTAAGATGATGTTACTCGCCCTTCAGGCTGAAAAGGAAAAGAAACTGATTACAACCATCATGTCTTTCAGTAGATCATCTAGGAATCTCGATGAAATACTAGATGATCAGAGAAACCTACCTGACATGACAAGGATAGGTTCTCTGACACGGTTTCTAACTGTCAAGCAACAAGTACTTCTATTGATGTTCCAGCAGTAAGTATGTTTGAAACACAAATGCTCCCCAAATAGTATAAAGGTAAACCTAGAAGGATGGAGAATATCCCCATATGGAAACCTAAACTGGAATCAAGTTGTAAACCTGATACGGCGAAGTCAACTGTTGTCAACATACTAGGCAACAGTGCAGTAGGAAGCAACAATATACAGCAAGCCTCGGCTACTAGATGCAGTAACTTCCTAAAGCAGCGTAAGAGCAAGCAGTAAAAGACTAAGTTCGGCGCTTGCATGCTTCCATACAATTCTAGGAGGAACTATCAAAACTCACTCCGACCAGGGAATCAACCTACTATTAGCCTCTTAGTACACCAACAAAAGGAAAAACTTCCACTGTGTACACCAAGCAAGCTGGCCCAGAAAAACAGTTTGCTACTCAGTGTTTCAATAAGAAATGGGTTTCAAGAAAGACTAGTTCCCAAGGACTCATTAAGTAATGGGTACCTAATTCTACTTTATCACTTTGAAGGTTAAGTTACCTACTGGACATAGTGACATTTGGTACATCGACAATGGGTGTGCTAGACACATGAAAGACAACAAGAAGTCTCTTAAAGATTTCAAAGACTGCAAAGAAATCAATGTGGTGTTTGAAGACAATGCCAAGGATGTCACCAAAGTTGTTGGGACTTTCTCTAAGGGAAAATTTAGTATATCAGATGCCTACTTTGTCGAAGGCTTACAGTATAAACCTACTGAGCATAGGTCAGTTCTGCGACAAGGGACATTCTATAGAGTTCACTCTTGGAAGATGCTTGATAAGAGATGCTAACTCCAACCAAATAAAGCTCACATGCACTAGAAAGGATAACATCTATCTAGCTGATCGGGAATTGAATGGAGGACAACTCTCATGCTTCATAGCTAAAAGCACTCCTGAACTCAGCTGGCTATGGCACAAGAGACTGAGTCATCTAAATTTCAAGACTAGCAACAAGATAGTACGCAAGGGGTTAGTAAGAGGGTTACCATATGTAGCATACATAAATGAGAGTGTGTGTGATGCATGCTTAAAGGGAAGAAAAATAGGAAGTCCTTCAAAGACAAGCCTGTAAGATCATCTCACAAGCTTCTGGATCTACTACATATGGACCTCGTTGGACCCACTGAACCAGTAAAAGTGGGAAGAAGTACTCACTAGTAGTAGTAGATGACTTCTTTAGATAGACGTGGATTGTGTTCCTAGCCAAGATATCAGATACTCAGGAAAAGCTCCCAGACCTTATGAAGAGAATTCAGAATAAAAAAGACCTCAATATTATCAAGATCAGACTAGATCGAGATACTGAATTCACTAACAATTTCATAGAAAGTTTATACAACAACAATGGAATTCATCATGAATATTCAGTTGCAAGAACTCCTCAGAAAAATTGTGTAGCAGAAAGAAAGAACAGAACATTGAAAGAAGTTGCGAGAACCATGATTGTTGAAGCACAAATGATTTTGGGCAAAGGCAACCAATACAACATACTATACGCATAACAGATGTTTATCAACAAAGATCTGGGTAAGACACCCTACGAGTTGTGGACTGTAAGAACGCTTAACATATCATACTTCCATATCTTTGGTTGTCGATGTTTTGTGCTGAAAAATGGGAATGAACATCTAAATGCCCTCGATGATAAATCAGATGAAGGAGTATTTTTGGGATACTCTTTTGTAAGCAAATCATTTGGAGTGTTCAACAAAAGAACACTTGTAGTGGAATACTCACCACATGTGGTCTTTGACGAACCCTACTGCAACTTAGAAGGAATTGAAGGGATAACAACAAGGGTTGAAGAGATCATGTTGGAAATGAATAAGGAACAAGTTCCTCATGTGGAGATTCAGCAACCAGCTCTAGCTGAGGAAGAACCTATTGTGGAAGATAGAGCAGCAGCTGAAGGTACTACAAACCCTACAACAGACGCTACAGAACCAGAATCTATAGCACAACAGGCAAGTCATCAAGCTGTTGTGAATCAGGTTTTGTACTAGACAGAAGATGGCTCAAAGATCACCAACCAACCTTTGTCATAGGAAGAATAAATGATGGAGCAAGGACAATAAGATCTGCACCTTATGAAGTTACATTCTCATGATTCGTATCTGCAACGGTACCATGTACCATTGAGGAAGCTCTAAGTGATCCTAACTGGGTACAAGCATGTAGGAAGAGCTCAATGGCTTTGAAAGAAATGAAGTTTGGAATTCAGTTGAGTCAGGGATTGTTACTAGGAACAAAGCAGCTAGTTGCTAAAGGCTATTGTCAGGATGAAGGAATAGATTTTGATGAAACCTTTGCCCCTGTAGCCAGACTTGAAGCAATCAGATAATTTATGGCCTTTGCTGCACACAGTAACTTCACTGTATATCAGATGGATGTGAATAGTGCATTCTTGAATGGACTTCTAACTGAAGAAGTATATGTTGAACAACCACTAGGGTTTAATGATCCAACTGTGGAAGAGTCTACAAGTTGAAGAAAGCACTGTATAGCCTTAAGCAAGCACCTCGAGCTTGGTATGATACTCTCTCACAGTATCTTATCCAAACTGGATTCTACAAAGGTGTAGTAGAAAAAACCTTATTTAGAATCCAAGATGGCAAGAGCATATTGTTAGTCCAAATTTATGTAGATGACATTATTCATTGGGTCAACTGATAAAGAACTGTGCAAGAAATTATCCAGTTGATGCAAAGCAAGTTCAAATGAGCATGATGGGAAAGTTAAGATTTTTTCTTGGATTTCAAGTAAGACAGTTGGATGATGAAATTTTCATCAATCAAGTCAAGTACACAAAAGAACTACTCAAGAAGTTTGGAAAAGACAACTCAACCTCCGTAAGTGTTCCTATGAGTATAACAACCAGACTTGACAAAGATGAAGATGTAAAGGATGTTGATATCACACAGTGCAAAAGACTTATTGGCTCACTTATGTATCTTACAACAAGCAGACTTAACATCTTATTTGTTGTAGGAGTTTGTGCATGATACCAAAAAATACCAACGGAGTCTCACCTCCTGGCAGCTAAGAGAATCCTGAGGTAGTTAAGGGGCACAATTGAGGTAAGGTTGTCGCACCCAAGGGATGGAGGATTCGAGCTCAAAGGATACTCAGATTATGACTTCGCTAGTTGGAAGATAGACCGCAAAAGCACGAGTGAGACTTGTCAATTTCTTGGAAATAGATTAGTTTCATGGTTTAGCAAAAAGCAGCAATCTATCGCAACGTCTACAATAGAGGCAAAATATATCGTTGTTGGAAGTTGTTATGCGCAAATATTGTGGATGCAATAGCAATTGAAGGACTATGGGATACTCGCAAGAGAAACTCCTATAATGTGTGATAACACTATTGCGATTGCTATCACACACAATCCAGTACTTCACTCACGAACCAAGCATATAGAAGTAAGACACCACTTTATCCGCAATCATGAGGAAAAGAAGGATGTCAAACTTGAAAAGATACCCATAGACATACAATTAGCTGATATTTTCACTAAACTTCTATGTGAATCTCATTTCAATATGCTTAGGACCGAATTAGGGATGCTACTTTTGTAGGAAAAACCCCCGTAGGAATTTTGTTTGCTGGTGGAAGCATTAAAACAAACTTTAAATAGTCAATCAAAAGGTTACTATAACCCTACCGATGTGAGGGAGAATATTGTAAGTATTGCATGGTGATACATTGCATGCTGCAAGTAAAAAATGCTATAAGCAGGACGACAGTAGACAGCTCCTGGTGATTCACGAAAATGCTTATAGCAGGAAATACAACAATGAGAAACACATTAAGCTAAAATACGGTGACTCATTGAAGCTTACTGCAGTAACATCATTGCGACACAAATGATGTAAGTACTTAATGTCTACAGTATCCTGAGCTTACTGCATCATTGGTACAACATTAATAATTCCTCGTAGCATTTAGTGTGTTGAACCTTAAAAACTTTACAGTTTTTAAAGTGGGAAAATATTCATTTCTTTCCGCGCATTTCGTGCGCACATCATTTAGTGCGCCACAACAGTTCCCTTTCTAAGATGTAATTTTGGCGTTTTGTATTTCACCAATGCATCCATTAAATCACAACCACTATTTCAAATTCATCTTCCTATCCATGAATCTGAACCGTTCAAATCACACAAATTTCTTGCCAAGTGAACCAAGAGTTGCTTCTAACTATCTACAGTAAAAGGTTATATATACCTAAACTTAGAAAGTTTGAAAAGACTTTTTCGATCACATGTTATTTAGCAGAAATCCTAGAGATCCAATTTTTAGATCTTCAAAACTTCTTCTCTAAAAATCTTCAGTGCCATCTAAGAAAACTACTCCAATCCTGACTTTATCAAATGACATCTTGCCTCTCTCGAGTATCTTTGGATACGAATGGTGCAGAGAAACCGAGAATCTCAATTGATCGAGTCGATATGGCAAAAGTTATCGTCGAGTCACTTGACTTTCTTTCTTGGTGCACACCCACCAAGATACCAAGAGAGCTTGGTGGAGCAGTTCTACAAGACTGCACAAATCATCTGTGATTAAAAGGGCGAACCAACCACCAAGCATGCACTATGGAGGAAAATAGTGTTAAGATCACTCCTTCCACACTCGCTAAGATCTATAATATGCCGGAGGAAGGGCTCATTCGGACGCAGCTAAAGATCTATGGTAGGGATTTACTTCTTGAATGCTAGAGGGATTTTACAGGCGACCAGCAGGCAGTGAACATGCATGAATATTGTACCAAAGTCATTTTTCTCCTCGAGTTCGAGCTTCTGCATGACATGTTTAGTGGCAGCATAGAGCACAAAGCTGGGAGTTCTGACAAGTGTACCAATCCCATATTCTTACTGAGGATAGCAGTGTGGAAAGAGGAACTGGTGAACTGGCCACTGTTTCTTTTCACTCGTCTAGTGGAGGAGGTCACTAAGATGAAAGGACACACGTGTTATGGAATCATGTTCAACTACATTTTATACACTCAGTATCGGCATTACTAGAGGTGTGGAACTAGGGAAGGGCAAGTGGATTGGTGGTACAAGGGAAGTCTACAAGACATAAGAGGGAGAGTAAGAGGTCACCCTAGTGCCTACTGTTGTGGTCAGAAAGAACAAGGCCATTTCGTTGAAACCCCCTTCCAAGAAGAGATCTCAACATTTGAGACCTATAAAGGAATTAATCATTTCTTCTAGGACCGTAGAAGAAGAGGAAGTGGAAGAGAACAGTGACGAAGATCAACCTCTACAAAATAAGAGAAGAAGGCTAGTCAAGAACCATATCAAGAATAGCACAATCAGGCAACTCTTCAATAAGCCAAAGATAGCACCCTCATCACCACGATCTGCTTCTCCTGATCATGAGTTAGAACATGTAATGCAGGATTAAGGGTGTACAACTCTTGATTCCTATGTTGTTCTCTCTATCCTGCCTCTGTGCCAACAATCACCCCCTGCTACCTCCGCAACCTAAAAAGAGGCACCGGAAGAAGCCTTGAATCGGACCCAGTAGTTACGGTTCTAGCTAAGTCCCCATCAAGCAATCCCTAGCACACTTCATAAGCAGAGTCGAACCCTGTGTAGTAGGGGGTGAACAATGTGCAACAGAAGATGAACTCAGACACGTGGCCAAACAAAATGTTGCACCTCCGCAGCCAGAAAAAGAACAACTCTTAGAGGAGCTACTGGAGGATGATATGGAAAGGTACCATAGATAGCATACTAATAGGGTAAGGTTGCACTCTACCATCTCGGAATGGCCAGATTGAGGTGATGAAGAAAAATGGTCACCACCTAGGCTTTGTGTGAAGACATAGTTGAACTAAACTCCAGGGAATTTAGTGATTGCATTAGGGCCACAAGAAGATGTTGCATGCAGGAGATGACAACCTTGAACCGCCCTGATGACGACAGTAACTCCGATGGTGAAGATGAATCTAATGATCCTGAGTTGCTTCATTAAGTGATGGAGCACAGCCGAAGAGACACCAATCAGAGACATGAGACTCCTGTAGTAAGTGCACCAGGAAGCTCGTCGCAGCAACATGCTGACAATTCTACAGTGGTACAGCCAACTGCTGCAGAAAGTTATGAAGAAGATCAAATTTCACTACCAGCTATATTCAGAACTAGGCAGGGTGCCGATGAATCTACTATAAGGGAGGACAAAGTAGATAAGGCAGCAACAACCTCTCAAAGTGCCCATGAAACTATTATAAACAAGGAACCTATAACTAAGGCAAATGCTGCAAAAAGCTAGTGATCTACGATTGATGAAGTGGTAGTAGACAAGGTTGTAAGCACTTCACAGGACGCTAATGAATGTACTGTAGGAGAGACTGCAGTAGACAAGAAAGTGACCATCTCTCATATACCAATTGTACAGACGCCAGGAAGTACACAAGGTGGGGTCCTTGAAGTAGCAGGAGATGAAGAGGTTACTTCACCCATGCAACAAGCGACCGAAGCACAAGTGGAGCAGGAACAAACACTTAGTAACCCTGCTGAAGTTGCAACTCCTACTACTGCTGACCTAGTACAAACTGCTGATGGAGTAACCATCACTGAAGAAAATCCAAATTCTCAGTCAGTTGAACAAACTGAAGATGAACAACTTCTAGATTATGAGGATAGCCCAGTTCATACTCCTTCCAAGAGTAATGCAAATAAGGAGGAAGACTATCTGCTGGAAGACAAGTACATGGAAGTTGATCCATAATCTGACACCAGCACGGATACTCTAAGTCAGAAAGTAAAGCCAATTATTAAAGAAAGACTAGAATCAATGGCAGACCTGATGGAATAAAAAGAAATGGAAGAAGCAATGGCTAAGGAGAAAGTTGATGCTGCTTGTACTAAAGCAAGTTTAGCAAATTAAGCAACTACTCAAGTCACAGATGCAGAAAAGAAATTAGCTAAGGAGCAAGTAGATGCTACTTGTACTGAAGTAGGTTCAGCAAACAAAGCAGTAGCTCAGCTAACGGAGGAACAAGGTGATTCGTCTAAAGAGCAGATATATGTTTGTACTGATGCAAACATCACAAATGAAGCAACGACTCAAGACAATGAAGATACTGCAGTAGAAACTGAGATGCCAACTCAGCTTACTGAACATCCCTCCGTACCAGTTGAGGGGGAACAACAACCAGCTGAGGGAGAGCAGTAACATGAGTAGACCACTACTGATGATGTGCCAACTGAACTAACTCATGAGAAAAATGAAAACGTAGCTACTGGAGCACATGAGGGATGTATAAGAGATTAAAAGGAAGAAAGCTCTTTCCCCAAAAACCTCAACTGAGATCGGACCAGAAGTTACTGAAATCCGAGAGAGAAATCGATCAAATTCTCCTGAGGAATTTAACTCACATAAGCACCTAAAGGACATTTCTTCGTAGCATGAAATACAGAAAAGAGGTAAAAGAGACGTGAAAAAAAGTCTCTTGAGAAGGAAAATGAGGTCATAGTGGGAATTCGACAATCTCACGTGACCCTAAATCTACAAACAATTGTTGCGATGTAGGAAGTGATCGAACAATTTGAGCGTACAATTTCTGCTACTAAGAAGCCCGTATAGCATCTACGCAAGGCAATAGGCAATAATGCTTTTGAGGTCATCAAAGCTCTTGGATTCGTTTGTGAATCAGTATTATTACTTCCACCAATCATGAAGGACCTAAAAAACTAATTCGTGAATGAAGCACAAATTGAGAAAGAGTGGATGGAGGAACTTGTCCGAAAATTCAGCAGTTTTGTGAATGGACAAGTAACAAGCCTCATATCGGGAGTAGGAGACAAGCTGAAAAAGCATAAACAAGGACCGTTGTCTTTACAGGAAGAAATCTCCCAGCGTCAAAAGAAAAAGAGGATGACAGGTCAATATCCAAACATTGTTGGACGCTAACACTGTGATCAAGATTGATGATTTCAAAATGGGGAAAGAATAGGAGAAATTAAGGCATGTTGAATGCCAGCAAAGAGAATAGCATAAATGGTTTCTTGCTGAGCAAAGAAGAAAGGAATAGGAGGCCAAGGAAAGGATAAGGGAGTGGAAAGCTCGTGAACAACAAGAATTTGAAAAATCCATGCAGGATTCACAAACACGAATAAAGAGCGTACTTGAATAATCCAATGATAACCAGCATGAGATCTATCTTGCAACAAGAATGGTCCCTCATGATATGCTTGTTTACTCACAGCAACCTGCCACCCCAAGAAAACAGGATGCCACTCTAGATCTATCAATTCTCTCGAAGAACGAAGATTGGTTGCTAAGTTGCTCACAGGAGGAATTAGAGGATCTTCAAGTTTATCAAATCACAACAAGGAGAAATCCTTCAAAGGAAGAGATTGATAATGGAGAATGGTTGAAATTCCCAGATATTTTGAGTACCTACTGGATGAAGGGAAGTACAACAATGTTGAAGGAAATACTAGACATCGACTGCGAGCTTACTCAAAATATCTACATGCTGGTAGACTTCCATTTTAGATTGAGCTTAGAGGAGCGAAGTGGGACATTACAAAATTTCCCCGCCTGATGAATGGTTGTTGATAGAAGATCTAACGCCAGATGTGCAGTACAAGTACATGAACTTCAAACATAAAATGTACTCTAAATGGTGTAGGTACACTGAGAAGATCCTGACAGACCAAGAAGGAGTATGGATGTGAAAGAAGAAGATATAGTAAGAGGAAGAGGCAATAAGTATGCCAAGCTAAAGTTCAAGAAGGGTCACTAGGAAAAAGTATATAACTGCTGCTAGGTAAAAATTCTTTATATCTTATAAGGCTCTTGATGTAAGATTCTTTTTGTTTGGCATAAGCTCATGGTAAACTGTAATAGATAGCATATCTAATGAAAATAGTTATCATCATGGCCAAATAATTACAACTCGTAATCTTGCATCATACCTACTGCACTTATGTATCTTTCGATGATTAACTGTTTATTTCTAACAGTTGGCTATTGTGTGACTTTAAGTACTTTAATTGCTTAGAGTTTTGACATCATCAAAAAGGGAAAAAATATTAGAAAATTTATGTTTAGTTTTAATGATGACAAAACCACGATGTAAGTATCCCTAAATGTATTAAGTGTCCTAAATTATGCTCTATTATGTCACATAAATGTGTCCCTTTAAGTGGATTAACTAGACAAGAATAAGGGTCTCTACTTGTTAGGAAATTTATGTTTAGTTTTAATGATGACAAAACCATGATGTAAGGTAGGAACTAGTGCCCCCATAATTTTTGTAATCTTTGTAATAAATTGGGCTAGTTCTACTTAGGCATGAGTCACATCAAGCATACAGCAAAGACATCAAGGTTACAAGTAGCAAGGAGTCTAAGTAACCAGTAAGGGATCAGAGACTACAGTGAGCATGTAGTAAGGTCACTTATGCTTACGTTACTTCCGTAGCATACAACATTGCTTGCAGCAAGGAGGATCCAACCAGAAAGCAAGCAGCAGCTATATCAGCAGTGAACAAGTCAAAGACAAAGTTTGAGTCTCGATATTCAAAAATATATCCATTAGAGACAAGGTACTTACCTTGAACTGACTATCCAATCACGTGGGGATACATAATCTGATGAAAAGAAAATCAACACTGCAAACACTGACATCAAGTCGAAACCACTCAGACCTAACCGCTGCAGAAAAGACAAATGACTCTAAAGCCGTACAAGGAGCAGTAAATATCAACATGAATATTTCTCTCACTTTTCAATGAGAAGAAATCCCAAAAACTATAAATAGAAGGAGATGGAGGACGAGCAAAGGCTACCGATTCATTGAGCAACTGAATTTACTTCGCATCAAACACTCGAGCTTTCAAATTAAAAGATTTAAAGCATACATTACTCTAATAATCTTGCAAGGGTTGTGCCAAGTTGGTATACGCGTCGAATACGCTACCAAATTAATATCGTATTGTAATAACAATACTAACCTTACAAACTACCCTACTAAGTAGAGAGATAAGCAAGGGTCCATCCCACAGGAAAAGACCGATTAGTTTCGATTTTAATACCAAGCAACTAAAATTAAATATGTAGGAAATAAAAAACTTAAGAAAGCAATAAAGGTTGGGAGGGATTTTTAATGATCAACTAATAACCTACTAGTAGCAATAAAAATCAGTTAAATGAGATTGAAAGCAATTAATACTAGAATTCAAGTAAGCAAATGATCAAAGACAATAGAATAGATTTTTCGGTTTTTGTTTTTCAACTATTGTTAATGCCCAATTAATTGTGATTCAAGCCTTTATCTCAAGACTATTAACAAACTCTAATAGTCTTGTTGTCTCTTAATTTTAGTTAATCAAAACAAGCTCTTCGACTAACCCTATTCGATTTAACCAAATCCTTGAACAAGCTCTCTTAGATTCAATAAAAAAATGCATTAGACACCAAGACAACGAGATAAATACGACATAAAACTCATAAGCTTGATTTTAGTGGTCGAACTTTATGTTATCACCAATGAACATTCATTGTTTGCTACAAATGAGTTGAAAGCACTACAATTACGGATAGCAATCCCGACTACTAGCAACATATTCATAAATCTCCTAAAGGGTGATCAATTCAACAATCAACTCATAAATGTGAATCAATAACAGCAAATAACATAAAACACTTGAATACACAATCCATTCGGTAACATTAACCGCAATAATCACATAAATATATTCGACTCAAAGTTCCACATAGATCAAGGGTGAATAAAAGGGTGTTAGCCACCCATATTAACCATTACAAAGATAAAACAAGTGAAAATCAAAGAAGACATGAAAATAAGATAGAATGAACCAAAAAATTGAGTTGATGATCTTGGTCTTCAACCCTCTTCCAATTCATTACTTCCAAAGGTGAATGGTGGTTGAATACGTGTGAGAAATGGGTCATAGGTTAGGTCAAATTCGAAATTGACCTTAAATATATAGAGGAGATAGTGTTAGGCTGAAAAATGGCAAAAAATGTGTTTCAGGATTAAAAATAGGGTACCGAGTCGCGGTTGCGAACCTAAGTCACAGGCGCGAACCGTGACTTAGCTCTTTGGCTAGATTTCGGTGGATTGGTCGTGGCCGCGACCATAAGTCGCGGTCGCAACAGTTCATTCGAAGCATGTTCACCCTTTTTCATCCTTGGCTCAGTTATTCGTTTCGGACTTCTTCGAGACATGATCTTGGTCTTATATTACCTGTATTGTCCTGAAACAAGCTCAAACACATAAAATGGTCCAATAATACAAATATGAACAATACACAGTCGAATATGCATGCAAATGTCATTAAAATGACATTTAAAGTGACCTAAAATACATGCATGATCACATGTACCTAATCCTCCCAAACTTAAACCTCTGTTCGTCCCGAACAGATTGAAGCAAAGAAAAAGAAGAAAAGGACACGTGTTAGGGAATATTTAAGTGGCGAATTCAGTTTCAGACAAAATTTTCAAAAGTAAGGCAATCATGATAAGATGAGCATATATGATATAACAACTTCAACTACTTTTGAGACATGAAAACCCTCAACTAAAGAGCCTCACCGGGTGAGTGTATCTCTCGACTCTCAAGTGTATCAAGTGGGTAGTGTTTTTTGCTCACATTGAAATGCATGCAATGACTACCATATGCTTGTCAATCTTCTAAATTCGAATTTGTACTCGACATGTGTGACAAAGAATAAAAAAAGTCTTTTCTCTTTTTTTTTTGTAATGTTGGCTTGAGGTAAGGTGGGATAGATATGGGCACAAGTGACTAATTCTTGGACTAATTGAGTTAGCTACTCTCAATCACTCCTCAAACAACATTCACTCTTCCTCACTCTTTCACTTCCCTAGTAAACCAATCCCTAATTGGTTTCTTCACCCAACAATAAACTCACAACCTAAATGCTTCTTTTTCAATTTCCCCTTGGATGTGTTTTCTTTTGAATTTTTCAACTTTGAGAACATTGGTAAAAAAACAATTATGTTACTAATCTCTCCCAATCAAAAACAATGAACTAAATATATACATTTGAGTTTTTCTTCCCTTTCCTGATTTTTTAATTTTTCGGGTTTTTTTTCCAACTATTTACAAACAGGGACACTAGTTTTCCCAATCCTTTGCCTATTGTTTCAATTCTCTTCACCCTTCAATGTTCCCAATAGTTTTACCCTTTTAGTCCCAAATTTTACCTGACTACCTTCCAACCGCCTCCCTCATACTCAAATAGTCCAATTAGGGACAAAGGCTAAATCGAAAGGTACTCGGCTTGTATAGTTGGGCTATCAAACGAAAAGCTAAAAGCTCAAGGGGCTAACTAGGGGCAATTTTTTAATTTTTGGTGAAAAGGTGTAACATTTTCAAGTTTTACAAATAAGCTAAAAGTCAAGAATTGTCTAAGATCATTTTCTAAGTCACACAATGTACCAACTTATTCAAAATAGAGAATCAAGGAAAGTTCTAGAGACAATCACATGTGATCAATGAAATACATATCGAAAGAAAATATAAGTAACTCCAAAATTGGGAGTACAATTGAAGCTCAACAACTCACAAGGCAAAATTTTCTTGGTCAAAAGTCTTGAGTACAAGCTCAATTTCACCTCAATTACCTATCATGCTCTATCATTTGCCATTTGTCAAAATTTGCGCAAAAAAATTCATCCCATCATTGACTATTTGCCAATTATCAATCCCCATTACTATCCATAATCAAATTGAGAGCGGCTAATATGTACACCTACCACCCCCTTCCCCCAAACTTGGTTGAAAACTCAATGTTTGTGGGAAAGAAAGGGGTACGAATTGGTGCTCTACCAAAGGCAATCAATCAATCAACACTATCGATTGGTTCTTATTGACTCAAATTAACAATGCAAAAGACTAATCCATACAAAGATACCAAATTCAATCCAAGTCTAATCAATCCCAAAGACAATAGGGTAGCATACAAAAATTAAGCTCGCAGGTGGCCAACACGTACACCTACCACCCCCTCCCCAAAACTTGGTTGAAAACCAAAGTTTGTGGGGAAGAAAGGGTACGAATTGGTGCTCCAACTCACAGTGGCTTTTGGGCTCCCTCATCCCCACTAGGCGCTATCTCTTTGAATTTCATGGCTTGGTCGGTTTCTCGTCATCGTAGTCCCTGAATGCTAAAATAAAACCATAAGACAATATCAAAATATATAAGTAAACAATCTAAACTATGAATTGAACACACGAAATTAGTAAACATTGGGTTGCCTCCCGACAAGCGTCTTTGTTTAACGTCGTTGGCTTGACGAAAGCTCTTTCCCTCAGCGTTTATTCCAAGGTGGTTTCCATATTGACCAGACCAGTTCAAGCACTTTACTTCATGTAGCTTCTCACCTTCCTCTTCACGATGCTTCAAAGATGTGGAGATGTTCAACTTATTTCTACACCTCATCTCAAATTCTTTCTCAACAGGAGGATTAACAACATCATGAGGAAAAACAGGATGGAAATCTTCGAGAAACTGCTCGGCAAAAAATATTAAATTGCACGGTTCTTCCATCAAACTCCATCATGAGTGTGCCTTCACGAACGTCTATCTTAGTTCGGGAAGTGTTTGGAAACGGCCTCCCCAATAAGATATGCATGGAGATTGATGAATTGCCTTGCATCTCCAAAACATAGAAATTAGCCGAAAATACTAAGTTTCAACTTCAACTAGCACACCTTCAATCACTCCATCGGGGTATGAAGTGCTTCGATCGGCTAGTTGAATGACGAATCATGTTTCCTTGAGTGGCCCCAAATTCAAAGAATGAAAAATTGACTGTGGCATAACGTTAATTGAAGCTCACGTTCAATCTTACTATTACCTGTCTTACATGGGATTGCGAATATTCCGTGATCCTTGCATTTTGGTGGAATCTTCTTTTGGAATATTGCGGAGACATTTTTCTCCATGATTACCTTTTCATTTCCCTTTAGCTTCCTCTTGTTGGTGCACAAGTCCTTGAGGAGCTTAGCATACCTCGGGATTTTCTTCACGGCATCAATCAAGGGGATGTTTATCTCCATCTTTCGGAATACTTCTAGCATCTCTTTGTCTTTGTTCTTATCAACTAATTTTACGACTCGACTTGGAAATGGGAGTGGTTGAGTCAGGATAGGAGATGAAACTTCAAATTTCTGGGCAATAGGGGTCGCGACCGCGACGAGTCAACAACAGCTGGAGGGTGTGTGTCGCTGACCTGGTCCTGGTCGCGGGCGCGACCTTCTCCTCGAAACAACCCTCATTTTCACTTTCTCCTTCAATTCCCCCCTGAATTCCATCCTCCAAAGGATGTCCGGGCTTCTTAAGCTCTCCAAGCATCACTCCGCTTCCGAGGGTGAAGGCACCGACGTTATTAGGGTTGATTTCCGGTTGAGCTGGTAGTTTTCCACTGTTTGCACTTTCGAGTCGAGACACTGAGGCTGCAAGTTGGCTCACTTGTGTTTCAAGGTTCTTGATGCTCGATTGAGTTTCCTTCTGAAACTGGATTGTGTTGGTTGCTAGTCTCTTCACAATATCTTCTAATGATGTACCAGATGATGATTTAGTCGATTGTTGTTGTTGGTACATCCCTCGCAGTTGAGGTGCTCGACCTTGGCCTTGGTCATTTTGTTGGCCACCTTGGTTACCATACCGAAAGTTTGGATGATCTCTGCACCCGGGGTTGTAACTTTGAGAATAAGGGTCATACCTCCTTCCCCCGTTGAAGTTGCCTCATGGGAAAACTCGAAACTGTCTATGCCTTGAACCACTAGAAGACCGAGTTTGTGGAATATTAATTCCTCAATTTGCATATATTCAAAAGATGATCACGCGATTTAACATGGATAAAGTGCAATTTGTTAGCACTTCTATGATTAGTTGAAGTGGGGACAAAAGAAAAGGCCCGTTTACGTCTAAAGGAAATGACAAAGAGCTATTGGGAGATGAAATCCCCTACTTAAGTGAAATATGCATGTTCTTATACTAAGCTCAATACACTCAACTATACATTACTTTCTCAAAGCATTTGCTAGCTATATTTTACTCAAGACAACACAGTGTAGCGGAATGACATCAAAAAGTATTTTGATTTATAAAAGAAATCACAACCATGAATTTGTTCTTCACATATTAAAGACATGAGAGATTACAAATGAAAGTGTAACCTCTAAAGAAAATGTCAAATGCTCTCATATAGAGAGATAAAAGAATTACAAAAGAATATGTAACTCCTAAATAAATGTTGAAGCTATCCCCTACTAGGAAATACTAAATACTACTTTGGCTGGTTTAGATGTTGGTTATCTTATTGGTCAATGTAAAGGTCATTATCAAATTGGTTATGAATTATCATGAGGAACACGAAGAAATCTTGAAGATCAACTAATCACAACTACTCTAGCTACTTCATCACATCACTCATGGATAAATGGTTAAAGTATTAGTGACTTGGGATATACCACCGAAGAGCTTATCCGAAGTTATGAACATAAAGTTATTTGCAACAAACAGATGGATTATACTATACATCAAAGGTGACGAGATCAAACATTTACCTTCAACGCTTTTCTATAATTAGCAACCACATAATATCATCATGATTTATGAAAAATTGAGGATGAAGAGATTTTCAAAACTCTCTTGATAGATGTACGTATCAAGGAAGAGATGTAGACTTCAGGGGGAGTCTCAACAAAGGTGCGTTGCACTCTTTTTCTCTTCAATCAAGGTTTATTTTTTTCCACTGAGTTTTGTTACTTAGCAAGGTTTTTTAACTAGGCAACAAGTTATACACCGATTCCCCATTGACTTGGCACAAGGGGGAGTGTTGAAGGAAAATCACAATTAGTGTGCCTTCGTCAAAAGTATTTGATGAAGGGCAATTTAGGTATTCACTAAACATTATGTAATTGTAAGACCCTTATATTTGACACTCTATATAAAGATGATCTGATAAATAAGAGAACCCTAATTATTCCGGGTCTCTCTTTATCTCTCTTTCTTGTTTATTTGTGTTTCTCCTACGACACTATTAGTATTTTTATTGCTTTAATTTTTTAATCGGATCATTATCAACTTAAATTAGGTAGCCTCATATGACCTTAAGTGGGATACGTGAAGGACTCTCAAACGTCCATAATTATGAATTTCAGTTTAGTTAGGATTTGCTTTCTTTTTCAATGTAAGATTTTTTTTTTCCTTTCTAAGTTAGTATCTCTTTTGTTCCTTTTTTCTTTTTTATTTATGATTTCTTTTTCTTTTCAATTTAAGATTTTTTATTTATTTAAATTTTAGTTATTCTTTATTTTCGTATAAATACTTGTTTAGACTTTTATTTTTGGATGTCAAATAATCACAAATTTCTTTTAACATTCTTTTTTTTTTTTTTTTGATCATTTTTTTTCTTTTGACAATCTACTTCTTTAGAATTTATGTTCTTGTAAAAAATATTTATCTTCCTGAAACGTCAGAGCTTGTGTGTGTGTGCAACGTTCTTAAGTAGAAATACTTGTAAAAGAACAACAATTAATACGATGAATGAGTTCTTACAAAGTATGAACTTGATCAGAATAGAACCCTCTTCCTCTACAAGCAATATCTTATAGAGAAATGCAGTAAAAAAAATATACCTTGTACTTACAAAATGTTTAGGAATCCCTCCTAAATTTCAATACTTACTCCCGCTAAACATGAGCCTACCCTTCTAATCCCCCAAATGGGATTCTTAGTACAGATGATCCCTCAATCTGCACCCAGAAGATTTTCCCGAACTTCTGTGTGTTCTCCTGAACAATCTAGACACAACTCTCCCGAATAATATCTAATGATCTACTGATATTCGTTCACAGTTCGAACATCAATGGAAAAGATACAAGCTTTTGACGAATCAACAAGTGTCATGCTCTTCAAAACTCGATGCAACTTCATTATCTTGCACCTCAGTTTGTACGGTAATTTTTCCTGACTTTTCTCTTGACTTCAATTAGCTCTCCATCAATCTTCTTGATGATTGAAGCTTGTTTTCGGAACTTTGACTTTAAATCCTTGATTCTTGGGATATGTTTAGTTCTTGGGAATGAGGAGTTGATTGAGCAAGATTCTCCAGCCTTTCTTTTCTTTTTGCATTAAGTCAATCCTGTCATAGAAAGACAAACTACAAGGAAGTATTTTTCAACATATGCCACATTAAACAAAATGACGATTTTACAATCTCCCCCTTGGCATTCTAGTTTGAAAAATACTGCTGAGTTTCATGCAAGACATAGTCAGCAAGGTTGGTTCCTTCACAGTATGACTTAATCAAAACATCATTCACCAGGACTATCAAGATTTTTCTTAGTAAAGGAAGAAAGACAGGGAGGTACAAAAGGTACTTCAACTTGTCCTAAATGCAGCAACAGATAACAAATAGACCAAATTGTTTCAAGAGCATTAAACAAAAGAAACACAGATTAAGACCATAATGTCATTTCCCTCGTTTCTTTCATCCTCGATACATGCCTCTATTTTTTTATCTTCATCAGCAGTCTTCTTCTCTCCCTTTTTTGACCTGGAATGCTTAGGATTTGGCCATGCCAGCAAAGATAGCAATTTGTTGCTAATGAAACTGTTCAAACTGCCCAGAAACGGCACTGGGTTCTAGCTACGATGGAACTAAGGATGTGGCATGAGTACGAAAGGATACCTTGAACAGTTGTGGTGCAAAGAGGGACATCATTTATGAAGGGTGGCGTTGGAGGAAGTCGGCGGTGGCGGCGCAGGGGTGGTGCGCTTGCGTATAGCATCTTCTTTTGTTCGTCCCATTTTTTTTCAAGCCCTAACAAGAGTGAGAGAAAGTAGAGGAGTGATAGCAATGAAAGGAAAGAGAGAAAAAATCACATTCCCATATTTGAAAAGGTTTGAAATTCAAATCAGCTCTTAATCCATGAGAGATGAAGGTAATCAAGTTATTTTGGACCATACATGACCTTTAGTAACTGAAAATCTCCTTGCTTATAATAAGTAAAGTAAAGATATTATAAAGTTAAGGAAGATGCAGATTATGCCTATGAATGCAGAAAAATAAAAATCAACCCACTGGATAAGATCTGTTACTCCACATGGTTAGTATTTATCAGATAAGAGATCTGAGGGCAACAGTTTTACTAGTGAACAAGTTACCCAAAAAAAAAGGAGGGAGAGAGAACGAACAACCAAAGAACCTCCTTATCACCGTTTTTTTTTTCATTTTTTTTTTTTTTTTGGTTATTTTATTGTTATTGAATGAGAGGCCACATTTCACTTAGAGACAACAAAATGTTTCATCTAAGGTCTACCCCACTACTTTGTGGTTTCCTCTATAGAGCGAGGAAATCATGTTTCACTTAGAGCCATCATAATTTTTTGCCCGAAAGCTACCCCATTACTTTATGATTGCTATAGTGCTCCAACATCACTTTTCACTTAGAGCTATCGAAATTTTCGCCCGAAAGCTACCCCATTACTTCATGAAACTTTTTGTATGCAACTAACAAAACAAAAAAAAGAAAAGACTGCACCGGAATAATACACATTGCACAGAATACAATGTCTATTATTAGCTATCACACACTCGGTCATTTTATGTGCATGAGACCCTGATTCCTTTCATTGATGGTTTTCCACTGCATCATTTTCCGACGGTAGCGCTTTTTGACAGTTTAGTAGGACACATGTCATAATGGATAAACAAGAAGCTGCATCAGCTCTCTTTGGATAGCCACCAATAGGTATTAAGGATTGTGAAACAGAAGAGATATATATGCATGAAGAGGTATGCCTAATGCAAAGAACTTAAGAGAGATGTGTGTGTTTGTGTGTGTGTGTGTATATATATATATTACAAAATAGAAAATAAAGGACTTTCTTAAAGTTAGAACTCTGTTAGAGTCAAGTGCCTTAGTAAAAATGTCGGCCAATTGTTCCTGTATAGGAACATGATCCAAAAATATTTTTCCCTTTTCAACAAATTCTCCAATGAAGTGATATCGAACATCAATATGCTTCGTTTGAGAATGCTGAATTGGCTTTTTAGATATTTTTATTACGCTGGTGTTATCACAAAATAAATTTTTAGAATGAAGATCAAACTCATAATCCAGGAGCATCTGTTTCATCCACATGTATTCGGCCTCACCTATCGAGAGGGAGATGTTGTTTTTAGATTCAGTGACTCCATCAACTGAAGAGAGTTCAGTCTTAGGTTCTTTTAGAGAAAGAACAACAGTGGGACTGTGAACATCCTGAGTGATTTCCTCTGTGACACAATCATTTTCAGAATTGAAATTTGACAGATTAACAAGATTATCACAGTTAATATGCCCAAGTTTTTTATGTCAAGTTTTCATTTCACTCAAGATATCGTGATCTAATAAGTAACAATTATCGGTTGTCCTTGTTCCTGTAAGAGCACAACTATTCTTTTCATCAAATACCCGGCATTTATCTTGTGTAAATCTAACATTCAATTTTTTTATCACAGAGTTGACTGATACTTATCAGATTTGCTGTTAGATCTTCAACAAGCATTACTGCTTTCAAATTAGGCATACCACTGACATTCAGTGTTTATATTCCAATTACTTTGTTTCTCACACCATCTCCAAAGGTTACAAACTTATCTTTTACAGGGGAGACATGAATAAGATTTTCTCTTACACCTGTCATGTGCCTTGAACAACCACTGTCAAAGTATCATGTCCCTGCAAAGTTCGACCTTAGAGCAAGAATGGACATGAGACACTGATTTTCCTTTTGAACCCATATTTTGGTTCGTTTTTTATTGCTCAAGTATACCTTTGTTTTAGGGTTTGGTCTTTGATAGTGTCTAGTCTGAACTTTATATATATCCCTTAAAGCGACTTTGTCGGTATATAAGTCATACCGCATCCTAGTACACATAGGTCGGATATGTCGTTTGATACTGCAATAGTGACAAGTAGGGATAAATTTATAGTTCTCATGTCTAGAGTATGACTTCGAGACAAAGTGTTCCTGGTCAGAATGAACAGTTTAATTATTTGGCCTATGTCCAAACACTGTTCGTTCTCGACTGGAACCCTTTCCAATAAATTCATTGCGGTTTCTTACCTCATTACCTTTACCCTTCGAATGTTTTGCAGACCAACTATTTGAGTTGTTAGTAGGTAGTTCCTGAGGTCCCTTCATTACTCTAGATAACTCCCTTTTGAGCAATTCTATCTCATTTTCTTTGTCCTTTCTAACCTGTTGCACATTAACAAGTTCTTGTTTTAAGGAACTTATTGAGATGTCTTTTAAGTTGATTACCTGTTTGGCAGTGTTTAGTTCATTCTCCAGCAGAGTATACTTTGCAGTGGATATATCTTGAGCTTGTGTGGATGTGCTTGGATCTCCTCCTTTTTCGTAGAGTCTGACTCTTGCTTCTAAGGTTTTTATGATCACAGCAGCCTTGTTCGCTCTTGAGGATATTTCTTCATACATGGCATGCAATTGTTTTGCCGTAGGACAAGATTCATCTGAGGAGTCTTCAGAATCTGATTTGTCTCCATTGTACTTCATGTTCAGTTCCTGGGAAGTTCGAACATTTGCCACAAGGCCCATTGATTTCTTAAAGATGTGCAAGCAACAAGATTGTTGTTGTGGTGAGTTCCTTCTTCAAATTGAGTCTCATTATCTAACCCAGAGTCATTCCAGGTGGCTTTGCATGCTTTATTCTTTCTCAAGAAATTTGGGCATTCGGCTTGATAGTGTCCAAACCCTTCGCATTCTCAGCATCAGTCGCTTTCTTTCCTGTTCTCCATTTGTTTCGATGGTATTTTTTTTCAGATTTGTTCTTGTTGGTATTTCCTAAGAAGTTCTTTTGAGGTCCCATGGGGGTGTTGAACATCTTTGCCATGTTTCCATAGTTTTTGGCTAATAAAGCCATTGTATCTGCAACGTCAATTGTATCTAGATCTCTAAATTCTTCTACTACTTATTGGGACACTTCAGCTTTTAGGACGATACCTTTGCCTTTGATTGTATCATAGCATTTTTTGATTTTGAATGTTCGAAGTTCTCCCAATGTCATTTCACTGATTTTCATAAAGGATTCTAGCACCGTGATTTTTTCTCTAAAGCATGCAGGTAGAGTTCTCATGATTTTTTAGATCTGTCTTTCTTCGGAGATGTTTTCACCAAGAATGTAACACTCGTTCACGACATCACAGAAACGAGTGTAGAAAATCTCAATGTTTTCTTCTTCATTCATATGAATGTTATCAAATTGTAGAGACAGTTTTTGAAGTTTTGAGGTTTTGGCCGATGCATTTCCTTCGTACTGGCTCTGTAATATTCTCCAGGCGTCTTTGGTTGTAGTGCATTTCACGATCATTTTGTGACGTATTTTATCCACTGAGGCAAGTAGTACAAATAAGGCAGTATATTTTGCCTCTGCCTCTTGTCTTTCTTTGTTATTGAAAGACTCCTCTAGTTTTGGAACCATTTTCTTTTCTTCATCTTCTATTTGTGGCCATTTCCATCATTTTTCAACCATATGTCAGCACCCCTTTGATCGAAGATACACCATCATCATGGATTTTCAATATGAGTAATTTGCCCCGTCTAAATACGTGGGAAGCAGCAATATCTGGTCAACACAAGCCATTACAAGTCCCTTGATCTACCTGTTTAAAAGAACTAGAACTTGCTCTGGTGCCAATTGAAATGTCAGAGTTTGTGCACGTATGCAACGTTCTTAAGCAGAAAGACTTGTAAAAGAACAACAATTAGTACGATGAATTAGTTCTTACAAAGTATGAACTTGATCAGAATAGAATCAAATTGATTTATAAAGATTTGAGGAAGAATCCCTCTTCCTCTACAAGTGATAATGCGCAATCCGGTAACCACACAATTAAACAAGAATCTACGTAAACAATATAAGAACACACAAGAATTACGTGGTTCGATCCGGAGATCTACGTCCACGGGCAGAAAACGGCAATCGCCGGGGTGTTCCTTTTTACTAGAACGTGGAGTTTACAGTGCGTATTACAGAATGCAAAGTGCGAACCCTAATTTAGAGTTCTTTTCACCTATTTATACTACTAAATCAAAACCCTAACTAAATCCCTATAATCTTGCCCACCAAATCTGCATGGCAGTTGGGAAAAGATCATGGGCCTTGATTCTCGGAACAGACTTGATTCGCTGGACAGGACACGTGTTGCTGGGCCTGTTGGGTCTGGGCCTCCGCGCTTGCTGGCGCGTTTGCTGGGCTGGTAAGTGGGCTCAGGTTTAACCCGGCCCGAAGTAACGACCCGAAGTAACCGGGTTATCCCTATCAGATGCCCCCCCCCCAGCCGAAGCGAGGAGGGAGCTTCGGTTGTCACCGGAGTGGTACGGCAAGCAGGAAGGACCGGGGCCGCTGGAGGGTCCGGAGTGTTTTTGATGGACTGAGCATATTCTCGTCCTTGGGGCTCTGTGGAGCCGTCAGTGGACGTGGTGCCGAGCTAAGCCGAAGTGCATGGGGGCGCCCAGCGAGAGACCAAATTTCCCAAAAGCAAGAACTGCGCCGGAAGGATATGACAGTCTGGCCGAGGTGGATTGTACTCCGGGGTGAGTAATCCGGCCAAAATGGAAGGAGCACCGGAGTGTAGGGGTATGACCGAGGTGGAAGGTACACCGGGGTGTAGTTTGAATCTTCCCGAAGAAGGGTGAGGGTGATGTGATTGGCGGCGCCATTATGAGAGAGAGGAATGTGACGTGACATGCTCTGCGAGTTCCAAGAAAGCTGTTCCCCACGCGCCTCGGTAACTGTAAAGCGCGTGAAGAGCACGCATGAATCTGCATCACTGAATTTGAATAGGCTGCATCAGAGCCGTCGGTTTTTTGCATTATATTGGGAATAACTGCACAGTAACTTTTCATCTTCTCCATTGCGATTCATCTGTTTAGAAAGCGGGAAAAAGAGGAAATCTGCATTTGTGATTCATCAGAGATCAAAAAATTTCTCAAATCAACCCTTTCGAATTCAAACCAAGTAAGTATGTCTTCCTCTTCATCTTCTTCATCTTCTGCCTCATCTTCGGCCTCGATTGAAGTATTAGGGGGTCCGAATACTCCGTTAGACATTCCCCCTCTCTCATACATTATTCCGGAGAGGAATGAGGTTAGGACCATAGATAGGGTCGACGGCCGGGAATGCAACGTGATGATGGTTGCTTTCTTTCCCTGCGAGGCGGAGGGTTTGGAGGTGTCCTCCGTAGCACTTCGGATGTCACAGGAACAAATTGAGAGAGAACTCCCGTCGTTTTACCTCCCCTTCGACCTCCAATACATAATCCCTACCCCCGAGGATAGGGCATGTTGCCCACCACAGGGTTTTATCACCGTATACATAGATCCCCTTAGGGTGGGATTGAGATTACCGCTGTGGGGCGTAGTCATAGATTTGTTAAAATATTACGGTATTGCCCTCTGCCAATTAGCGCCGAACGCGGTGAGGCAGTTGGTAGGATTCACTGTAGTTTGTAAACAGGCCGGATTAGAACCGACGGTAGAGCTTTTTAGGTTTTTCTACCAATTAAAGAACTTCGGGAAGTCCAAGGGGTGGTACTCCTTTAGTCCCCGAGCCCGAGGAGGGTTCAAGGTTCAAAACCCGAGCAAAGTGGAGGGGTGGAAGGAGAGGTACATATTCGTTAGGAATAAGATAGCTCTCCCGAAGTGGAGAAGTGACGAGGTACTGGATACCGCCCCTGTGGAGAGCCCGGGGGCCGAAATAAAGCATACATTCCGGACAGTGGGGACCTTCAAAACCCTCTGCTCCGAGGAGGAGTTGGAAAAGGCGGGATTGAGCCTGTATTATTCAGGCAATGGAGACGCCGAAGAGGGTAGGATTTCTCTTTCTTGTTGCTTAAACTGTCATTCTGCGGAGAACTAACCATAGATATATATGCAGTGGGACGCTTCGGAAAGCAACCAGCATCAGGGAGCCCCGCCAAGACTGAAGCGGCGAAGAAGAAGGGGAAAACCGCTGAGGTGTCTCCTCGGGGGAAAATGCCAACCGGTGCGCGACCATCGACGGGGTCGGAGGAACGGGTGACGCCGGCGGGGTCTCCGGCCGTATCAAAGAAGAGGCCGGAGCCTACTGGGACTCCGCAAGCACCATCCAAGAAACCCCGGACAGGGGAGAGCTCGCAGGTAAACTTAAGTTTCTGTTCGTATTCCGTGTTCCTGAATTGTCTGGTATGACGGCTGTAGATGGACTTATCTGTTTCGCTTCTGTCCAGGTTGAACAGGTGGCCCCAAGTAGGCTGGGGTTTGACGGCGCGGACGCCGAGAAAATTCTGCAGCTGGCCAAAGGAATTATAGAGGTCGGCCTAAAGAACGAGGTGAAGGCCAGGGAAGGGCTAGCTGCAACAGCGCGGGACCTTCGCGCGCGAAATGACAAACTTGCGCATGACTTGACCCAGGCACGCAAGAGGGCTGCCTTGGTCGAGACCGAGGTCGCGCGTCTGCGCAGTGTGGAGACGGAGAACCATGGTCTCCGAGGTGAGTTGATGCAGCTGCGCGCGGAAATGGAAGCGAGGGAAGCGGCCGTGGTTGGAGGGCAGAGAGCCTTGCTGAGGGTGTTCGCCGAGAAGTTATTACATTCCAGTACATTCCTTGACTTCCAGACGAAGTTTGTGGCAATAGGGGATAAAGCCACACGGGCCCTGGTGTTGGAGGAGGTAAAGGAGGCGTACCCGAATGTGGACATCAATCGTCCAGAATTCGGGTATGACCCTGAGGCGGCGGCCGAGGTGGAGAAGGCCTATTACGCCGCGCTAGCGAAGCTGCCGGAGTGGCCCTTGGTGAATGCGCTCGGGGAGAAGAGGCAGCTTCTGACTGCCGCAGAAGTTGCCAGCTGTGAAGTGGACCAGGACGAAGAATTCCTGGCATTCAGCCGCAGTGAACCCGCCACCGCGCCCCAGAGCATCGAGCCTCCCCCACAGATGGAGGTCGAAGTCCCCGCCACGACTGAGGCCGTCGTAGCTGCCGAAGGAGAAGAAGCCGAAGTGTCTGAGGGCCGGCGAGAGGAGTTGCCCGAAGAGACTGAGGCAATTGAGCGGGAGGTCAGTCGATCCCCGCAAATTTAAACTTGTAAATTTGTAGAAATGTTAGGGGTGATGTACTGGAACAGTTGTACTCTTGCAATTTGAAATACAATTCCCTTTTCTTGGACTCTTGCTTTCTGTTTACTTGCATGATCAATTTATGTTTGTTGCCGAACTGTATTCAACTTTTACATGCCTGAGAGTAATCGATCTGATTGACTCTTATCATTTGTCTAGAACACCGCGGAGCTGCACGAAACAATAAAAAAGCTAATGGAATCACTTGAGTGGTTCCGCGGAGAGAAGAATCGTCTGGAAATGCACGTAATGCCCAAGTTGAAGAAGCAGATTACCTCGGTGGAGAAGAAGGTGGTCGAGGCCAACGAAAGAGCCAAAGACTTCGAAATGAAGTATCGAACCACAGCTGCCGAGATGAGCCGCGTCCGTGTTCACCATAAGGAGTATGAGCGGATTCTGTCCGAGTTCGGTCTTCTAACTTTTGAAGAAGTAGAAGAGCGGACCGTTGAAATCCAGAGTGACATCGCGGAGTTGATGTCGAGGAGCTCGGTCGAGTCCGCGGAGCTCGTGAGGAAACGAGAAGTCCTGGAGCTGCTGCTCAGTATGTACGAAGGGCTGAAAGGCCGAATCAGGCGGAGGCCTTCTGCTGAAGAGTTCATCGCGAGCACCAGTCAGGACCGAAGTGCGCAGAAAGCTCCTCGGAAGGACAGGAAGACCAAAGGCAAGAAGAAACCCTCCGAGCAGAGCAAAGGGATAGTCATCCGAGAGCCAGCTCCGGTGACCACAGTTGAAGAAGAACCCCCGGTGGTTGCTGAGGAGGTGGTCGAGGAGCTGGCCCGGGAAATCGAGGTGATGGCTCCGGAAGAGTGGGACCCTGAGCAGTGGGCTCAAACACCGAGGCCGGTGCCACAATCCAGCAACAGAGCACGGACCAGAGATGAAGCCCCGAGGGCAGCGCCCAGGGAAAGTCCTCGGCGGAGGGAGACTCGAAGGGATGACCGAGCCGGAGCCCGAGGGGGTAACAGAGCCGGAGCCCGAGGTCGAGGATTTTCAAGATCCCGGAGGACCCAACGCAGACCGAGGAGCGGGTCCCAGCGCCGGAGCGCTGAATATTGGCTCGGGGGCCGTAGGCAGTAGCTTTTGTATTTGTTGTCTTTGTTGTTGTATTTTATTATTATTATTTTTTTTTTATGTTTGCAGTCTTATGCAAAAAACCATTTGATTTGAATATTCAGAAGATAATAATAAAACTGTTGTAACGTGTACAAACTGGTGTAATTAAAGTAACAGGTTACAAATCACTTTAATCGGGTGTTCGGGAACATGATAGAAAACTTGTTGAGTGTTTTAAGTAGGTGTTCGGGAACACGGTATGGATAAATCCAATCTCCCCGGACGGATCAGGCGGGAGTAAAAACTCCCCGGACGGATCAGGCGGGAGTAAAATACCTCCCCGGACGGATCAGGCGGGAATAAACATTTCTCCGGTTAAACAGACGAGAAAGTGATGTGAGTCCGGGGACTAATATGCAAACCTCCTCGGACGGACCGAGAGAGAGGTTTAATTGTCCGGAGACTAATAATGATAGTATGATTGTGTTAGGGCGTCCCCGTAACGTAAAGAATAACACAGTAAGTTATGCAAGCAAAGAATTTTTATTCAATGATAAGTGCCGGAGCAAACTCAAAAGTACAAAGTGAAATAACAACTATAAAGGAAATTAAAGGAAAGATAGTACTTGCGATGTGGCCTTCACAGATAGAAACGCCTCAAATTTGTGACGTGCCAACTTCGGGGGATCGGGGTCCCGTTGATATGTTCAAGCTGATAGGATCCAGAGTCATGTACAGCAACGACTCGGTAGGGGCCTTCCCAAGAAGCATGTAGTTTGCCCTCGGGGGCAGCTTTGCTGGCCCAGTTGAGCCGAAGGACTAAGTCCCCGACATTGAACTGTGTACCTCGAACCCGGAGGTTATAATACTGGGCAGCTCGCTGTTTGCACTTAGCCTGCTGAATGAACGATTGTTCCCGGCGATTCACAAGCTCATCCAAATTTGCGCGAAGAGCCTCGTCATTATCATCCGGAACTAATGTGAGGAGGCGAGGACTCGGCACACTGATTTCAGCGGGGATAACGGCTTCGGAGCCGTAAGTAAGGCTGTAAGGAGTTTTCCCGGTGGAGGTGTGCGGCGTTGTACGAATAGCCCATAAGACTTGTGGAAGGTTTTCAGCCCAGAGACCTTTGGCACTATCCAGGCGCTTCTTTATTCCCGTGAGAAGGGTCCGATTGGTGACCTCAACCTGCCCGTTTGCTTGAGGGTGAGCAACCGAAGTGAAAATCTGTTTGATGTGGAGTTCTTCACACCATGAGCGGAATGGATCATTGGCAAACTGTTTACCATTGTCCGAGATAATAGTGCTCGGGATGCCGAAGCGGCAAACGATATTGCGCCATACAAATTTCAAAATATTCTGACCGGTAATAGCAGTAAGTGGTTCGGCTTCGACCCACTTAGTGAAGTAGTCTACGGCAACGACCAAGAACTTCAACCCTCCCGGAGCAACGGGGAAGGGTCCAACAATATCAATACCCCACTGAATAAATGGCCACGCACTCTGGATTCCCGTGAGTTCGGTTTGTGGCAGATGCTTTACACGGGAGTGTAGTTGGCACTTGCTGCATTTGGACACTAAGTCATGAGCATCGTTGAACAGGGTAGGCCAATAGTATCCCCAGGAGAGAACTTTCTTTGCTAAAGTCCGAGAACCGATATGGCTTGCGCAGGCCCCTTCGTGAACCTCCCGCAGAACTTGAATGGCCTCGGCAGGGGCGAGGCACCGGAGATTCGGTTGTAGGTACGATTGTCGATATAGAACTCCATTATGAAGGGAGTATTGGGGGGCTTTGAGCACAACTTGCCGAGATCGTAGCTTGTCAGTGGGCAGAATCCCATCTCGGAGATACTGAATGATCGGAGTCATCCAGTTCGGATCACTGTCGGTCAGTACCGAAACTGTGGCCTCATGAATTGTTGGATGAGACAAATCTTCAACCATAATATCCGGAGATACATTAATTTGGACCGCGGAGGCCAATTTGCTGAGCGCATCTGCTCTTGTGTTTTGGGTTCGGGGTATTTTCTGGATAGTAACTGCTTCAAAAGTTGACATGAGCTTGAGTGTTAGAGCACAATACCTGACCAATGTTTCATCTTTGGCGACGTAAGTCCCCTGAATTTGCCTGGATACGATCTCGGAGTCCGTGAAGAGCTCGAGATGACGAACGCCCAAGGATTGAGCGAGCCGGAGCCCGGCGAGAACTGCCTCGTATTCCGCTTCATTGTTAGTTACCTTGAACTTGAACCGGATGACATATTTAACTTCCACCCCCTCGGGGTCGATGAGAAGCAGTCCGGCACCACTTCCTCGGACCGCGGATGCTCCATCCACGAAAAGTTGCCACTTCCGGGGTGAAGGGGCGAGGTTAGCATGGTGATGTGTAACACCGTCCCCGGGGGACTCGGAATTGTCTCCCGGGGCTTCGGCCAGGAAATCGGCGAGTGCTTGACCCTTAATTACTCGGCGGGGGAGGAACTGGATGTCATATTCGCCCAACTCAATGGCCCATTTGGCGAGGCGCCCAGACACCTCGGGTTTTACAAGGATCTGGCGTATAGGGTGATTAGTCAAGACGCGTATTTCACGTCCTTGGAAGTATGGCCGAAGACGCCGGGCTGCCATAACAAGGGCCAAGGCGGTTTTTTCTAGAACGGAATATCGCGTCTCAGCTCCATGAAGCACCCGGCTTGCAAAATACACGGGGTGTTGAACCCCCTCCACTTCTCGCACAAGAGCGGCGCTAACAGCCTCCTCGGCGGAAGCCAGATATAAGTACAGCGGCTCTCCGGGGAGAGGAACTGACAAGGTAGGCAGCTGCTGTATATGACGTTTCAAGGCCTCGAAGGCTTCGGTGCATTCCGGAGTCCACTCAAAGGACTTCGCTTGTCTCAGGATTCTAAAAAATGGGAGCTGGCGCTCTGCTGCTTTCGATAAGAATCTGTTTAAGGCCGCCAAACCACCTGTGAGGCGTTGAACATCCCTAAACGTTTTTGGTGGCTGCAAATCTAATACACCACGGAGTTTAGCCGGATTGGCCTGCAGGCCGTTTTGTGAAACCATGTACCCGAGAAACTTCCCGGAGCCAACACCGAAGGTGCATTTTGCTGGATTGAGTCGCAAGTTATAGCGCCGCAGGGTGCGCAATGTTTCGGTAATGTCCTGCACACATGAACGATGGGAGGAGCTTTTGATGACCAAGTCATCGACGTAAACCTCAACATTACGACCTATCTGGTCGTGGAAGACGAAGTCCATTAGACGCTGATAGGTAGCTCCAGCATTCTTAAGCCCGAAGGGCAATTTCTTAAAAGCAAAGCACCCAAAGGCAGTGATAAACGCCGTTTTGAGGGCATCCTGTGGATCCATAAAAATCTGGTGGTAGCCCTTATACAGATCTAAGAAACAAAGTGCCACGTACCCCGTAATGGCTTCGGCCTTTTGGTCGATGGAGGGCAGAGGATAGCAGTCTTTCGGACAGTGCTTATTGAGATCGGAAAAATCAACACACATCCGCCATGCCCCACTGGTTTTCGTTACCATTACCGGTTTGGATAACCAAGAGGGATAGAATACCTCGAACAAGATGTCCGCATCCAGGAGTTGTTTCACCTCAACTCGAATAGCTTCATTTCGCTCCGGAGCGAATTTTCTCTGCTTTTGTTGGATTGGCTTTACGCTGGGATCAATGTTCAGCTTATGAGTAATCACTTCGGGTGAAACCCCGGGCATATCCAGAGGAGACCATGCAAAAACATCGGAATATTCTCGCAGGGTCTGAATAATGGCCTGATGTAGCCATGGCACATCCACAGCGCCTACAGTTACTGTCTGTTCCGGCTTAGACGGATCTAGCGGGACTTGGGCAGTGGCATCCCCCAACGGGATACATTCCCGAGGTTCCAGAGCTGGTGATGCGACCTGGAGTTGCTGTTTGGGAGGAACCTTAGCAGTCTTTTTGAGTGCCACATACATGCACTCTTTTGAAACCCGCTGACTCCCGCGGATGGCCACTTCACCATGCGAAGTGGGAAACTTTAGCGCGAGGTGATACGTGGAGCATACGGCTTTTGCCGGGGTGAGCCAGTCCCGGCCCAATATCATGTTATATGGTGATGGAGAATTCACCACGTAAAATTCCACGAAGATAGTTTTTATCCTCGGATAAGTCCCCAAAGACGCTGGGAGAGTGATGATACCTTCTGGCCGGACTTCACCCTGAGTGAAAGTCTGTAGTGGCCCGGGGGCCGGTCGAAGTTGATCTCGAGAAATCCCCATCCTTTCGAAACAGTCTGCAAATATAACGCTTACCGCGGCCCCGTTATCCACGAAGACCCGCCTTACCGTTATGTTGGCTACAGTCATGTCGATGACAATAGCGTCCGTGTGAGGTGTTATCTCCGGAACGGGGTCCCTATCCGTGAAGCTAACAGTCTCGGACTGTTGGAGGCGTTTGTGACGTGGCTCCTCGGGAGGAGGACGTCGAGCTTCTGCCTTTAAGGCATGTCGCGAAGCCCCGGTGGGTAAGGCTCCATATATCACGTTTATCACGTGAGGAGGTGCGTTGTCTTCGTGTCCCCCCGGAGGAGGAGGTGGTAGTGGGAGACGTGGTTGCTGGCGATTGCCAGAATCTTGTCGTGCGTAGTTATTTGGCCCCGGCCGATTATTCTGCCATGGCGGCCGATTTTGTTGAGCGCTTCGGTCGTGATAACCTCCGCGGTTGTGGGACGAACCCCCATTGTGGTTTGCCCGAGGTTGGTCTCCGGTTCGCGCGACGTACTGCCGCAGGAGCCCTTTCTTGAGGCATTTCTCAATCTCCTTGCCGAGTTCTCGACACTCCTCTGTCTCATGTCCGTGATCTCGGTGGTACGCGCACCACTTTCCACGGTTCCTCTTTTCAGGAGGCGCGGTCATCCGCGGACAAGGTCGCAGATCATTCTTGTGGATAGATAGGATTTCAGCTCGTGACTTCGTCAACGGAGTCAATTGTGAAATTTCACTTCGGGATTCTAAACGTCCCGGTGTCAGGCGGGAAAACGCGCTAGGTCGAGTACTAGGTCTGGGTTGAGCCTTTTCGGATTGCCGCTTGCTTGCGTGCTTCTCACGCTTCTGGCGAGTCTGCTCCTCGGCCTTAGCAAATTTGCACACTGTTTTGAACAGTGCTCGAGTTGTGACCGGAGTGTTCCGAGCTAACTCGGTGTGGAGTGCTCCGGGGCGGAGTCCATTCATAAAAGCGTTGATGGCCACATCGTCGGGGCAGTTTCCCACCTTGAGGCTTACCGCTGTGAAACGGTCCAGAAATTGGGTAACGGTTTCACCGTCCCGCTGTTCCATATTCATGACGTCGGCCAGGGTGGCCATGGGCTTTGCCCGTGCTTCAAACCGCGCCCAAAAGTGTTCGGCTAGTTCTCTGAAGGAGGACACGTTGTCACGTGGGAGAGAATCAAACCAAATCCGAGCTTCATCCTGTAAGTACTCGGGGAAAATCTTACAATACTGGAGGGACGTGATGCTATCATGGCTAAGCATGCTGTGCCGAAAAGCTCCAAGAAAATTGGCCGGATCTCCTGTGCCATTGTAAAGGGGTATGGCTGGCCGTTTAAACCCTTCGGGAAGGGAAGTGGCAATGATTTCCTGGGAGAACGGTGTGATGATCTCTCCATTGGCATCAAGGCCCAGGATTCTATCCAGTTCAACGTTGCGTTGAACTCGCTCATACTCTTGAAGATCCAGAGCATGAGGATTTGCGTAGCGAACTCTCTTAGCCGCATTAAGTGGACGGCGACGATCCGCATCAGTAGGTTCCTCATTGCGAGGTCGCGATTCATTAGAACTCCCATGGTCCTCGGAAGAACCAGGTTGTTCCCGTCGTCGATCATGACGCCTGCGGTGCCCCGGATCCTGTTGATCACGCGAGCGTGGTGGAGGCACCACGGGATTAGCATTATGGCTAGCAGGCCCCGCGGCAGGCCCCGCGGGACGTAGGCGATTAACTGCCCAATCTTGAAGGACATGTGCATGCTCTTGTAAGAAATCTTGGAGCAGTTCTGGGGTAATTTGAATGTTTACCGGTGGTTGAGCAGCAGCAATATTAGGGTTTTGCAGGTTTTGAGGGGGTGGAGGGTTTTGACTATCCTGATGATTGGATGTACTCTCTGCCGGCAATTGCCTCGGCGGCAAGATTTGATCCACGGGTGGATCCTGGTTAGATTGAGCACCGTGGCGGAATTGATTCTGACGTGTTGTCACCATGATCTTTGAATACGCTGGGACGCCAAAAAAAAAAAAATGCTTTTCGTTCAAAAAACTGTCTCTCGTTCCCACAGACGGCGCCAATTTGATAATGCGCAATCCGGTAACCACACAATTAAACAAGAATCTACGTAAACAATATAAGAACACACAAGAATTACGTGGTTCGATCCGGAGATCTACGTCCACGGGTAGAAAACGGCAATCGCCGGGGTGTTCCTTTTTACTAGAACGTGGAGTTTACAGTGCGTATTACAGAATGCAAAGTGCGAACCCTAATTCAGAGTTCTTTTCACCTATTTATACTACTAAATCAAAACCCTAACTAAATCCCTATAATCTTGCCCACCAAATCTGCATGGCAGTTGGGAAAAGATCATGGGCCTTGATTCTCGGAACAGACTTGATTCGCTAGACAGGACACGCGTTGCTGGGCCTGTTGGGCCTGGGCCTCCGCGCTTGCTGGCGCGTTTGCTGGGCTGGTAAGTGGGCTCAGGTTTAACCCGGCCCGAAGTAACGACCCGAAGTAACCGGGTTATCCCTATCAACAAGCAATATCTTATAGAGAAGTACAGTAAAGGAAATACACATTGTACTTACAAAATATTTAGGAATCCCTCCTAAATTTTAATACTTACTCCCCCTAAATATGAACCTACCCTTCTAGTCCCCAGATGAGATTCTTAGTACAGATGATCCCTCAATCTGCACCCAAAAGATTCTCCCGAATTTCTGTGTGTTCTCCTGCACAATCTAGACCCAATTCTCCCGAATTATATCTATTGATCTACTGATGTTCGTTCACAGTTTGAACATCAATGGAACAGATACAAGCTTTTGATGAATCACACAAGTGTCATGCTCTTCAAAACTCGATGCAACTTCATTATCTTGCACCTCAGTTTATACAGTAAATTTTCCTAATTTTTCTCTTGACTTTAATTAGCTCTCTATCAATTTTCTTGATGATTGAAGCTTGTTTTGGGAATTTTGACTTTAAATCTTTGATTCTTGGGATGTGTTTAGTTCTTGAGAATGAGGAATTGATTGAGTAAGATTCTCCAGTCTTTCTTTTTTTTTTTTTTTTTTTACATTAAATCAATTTTATTATAGAAAGATAAACTATAAGAAAGTATTTTTCAACATATGCCACAACAAACAAAATGACCATTTTACACTTTCCATCTATTTCTCCCGTATCAGACCTAGTATTTATCGTCTTATATGGTTGACCCATTCTGAATCCAAATTCGTGTCGACACCCCAAACCGATAAGCATCGTATTCGTGCGTATTAAATTGCAAATCGTCCTATCGGGTTGACCCGTTTTTTAATCGAAACTCGAGCAACAGCCCAATCCATTAAAATCGGGTTGGTGCGTAATAAATTGCGGGCCCAACATTCAATTCATGGTCAGCGCGTGAATCTTCGAGAGGCTTCGTATCGTCGGAATACACCCAAAAAAAAAAAAAAAAAAAAAAAAAACATATTTTTCGTTCTTGTAGCAGGGCGAATATATTTGTTCTCTACTGATTCTTGCGTTGAGAGGCCGCAAACGATGTCGTATTTGCTGCCGCACCTTCACTCCGGATGGGCCGTCGATCAGGCTATACTCGCCGAGGAGGAACGCCTCGTCATCATCCGTTTCGGCCATGACTGGGACGAAACCTGTATGCAGGTCTAATTCTTTTCGCTGTCTCCACTTCATTCATTCTTCTATTGATCAATTACTTGTTGAGTAGTCCAATGGTTTAATTTGTTTCAAATATATCATTTTTGAGTTTGATTGTTCGGATTCACGGCTCTCTTTTTCACTTTCCTTTTTAATTAGGGTTCAATTAGGGCAATCGTTTCTATTGAAGTTGAGATTATTGGTTCGTTTTTCCATATGTTGAAATTTAGGGATTTCGGCAAGAATTTGGTTAGGTAATCATCATCAGTATTAATTCAGTTGTTTCGAGAACCAAGTATTTGTTTCGGAGTGCTAAATTTTTTGTAATTTTAGTTCTGTATCAATATTCTTTTGATTAGGATTAATTTGGAACTGATTTTTGTGTTGTGGAAAGAGGCATTTTTTTGACAAATAAGTTGATCACGTAAAAGTTGCGCTGATCATTTGAAGCTAATGTTATCGTCTGCCTCCCTTGTTATGTCTTCCACATCTATGTAGATTCAGGGGATGTTTGCAATTGCTTTTCTCAAGTGTTGTTCTGTTTATAGCTTGGGAAGATTTGGAGTGTTAGAGAAAACAGTTTTACCTTTAATAGAAGTGATTCTAGGTTAAAAGCTAAAAGTAGAAAATAGTTGTTTTTTTCAACTTTTTGGTATTTTGATAAATAAATAAAAGTTTGTTCTCTCATCCATAAGCTAAAAGATGTATAAGTATCAAAAACTCCAACTTTTACATTTGACGAAAATCACTATTATTTTCAAACACTACCTACTTTTGATTTTATGCAATTTTACCACAAGCTCTCCTTTTAATCACTTCTTTAAAAGTTAAGCAAAGGAAATCATGAAATCATACGGCTGTTGAAATCACTTCTACCCTCGAGGTTGTTCTGAAATCATGAATCCAAGTTCAGTGACCTGTTGAAGACATACTGTTAAGTTGGGCCTGACTGAATCTATGTGCAATTGTTGTTTCTTGTATCCTTATGTTTCGAAGTTACTCAGATCCCCTGTCCTTTGAGCTTATCACACGGCTGAGGGGCAAGAACATTTTTGGTTCATATTGCTATGTGCGTCTCATTATATTCTTATGCGCAAAAAGCGTCCCTTTGTATATCATTATTTGATCTTATGTAACCACTTTATGCCGCTTCTAATCTGAAACTCCTTTTGGATAGGGCTTAACTAGGCTAGGAGAAATCTTGACTTTGAAATCTTGGATTAGTTGGTACTGATGAATAGTGAAATTCTATGTCCGTTATGAAATCATGTAGGGTAGAATTTTACTATGGAGGTCAATGTGATGCTGTAAAATGTGTATTTTGTAATGGTATATTAGTTTAGATATGTTGGGAAATGAAAAAGTAGAGAGACAAAGAGTATGGTTGTTGGCAAATTGAATAATGAGTGGTAGGTCTAATAACATAGTAGAATTTCAGTGGACTACAAAATCCCGCCTCTAAACTCTAGAAAAACGTAGTCGAATTCCAAATCCATTGTGGGAAACAATATTGTAAAGCTCTGCAGCTTGGCCCTGCCTAGGAATCTAATTGAAGATCACATGTACTAGGCTCATCATTTAACTGCCATTGTTGAATTATTGAGAACTTTCTTTCACAATGGTCATGTACAGTTTCCCAATCCTTTTTTCACTTTGATTTCCAGCTTGAAATAGTTTCATGTATGCCCTTAATGATTGATAGTTGTCCGTCTCATTTATTCTTTCGCTTTGTGATGTTCAGATGGATGAGGTGCTTGCTTCCGTTGCTGAAACAATAAAGAACTTTGCTGTGATATACCTTGTTGATATCACAGAGGTGCCGGATTTCAACACAATGTACGAGCTCTACGACCCTTCTACGGTCATGTTCTTCTTCAGGAACAAGCACATTATGATCGATCTTGGAACTGGTAACAACAACAAGATCAACTGGGCGATGAAGGATAAGCAGGAGTTCATCGACATTGTTGAGACGGTGTATCGTGGTGCTAGAAAGGGCCGTGGTCTTGTTATAGCTCCGAAAGACTACTCCACCAAATACCGCTATTAAGCTCCTATGCTTTGGACGGGGTTATGCCTTCTCGTGTATTGGTTGTTCAAACCATCTCGCTGTAACTGAATTCGACGCGATTATTGGCATGTGCTACTAGAATTTGGCCCTTGGATTGTTACGTGAATTCTTATGGTGGTTTATTATTAACTTGTTATAATTGTGGTTTTTATAGTGGTATAAACCTGTATATCTATGTGGAAAAATTTAAGTTGAATTATGTTTGGTTCCATTAACAAAGTATTTGTTTGATTATTTGTTTAGGGTTATAAACGAACTGAACGTTGAGAAATTGAGTTCGATTTTGAACTGAATGCTAAGAAATTGAATTCGAATATCAAAATCGAATACTCAAATTCGAATATTGATGGCAAAAATTTGTGTGCATAATATGCACAATAGGTTTATTGTGCACCACAATATTGTATGAGCAAATCAATCGTACCGACGGTTTGAATAAATCAATCATACGTGCAAGAAAAAATACGGTACGAATGGTTGGTCATAGTATTATTGTGCACATGCTTCATCCAAGCCCCACTCAAGATTAATTGAATTTTTAAAAGCTGGAAAGTATTGGAGTAGAAATTTGAAAAGATTCTTTTTTCTTTTAAATTTTTAACTACCGAGTATTGTTTTATTTTTATTTTTTCAATTACAACATTTTATAATATAATTATTTGTATAAATTTATTTTAAATATACAATATATAAATGAATGAAATATTCGAATTTAATATTATATGAATTTAAAAAATAATTTGCATTTAAATTTGAATTTAGAGTTTCCAAATCTGAGTCGTCTTACTCAAATTCGAATCACTAATTCAATCAAAATTATTTAATTTATTTACATTCTGCGAAAATCTCCAAATTCAAAGAATAGGGAAAAAAGAATCGCACAAAAAAAACTGATCGATCGGATGAAAAGATCGATCCAAAACTCAGACAATTGATCGAATATGATCAATTGAAACCAGAAAAGAAAAGCGTAGCTTGAATCACCGATTCAATAAACTGATACCATAATGAGATGAAAATAGCTAAATGTGTAGAAACAGTTCTATTGGATGAAAGAATTGCTCAACAGAAAGTGAGAGAGAGCTTCTACATTTGCAGAAGAATAATATTTGTTCAATGAGTATTGTAATCCCATATTCTAGTATTTATATCTAACAATTAGGGATAACCAACCCTACTGGACTTTAACTAACTTTGATATATTTGACTTATTTACATAATATAATGTATATATCTCAAGACATTCTTACCTCACTCACCAACTCCAATTTTCGAGATCATCTGCTCGTTAAGGGGCTTAGTGTAGCGTGTTAAGCGACTTGGAGAAAGTATGTATATTTATCTTTCTTTTTACATACAAGTGTCAAATCGGAAACTAACTGGCTTATTAAGTTTTAGTATCAAAAATTAATTGCGATATTGAAGGTTTATTTTGTGTACGATTGTTGAGGGATCGAGCCAAGCTTGCTCTGGGTTATTAGAATAATGTTAATTAAAGTTTGAAGTGATCGAATTCGAACCGAGTCAATTACCTTGACATTTTAAATAAATAAGTTATACAAATAATTTAAAATTATTATTATAATTATTATACGAGCCTAACAAACATGTTCACGAGATGTTGCTGAACGAACCCTTCAATTCAATATTCAAACATTGTTTGTTTATTAAACAAACAGAAATAAACAAGTTTGAAAAAATACTGATCGAGCTCAAAGTTTAATCGAGCTCTTTGTTAGTGAACACTCAACAACTACTCCATTCGTTCCATAAAAAAATGTCTTGTATCAGAAAAATTTTATCCCAAAATAAGAATTATATTTAAAAAATTAATGTCTCGTTCCTATTTCAAAATTTAATAACTTGTTTTACTTGTTCAAGTAATAAAATTATTATTTTCACATATTAGTTCGATTTAATTAGCAAGGGAAATTAAAAAATTAAAATAATTCGAGTGAAGTTTTTGAGTAGTTGTAATTTTATTAAGTCAAGTAAAAATAAAAAGTTGTAAATTTTAAATATAATTTTTTTCTCTTTTTATGGGACGAGGGGTATAATTCTGTAGCGTGAATCAGTAAATATAATTGGTTATATATTTATGAGATACATGGGAAGGTTTATTTATACTACACGTAAGGTGTGTTTACTTAAGGTTGGAGGAGGTTGGAGTACTGTAGGTTGGGGGGAAATAAAGTAAAAAGAGAAGATTGAGTTAAATAAATAGGTGTTTGATTTTGTTGGTTGGAGAATGATTTTTAGTGTAAAAAGCAAAAAAAAGTGATGTAATATGTATAAATATATTGTCAGCAATCCCAGAGTAAATACGATTAAATTAGCTCAAGCCTCAATAGATAAGTAAACATACCTGTAGTGTAAATTGAAAATGAAAAATATAATTAAAGAATGGTGAGGATGAAAGAAAGCCCACGACTATATTGCTATTAACCCGAAGTGATATGGGCCTGTCGAAACCCTTAAAAGCAGATCTCCGATTCTCCACTCCACCATCAGTCCTACCATTTTCCATCTGTTAAACCCTAACCCTACGCCGGATCTCACTCTCTTTTCATTTTTCCCTCTCTAGTTGCTTCGATTGTTATGGCAAGCACAACAGAGCCCACAACTCTGAAAAAGGAGGAAGAAGAGGAGGATGAATCGAGGCCAGCAGCCGAAGATGAGGATACAGGTGCCCAGGTTGCTCCGATCGTCAAACTCCAGGAAGTTGCCGTTACTACCGGAGAAGAAAATGAAGATGCCCTCCTCGACTTGTAAGTATTTTACCCTAAATCTAAGTAAATTTTGGAGGAAAAGTAGGTTTAGGCTTGTTTTTTACGCAATTGAGGATATAGATTTAGGATGTTTCAGTGAACCTGTGTAATTGATGATGTTGAATCATGACTTATGTTTCTGTTCCTGATTTTCTTTTTTAGTCGATTGGAATTGATGCGTATGTGGATCATATGGTTTATGTGCAGTTTCTTGATGATTATAATTATTTGTGTTTTTCCATTCCAATTGATAGGAAAGAAGAACTTTATAATTTAAAAAAAGTAGGTTTAGGGTTGGGATCGGATGGATGCTCTCAGTGAGTATTTTGTCTCCGCCCGATTCAGGATGTTTCAATGAATCTGTGCAATTGATGAGATGAAGTTGAATCAGAACTTAACATTCTGTTGCTGGATTTGTTTTGTTTTGTTTAGTTTTTGAGTTGTGATTTGAATTGATGCAGTATATGAATTGGATGAGTGATGTTTTTCTTTTCGAATTGGTAGGAAAGCAAAATTGTATAGATTTGACAAGGAAGGTAGCCAGTGGAAAGAGAGGGGAGTTGGGGCTGTGAAGCTACTCAAGCACAAGGAAACTGGGAAAGTTAGGCTTGTTATGAGGCAGAGCAAGACGCTCAAAATCTGTGCCAACCATAATGGTTAGCAAATCCTTTACGTATCTACTTAGCTACGTGTTTTACATTTAATTTGTATGTGTATGTATTAAGATATTTCATCTGTCCTATGTTAATACTGAGAAGTGGGTTATCAGATTTTGGTGTTGGTATGCAACTCATTTGTGGTTATGTTATGATTCATGGCATTAATGATGTGCATGGCTGAGAATTGGGTGTTTTTGTTTCCAAATTGTAGTTCTTCCGACAATGTCTGTCCAAGAGCATCAGGGGAACGAGAAGTCTTGTGTGTGGCATGCTGCTGATTTTGCAGATGGAGAATTAAAGGAGGAAACCTTTTGTATTCGTTTTGGGTCAGTTGAGAGTAAGTTATTTCTCCCTTTCATTTTCTACTAATCTTACTATTTATTAGTTTACTCTTTTATGGTATGCAAATCCGGATGATATTTCTGTATTTTTTTCTGGCTAAGAAACTGACGGAGCAGATTAATGCATTACAAAATTGTTATACAGTGGTTTGATATTTTGTAATAATATCTCAGTGGCCCTTTGTTTCCGTCATTTCAGCTCTATACTCGTATATCTTGATGTCTTCAGTCTACTCTATTTTAGCTGTTACATTTGGAAGGTATAGTGCTCTCATTAGTTTAATGATGAGTTGGATGGTTTGTTTTAACAAAAGTTGCTGAAGCTCTTTATGAAATTCTACCAATTTTGAATGTGAAATTTCATGGAGCAGTGATCCAATATGTGAGCTCTATTGATGATCTTATCTGTGCTATGGGATCTTGGGATATAAAAATCGATGTATCTACTTCCACTAGGATGTCATTTAAGCAAACATTAGCTGTACGTCTGCTTCTTTCTGGTTTAAACTACGTCATTCTAGAGCTACCTGTAAATTGCTTTCTGTCTTCTTTTATCATCAGATTGCAAAGCCTTTAAAGATAAGATTGAAGAAATCACTGAATCTCTGGCCAAAGACGGTAAAGAAAGTAAAGAAGGGGACACTGCTGCCGAACTTATTGAGAAGTTGAGCGTTGAAGGAAAAGACAAAGAAGAGAAGACTGAGGCCAAAGAAGAACCTGCATCCTCTGGAGAGAAAAAAGATGAGACTGAGAAAAAGGAAAAACCTGCTGATGAGAAGTAGGGATCTTGGGTTATCTTGTCTGGGTTATTTGTTGACAAGGGTTTAACCACGGGTAATTCAAGTGAATTAGCCCTGGGACCAAATACTGGAATCTTAAAAAACGTGTTTGTGTACTTTGTGATTTGGTTTGTTTGATGGTGTCCAGGTTGGGTTGGTGTGTCGAAATGTGTGTTTGTAGTCTGTGTGGCTTACCTTGATATTTGTTTATCGGTTTTATACTGTGTCTGGTGAAATTTCTACTGGGTGCATTACCCTAGCGTCCATTCTGGTCTTCGCTATTATAAGGTTCTCTTTCACGGGTCAATCAGCGTTTATTCGTGCCTGATGTTGGCGTTAATATTTATTTGTAATTTTATTCTTGATCATTCTGTAGTAAACTGACCACCATCGTGCACTATGGGCAGAGCCAGAGTGATTCAGGTTTCGTATTGGAGATCAAGTGGTAGTATCTCTCGCTACAGTTGGTTCCTTTTAGATAATTGGGGCATCAGTTTTAAATAGAGGTGGGTCTGCCTGATGTTTAATGTGGGCCGGACGAGTTGGAATTGTCGCCTAAAGTATTTCTGGCCTTATCTGATGTGTTAACTGCTCAATGGGCTAACCTAACAATTCTTAGTATGTTTGTTTTAGAATGTAAGTGGAGATAATCCATTTGGATGTTGAATCTGAAGGATTCTGCCCTTCAAAAGGGGAATGGTATGAGATAGATTGTTTGAAATAAGGAAGCATGTGTACCTTAATAGTTAGATCAATAGGATAGTTAAGACTTTTTAGTGGAAAAAATGGACAGATTGTTTGAAATAAGGAAGCATGTGTACCTTAATAGTTATACCAATAGGATGGATAGATTTTTTAGTGGAAAGAATGGACGTGGTTGGATGTGGTCATTCCAATCCTCATCCCTTCCAATTCTAAAATATTACTTTGCACATCGTTCATCCGATGGGTCGGGGCTGGTCTCGCTCAGATGATGTTTTGACTTGACCCAGGTCAACATGTGATACGCCTAGTAGCCTGGGCCTGACTAGGCCCCCTTTAATGGCTAGGCAAGCACGAATTAAATTGATTTAATTATTGAGGTGTGCTTCAAGGTTGATTCCACTAGCCACTAGGAATTCAGAATCTAGGCCACCGAAATTAATCTTAATAGTTAGTTTTTTTTTTTTTTTTTTAATAATTCTTAATAGTACACAGCAACGTATCAATTAATTCCATTTTAACGATGAGATGGTTTGACATTTATTAATTCACTTGATTTAAGTCAAAGTTAATTTCTAGTTACTTATGATTTAGAGGGAGTAAGATGTTTGAGAGCTTATAAACTCTTTAAATATGTTTGGTAAAATAAGATGTAAAAATAAGTCTTAAAACTTATAAGCTCCAAAATAAATTACTCTAGTCCAACTTATTTTTAAGACCTCAATTATTATACTCAAATTTTACATGCTACATACATAGTCACACTTCACACACACTACATATACTTGACCCATTTCACACACTACACACTTCACACACAATAGTCATACACCGCACACTTCGCACACAATACACATATTACAAGACCACACGATATACGCACTTCCCAATCTAATCAAAATGTGATATTTGCTTTCAAATTAGGCCCAAATATATAGTTAATCACTTTATTTAATTGCAAGCTTATAAACTCTTTTATTCTATTTTATTAACGTATAAGCTCTTGAAATAAATTTTAAGATGTTGGAACTCATAAAATGCTCAAAAGAACTTTTTATCCGAACACCCTCTTAGATCAGGTTTAGCGGTGACCCTCAGCTGCGGGTCATCCGCATAAGATAAAATAGGAAGTAAAAAGAAAAAGATTAATTTAGATGACCTCCACAACCTGTCAACCTATTCCACAACCTGTCACATGTCACTATCTCATTGATCGTATTAAATTATTTATTGGATATAATTTTAATAATAAATAATTAAAATAATCTTTATTTTACAAAAAATAAAAATTTATCAAAATTCTTATTTTTTTTCTCTACAAGTAGAGCCTAATATTGGACATTGGGGTTGTGCATGGAGCTTGGAGATTACCGAAACCTTGACCAAATTAGTTCGGAATCGAAAATATCTATTGATTATTTGACCTTTCTGAACTGAATTTAACCGATTATTTTCTTGGTACCGATTTAGGAATTAAAATAAATTTTTTTCCTTAAAATATATTAGAAAAAACGCTGAAAATAATATGCAATCATTAAACCGTACAAAAATATTGATTTTATTGGAAAATAAGTTATGTATTTGGATAAAAGAAATTAATACTCCCTCCGTCCCGGCTTAACTTTCCTACTTTGACTGGGCACAGAGGTTAAGAAAAAAAAAATTTGTGGAATCTTTGACTTTTTTAAAGGTGGAGATTGAGGGTGGAGATTGTGAGAGAAATTTATCATTTATGGGCTGAAAAGTTAAGTTGGGACAAACCGAAAAGGAAAGTAGAAAAGTTAGAGTGGGATGGAGGTATTATTTATTAAAATGTTGGGTGGTGTTGGGTTGTTGATAAACTATAAAAATGTAATTTTAGAGTAGTTTGTGTATGTGGATAAGAGATAAATGAATATTTTATTGATAGGTTGAGTTGTGGTGGGACTAGAGATGTCAAAATGAGCCCGGCCCGATGGGCCCGAGTCTTTTTGGCTAAAAAAAAATTGGGCCTACTTGGCCCAACCCGAGCAGCCCGACAGGCTCAGCCCGATGGGCCAACTGGTCCGACTTTATTTTTTCTCTTCTTTTTTCTATTATTATTATTTTTTATTTTTTCCTTCAATTAATTTTTAGAGGAATTTTTTTTTTATCTTTTCCTCCAATTAATTGTCTCATGTTTCCTAATACACGACAGAGGGATACTTTATTTTTTTTTTCAAGTAATTAAGTCGAACGAGAGTGATTGTTCGTCTATAAAAATATTTTAATTATAGTTCATAATACTCGTCCTATTTCTTTGTTATATAAGCATAATTGAATTTTTACTAATTGTAATTTTTGTGTTGGAATTTGACATTAAATAATTTTTATATAAAAAATGCATAAAATGCAAGGGGTCGAAACTGGTCCGACAACCCGATGGTTCGAGAATGGGCTGAGCTAGGCCCCAAAACGACCCGACCAAATTTTATCTGCTGACCCGACTGAACTGTACTGATCCGACTCGATCATTTTGACAGCTCTAAGTGAGATGCTGAAAAACAGTCTTCGCAACGTGTAGACCTAAATTATGTCTTACGTAGATGATTTTCTTTGTTTTCTCTTGATAATTTACTCTCGTTCTGAGTCAACTAAAAATAAATAAAATGACAAATCAAAGATTGTTTTTCAATTATAGTTACAAGCATGTATGGTCCATTCGATTCTAAAGCGGAAGCAGATAAATAGCAACACTGGGAATAATTTGAGAAATAAGTACACTGGCCACGTAACTCAAATTTATCGTCCCAAGGAAGAACGAGGGAGTCCCTTAGCTCGACACAGTGAAGAAATAATAGTAGTAGTAGGACGGGGGCGAATAGCCATCCATAAAAATCAGACGAGACGGACACTGCCACGAGAGAAAGCAAGTTCCCTTGCCAACCTGGGCAGCCAGGAACAATCCCCTCCACAACCTACTCTACAATATCTAGTCTCCCCTATCACTCACACATGTAAGGATGACCATGATTGTGTCCTAATCAATAATAGGGTGCTTCATACTGTACAATTTGAGTCAAAATGACGCAGCAGCCATCTACGGGGACATTACATCATCTATTGATGTCATCATCTGCGTATCTGATTCCTCGGCCGTTATTTGATTGCCCATAGGATCGCCTGTGAATAAAGAGTATATTAATCCATAATTGCGACATATTATGGCTATGATGATGCATTGTGTTGAGCGAGTGCCTTACCAAATATCGAATCAATTGATGGCCGTCTTGGTGATGTACTCCTCGTATGATCTGCAGTTTAAATTGAATGTAATGATCGTTTTATAGAACAAGATTGAGGTTGAGAAAAGGATTTCGAAGATGTGGATGAGAATTTCAAGACTCCATATTCGGTCAACCTCAAATCTATAACAGTGTCTCATGAAATTGCTCAATCTGGGGATCTGAAATGTATTATATAACATCGACATGCTAGCAGAGGTGGTCATATTGATATGAAAGGCAAGGTGCAGCAATCACACATTAAATCTGAAATATTGCATACCTGATGAATAACGCAGTGCCTTGACAGCATCAAAGTTCTTGTATGTGTAGCCCACAAAACTCAAATCTTTCGGAGTAAGATGCATCTGATTAAACATGAGGGCCAAGTTATATACATATTCATCATCAAGCTTGAGTATAAGGACTACAATTACAGGAATAATAACATTTATGTCATGATTGAATCACGTCAGTTGCCAGAAGCATGCGAAATATAGTGCAGCAGACATTTGAACTTGAACCGCTTATTTTGTGGGAATTCGCAACCAACAATTGGATATGGATAAAGAGAGAGAAACCTTTCGCGAGTGTCCTGAGCCAGATCTTGCCTGTCTTGGAGGATCCAACTGTTTAAACCAGTAAGAAATTTTCATTGGTTCACTAGAAAGAAGAGTCAACCATAGAAAGCACTTCTCATAAAAGATCAAAACACTAAAATATGATAGCTTTTCGAGAACATGGCAAAGTTTAACAAAAATGCGACACCACAATATTTTCACACAAAATCTAGCATGCTATTTTGAAAAGACTCACATACTTGAGCATGACATTCATTCCATGTCCTAATGCAAGGAAAAAAAATATAATTAGTTTGCACAGAATCACAGCACTGGGCAGAAAAATAAAAAGCGAATAAAACGAAAAGAAAAGATGACCATTACCCAGCTGGGCTCGCACAAATCACACGTCAATTTCCACTACAAACTCCATATCATACAAATAACCCACATTTTTAGTGAAACAAAAAGCTGACTCATGAGCTGCTACATCAGTATATCGCCGGAAGTAAGAACATCGCACTTACTCTGTATGTCTAAATCTAAATCTTAAAATTTCATCAAAACCAGCAACTTCTGGGGTGCAATTATTTCTAGCCAAAGTAATAATTTATACTATGAACCACAAAGAGACTAGAGTGTACCTCATCAAACTTCATGAAGTTCTGGGTGTCCAGTTCCCCATTAACCTCTGGCTTGAAGGCTGCTTCCATTTCATATAATTTATCCCATTCAATATCTTTAAACCAAGGGTGAGCCTGCAAGCATTCATATATAATTCAAGTGAGAGATAGTCACAAACACACACACACACACAGAATTAATGAATGCATTCGTACCTTTATCTGGCCAGCTCCTCCAGTTCCAAGCCTATGTTCAACATCACAGAGTAACCTACATATCAGATCTTTTGCCTCAGGACTCAATTTGGGGTCTTCAGGAAATTTCAGGTGATTTCTCCAGTGTACAATCTGGCAATTAATAGTTCACCTTATCAGCTTTCTTCAACAATAATTCTGGTCGTAGGGGAATATGTTGCGTGTAACTATTTTAATTTTTAGATAAATGCAGTTAGGCAAATACGTGTGATTAACCATTAGAGGAACACATAGTAAACGGCTGAAGCCATGATTGTTATCGCTCTCTTGTTCATAGTTATAGACATACGTCAGCAAAATACTTTGTGAAATAGCTTGAATGCATAGTATAACTGTCTCCTCTAAAGGAAGACAATGAGCTTTCATTGAAAATTAAACTTGTCCATAGTTGCACAGCATGGCGATTTTACATCTCTTCAACGACAAGGTGTACTCACAAGAATAGAAAATGTGTAATTGGAAAAATGTTAAGTATCTTCAATTTACTTTCTAATACAACATGGTGGATCCTGTGGAAAGCCGCCGACCTGACAGGACTTGTGACGAGTTGGGACATAGATGATTCTGTATTTGCTCTACAGTTATACCAATGTGGTAGCCCACAAGCAAGTCAGATTATGCACAACTGACCTAAAGAATTTCTAGTCTATTCGTTGAGGTAAATGCAGGCCAAATTAGAAATTTAAAAACTAGCATACAACCGTGCAGATTCAGCTTTTCTTTGAATCTTAAATCTGTATGGTCCGGTCACTACTCTTTCAAATATATTAGAAGTACATATGAAGCCAAATGGACGAAAACTGATAGCTACAAATTTACTGCGAATCTATACCTTTCTGCAAGTTGTCATAGGATCATCAGAATAAAATGGGGGATAGCCAACAAGCATTTCATACATAATTGCACCCAAAGACCACCTGCATGCATATGTCGACGTCAGGGGAGAAGGGGGAAAGGCATTAAAAAGAAAAAAAAAAAAAAAAAAAAAAAAAGAACTAAAAAAAAAGAAGAACAAGAAGTCAGCGTTAGAAGAAAGGAAAGACTAGTACTGACCAGTCACACTCCATGCCATATCCCTTCTTCAACAGAACTTCTGGAGCAATATAGTCTGGTGTGCCCACAGTTGAAAAAGCCTTAGAAAATAGACATGCAGATTATTAATTAGGGTAAACTGAAACCCAGTGCAACATAAGTTTAAAGTAAACTACATGATCAATCAGGAGATTTTTCGTACAAAAAGGGAGAAAATGACTGCTGCATGGTATGTTTAACGTATATTACAAGAAACTAATGAGAGCTGCAATGCAGGATGAAGAATAAAACCTTCTATCTGACAAAGAGTAACAAAACGGAGAATGCCACTATCTCCAATCAACAAACAATAAGGTCATAGTTGTAATAAGCATTTTCAGAATTTAAAACAGAGTTTTAGTAACGCCAGACTAAGAGGTGAATCAAGCCGTGTATGATTGCGCCAGCTGAGACACCATATCTAGCTTTCCCTCCACCCTCCCGATATACCTGGGGATCAATGGTTTTGAAAAGAAACTAGCGAGTGGTGAGGTAACTAAATAAGACTGACTCCACAGGTGGCACATCTTCTAACCACCAGCAGCTTGTGCATGCACATGTGTCTCTCTGAGTTCAAATATTAGAAAAAGGAAACTAACAACATGTTGACATGTATACAACAATATGTATAAAGCCAATTGTCCCCCTATAAATAATGTTCAGAAGTCACACATATGTAGCAGAGAAGCCCCAACAAATGTTGGGGAAAAGAAAAACCTCTGATTTATTTACAATTTCTTACCAATGTTCTCCGGTTCATCTGCCAGTGCTGAAGTTGTTCACGAGGACTTCTCCAGCTACTACTCTTGGCAGCATCAGGAAAGCGGCTATCAATGTCCATTGGTTCCGTTATATTTTCATCATCCATAGCCTCATTTTCATTCACTGTAGATAAAGTTCTACAATCAAGTGGCTTGCAAAGACCAAAATCTGAGAGCTTCATGTGACCATTCTTGTCAAGAAGAAGGTTGTCTGGTTTGATATCCCTAAAAATTGAATGCGGGGGGGCCAAAAAAATTCAACAACCTAATCTTTAGAACATTTAAATGGGAGTAATTATTCAGAAAGTATAGTGCTCAATGCATAGTTAGTTGAATATTATGATATCAGACAAACCTATGAATATAATTGTGCTTGTGAATGGACTCAATGGCCAGTACACTTTGAGCAATGTAAAATTTTGCTACATTCTCAGAAAGTGTGTCTTCTCTCATCAGCAGAGTCATCATGTCCCCACCAGGGAGGTATTCCATGATAAGATACAAATATTCAGCATCTTGGAATGAGTAATACAATTTGACAATGCAATGACTGGCCACTTCCGCCAACAGGTTCCTCTCTGCTCTCACATGTTCAACCTATAAAGCAGAACACTTTCAGATGTATACGCTCATAGTGGAGAAGAATTTCAAAGAATTTACAATAGCATAAAACTACAACACCTTGAGATAAAAATAAAAATAAAATAAAATAAAATAAAAATATTACTAATAATAATAATAATAATAATAATAATAATAATAATTATTATTATTATTATTATTATTATTATTATAAATGGAACTTTTAACTTACACCAAGTTTCAAAACCTTGAGACTCATATTGACATATGGTAACCATCCATAAAAGACAATTAAAAAAAAAACAACCAAGTGCCTCATCTCTGACTATGATGCTACCTGTCCTCTTGAAAGCATTTCAGATTTCTTCAACTTCTTCATGGCATAAATATTGGCTGATTTTCTTTCCCTGCACAACCGGACCTGCAGTATCAAACAAGCTTAAAAAGAAACCCAAAGAACACAGAGTTACTTATTAATTATAACTATCGTTACTCAGTTTGGCATAATTTGGATAGAAGCATCTAAATTGATGGCAAATCCTGGATAGTATTTGATACATGTGTTGTTTTGTATTCATACATGGAAATGAAAATATATATATATATATATATATATATATATATATATATCTAATATATTCGCATTACTTAGGGGATATAATAACACTGATACTGAAATTGAAGAAGAGAGATGTGCATATAAATCACCAACCTCGCCAAAGGCTCCACGACCAATGATGGTTAGAAGTTCAAAATCATCTACACATATCTTGTTCCTTCTCAATCGCATAAACTCCGTTTCCTTGCGTTCTAAATCTTTAATTAGATTTATCTGCTCCTCTTGAGGCACGTCAGAAGATGCCAACTTCCTTTCTAGTATCCATCGCCTAGAGTAAAAACATAACATCAGGATCCTACATTTAGCATAAAAGAACTATATACCAGTAAATTTAAACAAGCAGAAGTAGGTTTTGGTTCTAGTTCATCACCATGAAGTAGATCAATGTTACTTTTGTGTAAGACTAGATTCCCTGACCAATTGAACTGGAAAATACTTGAAGAAAAAAATCCAAATTCCTTTCCATAGAACATATACTTCTTAGTGTCACAATGCAAATAGCTAGAACTACATTACTCTATTGCATCTTGTTTAAAAGAAGTGGATATATTATAAAGAGGTTCACATTTCTCCAAATAACTATACAAAGCAAGAGAAAAATGGCATTGTTGTGAGGACATACAAACATATAGTGAGAGCGAGAGATCCTATAAGGAATTAAGACAGATTTCAGACCAGAATGTATCATGTAACAGCATTTGACTCTACAACGTGATCTATTTTAGAAATCACTAAGCAGATTGGCGAAAATCTTCGTCATGTTACAACGGCCTAGGGAGCCTAGCCCTCGGTCACCCCAATTTTGGTCTAATCAGCCTCTCTAGGTACCAAACCTATCGAAAACATAAGCACTCCTTGGTGGAGTTGGTAAATCATACACATGTTTGTAATTCCCTTCTGGTAGAGTACCAAAGACTAACCACCATAAGTTCATAACTCATGTCTGGACAAAAATTATCAATAACTAACCTAAGCATCTTGAACTAACTTCAGGTATCTATAACTCCTAATTAATTGCCTTTGTGCAAGAATCAGGAAGTTTCAGACGTATTCTTATGAAAACACCATCACCACCAAAAACTCGTGAAGATTCAACTCACTCAGCACAATTACGCACCCCCACCCCACCCTCACCCCCCACCAAAAAAAGAAAAAGTAACAAAGTAAACTCACTGAACACAAGGTCATTATGCAAATTCACTATCTTATAAAAAAAAAATACGCAAATTCACTCTGCATTGATGTTTCCGGGAAAAATTTGATAAAGTTTGAACTCCAGAAGCACATTCATGCATAAGAAGTTCATGAAACTTATTTCACCTCAGACTTTCTAAAATCTCAGTATCTTAACTACGGTATTATCAAATTAACCCACTTAATTTACCTTTCTAATCTCATTGTAAACATAAAACACTAGAAACAGAATCCTTCTATTTTAGAACAAAAATTCCACCCCGAAACACCAAACGGACACTTCAATTCACCATCTATTTAGGAATCAGACTACTCAATTTGTATCTATAAAGTAAACTTTCAGAACCTTATGTACACGAGCTATAATTTACCTAAAAAAGATAGCAAAACAAAGAAAGCAGAAGCAAAGCACTAGATCTCGTAACCGTAATTAAATTGAAACGCGAGACAGCCAACTTAACGCTTCTTTAGAGCATCCTAACTCAAAATTTACAAGCTCGTAGCTCCTTATACGTTTTTATATACATATATAAACATATAGGAACGAACCTTTCCTTCCTTTCCTGTATGCTTTTCATCTGATTTTTGTAGTGATTCTCGATGAACTGTTTAGCAGCGGCGACCTTTTCCAGTGTCAAACTTGAACCTAGAACTTCTTCATCCCCGTTCGTACTGTGTTCTTCCATTTCCGCTTCCTCTCTCTCTCTCTAGATTTCCGCAAAACTTTTGTTACTCTCTCTCTCTCTGAATGCGTATGTAAATATAAATATATATATATATATATACGTGAGTGTATGTGAGTGTGTTTTAATTGCAGGAACGAGAAAAGGGCAAAACCTCAGTAGGCCGCTCAGTGTCGTTTTTACCTCACCACCATATTTAAGGAATGATTCCCTACTTTACGGTCTTTTGTACTTCGTGCTGAAAGTGATTGTACCCGGACTTTTTTGTCGATGGACAATGGTTTTTAGTGATACACGCAATGACGTAATATCCACCGTAAAATAGTTCAATTTAGTTTAATTTTTTTCTTTTTTTTCCTCTAATGGATGATAGTTTTTTTTTTTTTTTGGAGAAGTAATGGATGATAGTTTACTATGGCTTTATTTTGGGGTTTTGAGTCTTTTGACAAGTAAAATAGGTAATATGGGGTTTGGTTTGAAATATAAATTTTGTTGATATTTTGAAATTTCTTTATATATCTATTTGATTTTTGTTATAGATAATATTATATTTTTTAAGTTTTCATAAATGTCCTAAATTATGTAATTATTGTAACTGAAGGTGATGTCAAATGTGCTAATAATCTGTCTCACCGTTTGGGTCAAGACAAATAAATATTCAAATGAAGATAAATTGTAACTATTGACTCGCGCCTCTTTCCAGTCATGGGCCGCTGACAAAAAAATCAAATTACACAAGACAGTGCATCTTCTCTCATCTAATAACATAATCCAAACGAGGCTTAAAAAATGACAAGGAAACTTAAGTGACTTACATCCCAAGTTAGACATTGTTTTAAGGTAATTTAGATATTGTTTGAACTTCTCGAAAGTATTTTTTTGTGTATTTACAATACCGATTTTACTTAGATAGAACCACTTTTAACCAAATATTCAGAAGATTGGGGAAGGAGAGAAATATGTGATTTTGTCACTTTTGTATGTATATTTATATATATGTTTGTGTGTGTTTTTCTAGATAATTTATGATTAGAGAAACTGCCCTTTAAATACCAAATGTAAATCATGTTTTTTCACATAGATCGCAATAGCAGCGAAGTTCAAAAAAATAAGTTCAGGTTTATATTTTCCACCAGAAATAAATGTTCAACTCCATTTCCCACTTCTCGATGTCTTTTAACTCTTCTATGATTCGAACTATTATGTATGTTTGGATGATTGGACTTTGTGGACTTCAAACACCCATTAACCCTTCTTCAAGGAATCAAGGTAAATATGAAAGTAGTGTAGATGACATCTTTCTGTCAAGGATATAAAAGTGAACAAAATGAGTTCTATTTATTTATTTCGACAAACAGTTTTAACATTTAATTTTTTGCATAAAAATCAACTTTTCATTTCAAATACTATACACTTTTATTATTAGGTAATTATTCGATAATCGTCAAATTAAATTACTTTTTTAGATTCGGAATATTTTATATAGTTGTATTATCATAAAAGTAATAAAAAGTTATATATTTTCAACAAGATTGTAAAAGTCTCTAGGCAATAGTTATGCGGTGGACTAGAGCGTAGTGACTAGTCGGGACTTAGGTAGAGATAATCGCGACATAGGTGTGGAGGAATCGAGAAATAAACATAAGCGGCTAGTAGGAGCCTGTAATTCCTCGGGAGATTAATCGAAGCTAATCGAGAATTTTTACAACATAGATTTCCGAACATGACTCTCAATATAGGATGGAGAATACCATTTTTTGGGAAAACAACAAAGTTATCAATATTGTTCCGGTAGTTTGTTCCAGCTTTATAACTGAAATGAGATATTTCGGTACGGGGGCATCTGACCTTTTTATTTCCGAAATATATGTGTGTGTGAGAGAGAGAGGGGGAAATAAAAAAGAAACCAAGTAACGCAATTTCTTTTATGCAAGTCATTCCGCCCATCTTAAGAATTACGATTATTACGTCATTTTGGTTCTTCCGTGCTCAAACAACGGAGAGAAATTGATCGTAATATATTATCAAAATATTTTATATTCATGACAAGAATATAGCATTTTGACCATTTCGGGACTAGAATCAATAACAATAGAAGATAATCATAAACGCATCTATTTAACTCTATAATTAATTTGTTAATTGAATGTACAAGTTAATAGACAGGTGTATGGTCAGCTGGTGTAGGCGATTGCTACCCACTTTAATAGGTTTGGATCTGGTGCAATTGACAGGTTCGCTACTTATTTGGCAGCTGGCATTTAAAAGGTTGTTTGGTAGGGATTTAATTTTATTAATTAATGTACTTTTTAAGAAGAATAATTACTTCAAAATGTTCTCTATATGATTATTATTAATAATTATAAATTGTACCACAGGAAATACAGCCTCCGTTTTTTCATAGACGTCTGTTTAGTATTAGATATAAAAATTAGGAGGTATGAATAATGGACAAATAAACTCTGAATTAGATTTTATAAATATGATATGTTAGATAATTAATGATTATTTAAGAATAATTATAAGAGCAGTATTGAAAAAAATATAAGAAAAAAGCTAAAATGATAACTATATATAAACAAAGTATAAAACCTAAAAGAACATTTATAAAAAACGGAGGTAGTATTAATTAAATCTTATCTTATCTTATTATCTTATTATATAATAAAAGAGAATGATCTATAAAAGGAAACCAAATATATGTTTCCACCCATTTCGCCCTCTAAACATAGTAGGTTTAACCGTTTAAATCATAACTAACATAATAAAAGTTTTGTATATATATGGTAAAGATTTGTACATATATGGTAAAATATTCCCAAAATTTGTCCCAAATGTTGTTGTCAATTTGCTATGTAAAGAGATTATATGTTACAACTGTTGATTGATTCATTTTATAATAGAAATAAATTAAACCAAAAAACAAATAATTTCTGATTCTTTTCTCGCTTTTAATGTAAAATATAACAAATTAATTTTTTCATGACATTTAATTTGACATCTAGGTTGCATATTTTAAAATAAGTTATATTAAAAAATGTAATTGTTTGTCAAATATTTGGGTTAGATTTATTTATGTAATATGAATTGAATTATTCTATTGAGTTTGAGTTACAATTGAAGTTAAATAAATATTTTTTATAAATACTTAATTAAGTATTTGTAAAAAATTACTAGTTACCTTTTTTTATCCTTTTAAAACTTTATTTTATGAAAAAAATTATATATGTATATATTCTTTAGTATTACAAATGTTCAAAAATAGTAAAAACTAAATATTTTTCAGTTTCTGAATTCAAAGATAACATTTAATTTCCTTTTATATAGAACAAAAAAAAGAAATAGGACGAACACATGTTCGCGCTCTAAGGACGGAAAGAATTAAGAGAAGTGCTTTATTTGTTGTAGGTCTCTCTCCATCTCTCTCATATGTTTTGATTATTCCAACATCCTAACGACATTAATAAATTTCTTTTAATTCATTTATACTATTTTCAGTAGGTAAAAACAAACCTCTTTTCTTACTCCCTCCGTCCCGACTGAGTTTACACACTTGAGCCGGCACGTATATTAAGAAAAGCTATTTTTTGCTTTTTTGTTGCCTTTTTTAAAAGTGGAGATTGAAAGTGGAGATTTTAAGGGTGGAGATTGTGAGAAAACTTTCATTTTTAAGGGTGTGCAAACTTAGATGGAACGTCCCGAAAATGAAAGTGTACAAACTCAGCCGGGACGGAGGGAGTTCTTATATTTAAAAATTTAGTGTGAGTTAAATTAGATGTGAGTTGAAAAAAGAAAAATAATAAAATTCTAAGTATTAGATAATTTAATATCCTTTTATTTAAATAAAAAATAGCAATTCAATTACTTGATTACTTAACTTTTTTTTTTATTATAAATAAATATATTTTAAATCGTGCCTTAGACGACGGGGAATGCTACTTCACAATTAACATTTGAGTTAGATGAACTATTTAGATTTTTCTATTTATTAAAATTGAATGCCTGCATACGTCAAGTGGGAATGTTGGGTAATGATCTTTATAAATTTGAAATATGGTGAGCTTTGAACATCATAAAATTGATATTGAGAACATTTTACTCTTGCTAATAGAATATTTGGGAAAAAAAAAAAAATTCCAACGATAAATTATGTAAGAAGACCATGAATCATGAAAATGGTCTTAGTTACTAGGCAGTGCCTTGATAATTCAATTTTGTGATAAATGACACATTTAGGCTGTTTTCAGTACTTAGGAGGGCTATCTGAGTGCTTAATCGATCTAGACAGCCCAATTTTTTTAAGAAATATTTTTATATACTTTTTTTAAAAATACATGTATGTTATTTTTTTTTAGTTTAAAATGTATACATTATGATTTGTTAAATGTTAAATTATATTTTAAATCATTCAATAATTTGAAAAAGTAAGAGGCAACACATGAATATTAAAAACAGATAAAAATAATTAAAATTAGACGACCACTTAATTAACCTATGGTTTTAAAATTGCTGACTACTAATTTCGTGCTTTTACAACCTTCATTAAAAATCTAATTTATGCGAGTGTATTATTTAATTGAGCAAAAGAACTGTCGGTCCAGAGCCATATGCACTTCAATTGTGACAAAATCTTGAGTTTTCTACTTCTTATTTTATATTTTGTTACAAAAGGGAAGCCATTATTATATATAACTTAGATTTTTATAAGCATTCAGACAAAATAAATAAGCTTTTACAGGTTGGCACATTGCCAAGATATTGTTAAGAATAAATATATGAATATGGGCCTTAAGCAAATTAGAAAGGATTATGGGCTGAATAGTTTTGATGGACTGGCTATACAACTTAACCTAAAGTATCATCAAATCTTAAATGCCACGTAACCACGAATTGCGGGGGAGCCCGATAATTCTATAATATTTTAAGGGGATCAGTCACCATTTTACCAGATAAAGTTATGGACCAACCTGACCTAATCCACAGGCCTGATGTCATGGGCCTGGCCCGAATTTCCAGTTAAAGGTATGGGCTTCAACCATTTCGATAGCCCAATAGGAAGTGTTATTTCTTAAGCATGAGTTGCATAAGCGAATTTACCTTCTTACCCTTGATTCCAGTTAGCGTTCGAACAATGCATGAAATAAAGTACTAGAAAAAACTCACGTGGTGTGAACATTCACCGTCTCATGATCTCATCTCATGTTTTTTAAACTACTAAACAATCATACACGATCGTAAAATATGTTATAAATAAAGTATTAAAATATAATGTGATGATTTTAAGTGTATTTTATTTTGATAAATAGACGTATTAATAAGAATGTATTTACATATCAATAATCATATTTTCTTATTTTGTGTGGAACGTATTAAAGATACCAATAGATAAGAAAAAATATTAAGAATTCATAAAGGAAAAAAATAAATTATATTGGATACATTTATTTGAAAAATGTAACAAATCTACACATCTCTAAACATCTCATTGTAAACAACATTTGTTGTTTTGTTACAACTTTTATTTTGTTTATGACAAATCAATATCTTCAACCCTCTCCGATTTGTGGCTCTCGAAAATGTAATATATAGTCGACCCTTACTGAATATAACTTTTTTAGGAACAATTCGACATGAGATAAATATTGACTCTGGATTCTATTAATTTTTACAACATATATCAATTACAGGAAATCGCCAATATTTCTTCCAAACAACTTCTGAACGCTTCATACATATTTTGAGAAAAATTGCTTTAAAAATTTGAGAGAGAGAGAGAGAGAGAGATACAAAAAAATCTTTAAATTTTCTTATCCCTCACGCGGAACCTTTTAATTCCCTATCCCTAATTTTAGAAATTGAAAAATTGTTGGTTTTAATTATTTCTAAATAACTATAGTAAAAAGATAAAAAATGTATGGATTTCTTTATGTAATAAAATTAAGATTTTAAAAAATATGCTGAATTGAGGATTTTTTTCAAAAGATATACAATAAATATTAATAATATATATATATATATATATATGTTGTAACATATTTATTTAATTTTTATCGGCAACTCAAATCCAATTTAGATAATCAATTTCATACTGCATTTACAAATCTAACATAAATAGTCGAAAAGCAACTACTACCTCCGTCCCGGCTTAATTTGCACATATGCTCCGACGCGTATATTAAGAAAATACTATTTTTTCCTTTTCAATTGACCTTTTCAATTATGGAGATTGAGGGTGGAGATTTTAAGGGTGAAGATTGTAAGATTCATTTCCATTTTGGGGGTGTGCAAAATAGGATGGAATGGCCGAAAAAAGAAAGTGAACAAATTAGGGCGGGACGGAGGGAGTATAACTTATTGTAAAACATGTGATATAAATTACAAAAAGATTATTTTGATATTATACATAATATCATGAAAACATCATGAAAACTTATTTATGTCTGTCTTAATTTAATGACAATAGATTTTCATATATATATATATATATATATATATAATAAATTAATAATTGTTGTTTCCTATAATATTTTTTATGCATCGAAAATTGCCAATAGAAAATTCTAAATTCCAAACTAATTTTTTGCTTCATCTTACTCTCTCTCTCTCTCTCTCTCTCTATATATATATATATAAGAATAATGATTAAATTAAAATGAGTGGCAAAATATCTTATAGAAGATTCTCTTTTATTATATAGTAAAATTATTATTTTATATTACTATTGTTGCGGAGGTTTGTTTTCTATTTTCATGTTGCTGTGCGGTGAATTCTACCGCTATATTCTGTTTCATGCCATGAACTTGAATGATTTTTGAGCTGAACATGTGTTGAGATTTGTTGTGAGCTTTTTAGAAGTTTTCCTGTAAACAAATGCACATATCTCTAAGTGTGAGCAGATTAAATTCATAGCAACTTTGCCTTTGACTTCCAAAGTGTTCCCTGTGATGCTTAAATGTCATAACTGTTTAATTAAGTTGAATGTGACAAGTTTTTAAGATATATGAATGCTTTAGTTTACCATTTAAAAATTTAACACGTATTATTAATAGTTTTAGTTTCTTATATAATTGTATTGGGAAATGTAAATTGATTTATTTACACGTAAATAGAGAGTGCACTGTATTGTTTTTTACTTGTGAACTATGTTTGGTTGGAGCTGGGAATAACTGTAACACTATTAGTTGAAAGTGGTTGAATGAAAAAAATGGTGTTAATTTTAGTAGTTGTAGATTAAATAAAACTCCCTCTGTTCCATATTAATTGCCATTTTAGAAATAATGAAAGAATTAAGGATGAAATTTTTGACAGATTTACCCTTAGGTAATGTTAGAGGATAAAGATTTGACCAAACAAACTATCTGTGATAGGTTAAGAAATAGGAATATTATAGGATTGAGCCCAGAGAGAAAATGATATAATTCGTGAAAAATATATAAAACATCAATCAATTGAAAAGATGAAGAAGTAGCTAGAACGACAATTAATATAAACGGAGGGAGTAATATTTAATTGAAAAAAATGATGTGATGTGTATAAGATGTTAATTGACGATCGTTAATAATTAATGGATATATTTTTTTATTTAAAAATGCATTTCATGCATTTCATAATTTTGAAATTATTCTTAAAAAATATTTTATATAAATTATTAATTATAATTTTATTTTTGTTTACTTTTTCTTGTCTTTCTTTTTTTTTAGGTGGATTTTTATTATTTTATATTTTAATTATACTTATAACCTTCCACACCCAACCCCAACCCCAACCCCAACCCCACAACGCACCTCACATAGACCTTTACTATTTTATATTATTAATTTCATTCGTAATTATTGCAGATATGCATAATCGTAGCATGAGTCTAAAAATTATTATGCGTAATTTGTTGACTAATAATTAATAATTGGGCTAATTAAGGCCAAAATTTCGTCCGATTTAATTTACAACATTAGTAATGCATAAACGCGCTTTCGGACAATCAGTCAGCGCTTGAAAGCTGAAAATAACGATTTTCCAAATTTAGTAATATTGATTTGAGCGGGAAATTATTATGATTTCTAAATCTGGCAGATTTTATTATTATATTGATATAGATTGTTTAATTTTTATAATTTATTTATATATTTAAAATTCAAGAGCTTACAATTTATATTTAGGTCAAAGACATGATTTTAGGATTTAATATTTTAAAATTAGGGTATAGTGTCTATTCATTGTTTATGATAAGGGCGGAGGGAGGCTAGGCACATCCTGGCTCCAGCCTAGCCCTCCCTCTTTAATCGTTCATTAGTAGTAGTCATAATTAATTAAGTTCATCCTAAATAACATTAAGTCCACCCTAAGATAAAATTAAGTCCACATTTTCAGCAATGAAACATGTAAAAACGACACTTTGAAGTAAAACTGGAAATGATATAGATTTAATATTAGAGAAGTTCTATAGTTTAAAGCCCCGTCGGGTGCAACTTCTTTGATAATTGAAAAATATATTAATATGTATAAATTCTATATTAGAGAAGTTCTATAGTTTAAAGACCCGTCGGGTGCAACTTCTTTGATAATTGAAAAATATATTAATATGTATGAATTTTATAATGCTAGAACTTATTATATTCCAGCCCACTCTAATGTTAATTTTTGGATCCGTCCCTACTTATGATTTATATTTTTCAGATTCAATATTCTTGTTTCATATTGTATGCTTCGATTTTGAAATATTATGTCTTATTTTTTATATACTTATATAAAGTCTTCACCAATACATTATACTTTGTAAGAAAATTGACGTAACTATATTTAGGGTCATCTTAGTTTGAGGGTTTAGGGATAGGGACTAGGGAATGGAAATGAATGATAACTCATTCTCATTTATGGTGCTTGGTACATAATGAATAAGTTAATAATTACTCTTTTTTATTAACAACTGGTAGTATCCCGTGCGATGCACGGTTTGTAAGTGTAAATGAATAAATTAATATTTTTTATATTTTTATATAATTTTAATATAATAAAATATTACAATCCATAAATAATAAGATATGAAAAATTATATGTTAATGAAAAAAGAGTGCAATATGAGGTTGCCAAAGGATATATTTATAATGTTAAAAATTTAGTTACCGTCTTCATAAATAATTTTTTATTAATATTAGTCAATAAATTTATTAAAAAAAATTAATTTTAAGGAAATATATTGTTTTGGGCCCGGGAGCAATCAACCCAAATAGTTTTATCCTATTTATTTTTGGCTAATATATGACAAGTTATTGTCAATAATTATGTTTTATATTGGGGTCGAATTTTATATATAAAAAATTGTGATTTCCAGAATTGGTAACAGATTTTAGGCAGGAAACTTTAAAGTTACTAATTTCGGTGGATTTTGTTATTATATTAAGTACAGATTCCCTCCACTTCATTCCATATTATGATTGACCTCTCATTCATACCCATTACTATTGCCATTGATTATTTGCAACCAACCAAACCCTTATTTTTTATATGATCCCATAGTGTTTGTTGTATTTTAGAAGATGACTCACAAACTTTAGTCTATATTTGTTTATAGATTTTTCCATTTAGATTGGGGGTGTGATGCTCTAATTTAAATAATTTTAAAAATAGTTATCGTTTAATTATTTATTTGAACTTTTTTTAAGGATGATTTAACAATATCTTATAAGTTTTATCAAACTCTATCCTAAAGCAAACAATACAATTATAATTTTTAGATCTACGTTTTTTACGCCTCACTCCACCCTTAAATAATTACACCCATACGTATTACTGTATTGCATTGGAACACATACATATTGACTAATTTATCAATTGAAAGGTATCATATAATCACCAATTACGTCGAATCAAAAGGAAGAGCAATAATTTTTTTGGAAAAATTGGTAAAAATGCCCTGTAAGTTTGTCCTAATTAAGAAAATATCCTTTACGTTTGGCACTTAATGAAAATGTCTTCTAACTTTTAAAAAATTGGTAACAATGCCCCACTACCGACTACAACCAGTTATCCATCCGGTGACGAGCTTATGTGGCGTTTTTTTATCTGATGTGTCACGCCTAATTGACACATTGGTTTTGAATTGGCGTCAACTGAACATGTACGTACTTCGCACATGACCCCTAAATGAACACCCAAAATCAATCTAACCCATTCCAATTAACAAAAACATTCCTATTGAGGCGGTTTTATTTCTCCAGGCGGCGGCGCACGGAGGAGCTGCTAGTTGTCAAGTCTCCGATGTTAGAAAACCAGGGGCTCAATGAGGCTGCTATCAGATCAATACCAATCTTCAAGTTCCAGAAAGGCGGTAAGGAAGGAAAAGAAGATTGTGGTGTGAAACCATGCGAATGTGCAGTTTGTTTGAATGAATTTCTAGAAGAAGAAAAACTCAGAATTATCCCAAACTGTGGACATTTTTTTAACATAGATTGCATTGACATTTGGCTTCAGAACAACGTCAACTGCCCTCTTTGTAGAACCAGCATCTCACCTGCCCGACCCGATTTGCAATTCCCCATTTCTCCAATCCGGTCATCTCAGGATCCGAATCCGAATCCCGATAATTTCACGGGGGGAATGAAGACTATGTGGTGATTGAAATATCAAAACAAGGGCATATTGGTAATCCACCACTAGCAAGGATCCCATCCGACGAGCTTCTGTCAATTAGTCCTTCGCCAAGGAAGATTTCGCGGAAAAAGACAAAGAAGATTAGCTCTGCGGCAAGCCGGGGAGATGAGTGCATTGATAATAGGCAGAAGCAGTGACGGACCCAGAAATTTTATTGAGGGGGAGCCACCACCAATTTACTACTATATTTTTTGGAGTCGGATACCGGTATGTGACATAGGTTCATATCTAGAAATCTAACATTTTGATTTTCAATATTTATATTACGTTGATACAGATAGAAAAAATTCAAAAAAAAATCCAAAAGTAAGATAGGAGGACAAGAATACGTCTATATAAATGCGCATATATATATATGTATACATAGAGTAATTTAAATTAAAAAAAGTTATAATATTTATATTACCCCACTAACTACACATCTACATCTGACTATGTTGATTAGGGCTTGCATTCAATGTTTTTAATAGAATACAATTATTCTTAATCTATATATATATAATAAGGCAAGTCATCCAGAATTAGTAAGTTAAGATTTTTTCCGCCCAATTATTTAGTTACTAAGAATAGAAGTGAATTTGAATTTCGAATTTTGAATTTCGAATTATCCCATATTATATTTTGAGATCTAGCGAAAAATCAGCAACAATAAATCTGTAAAGATATTTAAAACAGATTTCGTTATATTATTTAAAATTTTGAAATTTAAAATTTAAAAAAATCCTTATCTGATAACATATTTGCTCCTATAAATACAGTATCTTCAGTAAATGAGAATAACATAAATGAGAATCACATTTGCAGCTGGGTATTTTTATTTTTTATTCATTTCGCAATTTCTTTATTTCGCCACTAATTCAGTTTATTTGATTCATATTTGATTTTGCTGAGTAATTCTATTTCTTATTCATTTTGCAATTTCTTAGCTTTGTAACTATTACAGTTTTTTATTTTTTGGATTCATATTTGTGGATGCAAATTTCTATTATTCCGACATTCCTTAATTATTATGTGTCAACTTTGATAGATACTTCACCGATGCTCCAAAGGAACGACTTGCAAATAAAGATAAGAAAAAATCAGCAACAATGAATCATGATTCTGGCGAACACAACTTTGAAGATTGCAAAAATCAAATTTATCTACCATCATCTTTTTCTACGGTAATATGTAATCATATAAAAAGTTTAGATTTATTTATTTCATGTTATGTGAATTATTTAAATTGTTGTCAATATATTTTTCAAAGAAAAAAATAATTTGGTTTATTACATGTATACAGCCAATCCGCGAAGAATATTGGAAAAGGGCTAGAGATTCGCTAAACATTCGAGGATCTGCTGATGTTGAAGACCAAATCTGATTTATTGTAGTAGATTTCAATTTTATAATTTTTATTTAAATAAATCCATGTATCAACTTCAATTGAATCAACATTATTCACAATTCTGATAATATTTTAGTAAGCAATATAAAATTATTGAAATATATATAAATTAAAATATCTCGGCAAAAGCGTTGTTTGGTTAAGATATTCTAAAAAGAAAAAAAGGTAGAGATATATATTTATAAATCAAAATATTTCTATTGAAAAATCCGTGGAGTTGAAAAGACCATATATTAATTTACTTTTCAATTGGAAATCTAATTGTCATATTAAACGATCTAAATATTTTTTAGGAATTAAAAAATATGTTACAGATATGTTTTCTAGAATTTTAAAATACATCATATCTATTTAAAATTTATAGTTATATAATACAATTTATAAATAAAAGAATTTGTATATATATATATATATATATATATAGTTAGAATAAAAAAAGGCAATACATATCTAAAATCAAAGGGTAAATTATAATTGAATATTAGAAGATTTAAATATCCGAACCAAATAAAACAAAAGAATAGACATGTAATTTATTTTAACATATAGTGTAAAGTGTAGTTGAGATATTTCAGGAATTTTACATTCGTTGAAATATACTATTTGGCTAATTTAATCATCAGAATAAATATTTAGACATGTGTATATTAGAGTTTTAAATAAACTTTAAATAAATATATGTAAGGGTGAGCACGGGTCTCGGAGATAATCCGCTCCGCATCGAACCTCGGACCAAAAGCACTCCGAACCGATAATATCCGTTGACTATTTGACTTTATCCGAACCGAACCAAACCGAATTTTTTTGTTGTAAATCCGAACCGATCCAAACCGAAAAACCGAAATAGAACCGAGTAGAACCGATTCTAAGTAATCAACTATAGAATTTTTTTATATCATTTAATTCATTTCTTTTATACTATAATATTGAACCATTATGAATTTTAGTAAATTTTAACAATGATATAATTATTGTTTTAGTATTTTATAAAAGATTTAGTAATTAATAATAGAGTACAATATTTATAATAAATCATTTTCATAATAAACATATATCTATTAATTATAAATATATGAACAGTGAATATGTTTATAGTTTATATAAAGAAATACATTACTATGACATGTTTCAATTCAATTCTACATTTTTTTGACCAATCACTAAAATTTATTATTATATCTAATATTTAATTATTTTCATATATAAAGGTCAAAATTCTAGACCTGAACTCACTCACATAACTATTGTCCTACGCCTGAATTCCAAGTAGTGGCTCTTTTCTTGTTCTCTTCTTCTTTGATTCTCCATCTTTCTCGTGCACACACCTTTTTCGCTTGAAGTCAACTTTAATTTTACTGTAGTTAGTCATATTAGTTTACCTTTACTTATTGACAATGTATACCTTTACTTATTGACAATGTATACGACTAGAGCTTTATCGATGAAAAATAATCGGTAAATGTCCAAAGAGGTTATCGATAGCTAACAACTTTATAATTTAGTGCTATTCTTCTTTGAACGAGATAACTATTTCAGTAACTTGTAATTATTTTTTATAAGTTATGATTTTGAAACTTGTCTTAATATATAACTTATAAGTTGTTTAATATTACACTTTTTCTTTAACAATATGATATTATTGTCAAGAACAACACTATAATTCTTTCGTGCACTTTGCTAAAAATATTAAAGGAAAAACTCCGAATAGCTCCGAATAACCGGACCGAAAGAACCGATCTCCGAAAGGAACTGAACCGATCAACGGAGCGGTTCTGGAGATTTAATTTTGGAAATCTCCGAATATCTCCGAGTTTTGGTTCGGTTCTGGAGATTTCCATATCTCCGAACCGCTCCGGACCGTGCTCACCCCTAAATATATGGACTCTCGATTTTTTAAACTAATATTTAACAGAATGAATATTTAGATGTGTGTATACTAAGGCGAGCCTTTTGTTTAAAAAAAAAATGTTTGCCATATATTCAATGCATGTATATAATACAACTTATAAAATCAATTTAAAATTATTTCATTAGTATAGATATAATAAAAACATATTATAAAATTTAGATATGTAATTGAGATATTTCAGGAATAGAATAAATTGTACATATATGTATTCTATATTTTTAAAGAACATTATATCTATTTTTTATTTATGAAATAAATATAAATAATTTTTAAATAACTAATGTGGATATATTCACTGATTAAAAAAAAAATTATAATTATATATTTCAATTTATAAATCAAAGAATATTTAAATAGAATAAAAAAATGCCATATATTTTTTTTTAATAATTTGTACGATATTATTGAAACATTATAAGATCTATATTTCCGGTCCAAAAAAACAAAAGAAAGAAAGATAAACTAATGATTTTTTTTAAAGTTATTATGTAAAATGTAGTTGAGAGATTTCAGGAATTATATAATCAGTAAAATATATTTTTACGCGGTATGTTTAACAGAACGTAGTTACAAAAGCATGTATACTAGGGTTTTATATAAGCTATAAATATCTGAACCCCTTCATCCATATCTGTCACACGCAAGATTTTAGTTTCAATTGATATAGAAACAATGGTTCCCGTATTCAAATGAACTTATTCCATCATTCAACATGGTTGATGAACTTACTCCAAAAAAAACATCATTCAACATGGTTGATGAACTTACTCCAGAAAAAATGTTGTGGTAGTAAGGGTTCGTTTATGTTGTGGTAGTAAGGGTTCGTTTAGTCAGAGCGTACATAGCTCCTATGTGGGGACGACTAGGTGAACCTTACAACTACAGAAAAAATAATTCTAAATTACGATCAGAAAAATACAAAATAATTTATCTTAGAAGGTGAAGCTTACAACTACAGAAAAAATAATTCTAAATTACGATCAGAAAAATACAAAATAATTTATCTTAGAACAAATTTATTTCAAATGGTGGAATATTTCTAAATTAATAGAAATTTAGAATGTTCATTTTTTTAAAAATAAATTTAAATTGGTAATTTACAATCCGAAAATACTTAATTTGATTCGGTTTTTTACTTCTCTCATCTCTCTACCAAAATCTTAATATTAAATTATAATAAATTTTGGAATAGATCATACTGATTAACAATAGTAAACAAACAACGAAGATATACAATCCAGAATTGCAATACAATTTAATAAGATTTATATGAATCAGCTCATCATATGGACTATGAAGATTCAATTCATCCTAAAATAAAATTGTATTTTTTATGTTTTTCTTAAACTTTATTTCTAATAGAGGATATTTTGTAGGTAAACTAATAAAATATTTTATATAAGAATAATCCTTAATTCTTTTTTTTTTTTGTTGTTGTTTCCAATAGAAGATGTTTTGTACGTAAACTAATAAAATATTTTATATAAGAATAATCGTTAAGATTATTTGTTTCTCAATCCTATTAATTGATACTCCCTCCGTTCCAAAATAGATGATGTTTTAGAAAAAAACAGAATAATTAAGAAACAAATATATTACCAAATATAACCCCCTAAAATTTGTGCAGATAAGATTTAATGATATCAAATGTGAGTGGGAGGTTGAAAAGTCAAAGATATTTTTGGATTTACATAGGGGTAAAATAGAGAGAAATGGTAAAAAAAACCTAGAACATCAATTATTTTGGAATTTGTTTAAGAAGCTAAAACATCATCTATTTTGGAACGGATGGAGTATTAGATTTGAATTTTTTTGTTTCTCAATCTGTTCAATCATATCGGATTCTGGATTATGTATGTTCACTTTATTTATTATTGTCCATCAATGTGATCTATTCAAATTTATTATAATTTAATATGAATGTTTTGACATAGACAAGAGAAGCTAAATAAGCGGATGAAATAAAAAAAAAAAAAAAATTCTAGAATAAGATACGAGGAAGAAATTCGTGAAAAAATTAAAATGTAATTTTATTAGTGGAAAAATCTGATTTTTTGGAGTAAGAGGCAAGAAATGAATAACACTGCAAAAGAACAAAAGTTTTCTTTGTAACAAATTAACCATTTCTTTTTTTGTTATATATTATCAAATAAAAATGCATTTTTAATAAAAGGTATTGTTCATATTAATATTGATTTACTCTTAAAAAAATAGCCCGTGCATCGCACGGGAGCATTTACTAGTTTTTAATAATCATCCCAGGTAATCAAAAATGAAAGAAGTTGAGCGGCTGTTAAATTCAAAGTATGGACTTGGGCAACAGAGGCCCAATAACTTTACAGGCTCTTTAACGGTTTCCAAAGAGAAGTTTAACCTAAATGATTCATTCATTCCATCTTCGTCTCAACGACTTAACCCCCACTCATTCGGTTCGCCACTTCGTCTTCTTCAGCCGCCCTTCTCCTTCACCAAAATCAAAAGTTTTTACTGTTAGCGGGTTTGAACAGCCTCCAGTCTTCACTAATAATAGATTCTGTCCATAAAAACTCGTTTATGTACTACTGTACCCCTGTTAATTCTGGAAATTTCAGGGGGGCCCAGTGCCCCCTGGCCTAAGCGTCCGTCCGTCTCCAGGCAGAAGGATGAACAATTTGTAATGCAGTCAATAAGAAGGTCTTTTTCAATGGATTCAGCAGCTGATAGCAAGCTTTTGTTAATTGGAATGAGTCAATTAACAAAAAAACATGATCATGTAGTGTAAGCGGGGCAATTGATGAATGTTTTTGTTAATTGGAATGGGTTAGTTTGATTTTGGGTGTTCATTTAGTGGTCCTGTGCAGTTGACCCCAATTCAGAACCAACGTGTCAATTAGGCGTGACACATCAGATAAAAAACGCCACATAAGCTCGTCCTCGGATAGCTAACTGATTGTAGTCGATGGCGGGACATTTTTACCAATGTTTTAAAAGTTAAAAAATATTTTAATTAAGTACCAAACATAAAGAATATTTTTTTAATTAGAATAAATTTAGGGAACATTTTTATCAATTTTTCCATAAAATTTAGACGTCTACGTCTAACTTACGGAAGATACATTCCATACTTACCTTATTATTGTATGGTAGTGTGGCATTTCTCATGCATGCTAAAATTATTTAACATGATTATTATTATTATGGTGTGAAAGGGATCATCTACTTTGTCTCACCATCTTGACTTTATTGTCAACACCGTTCACACAGTAACCAAACCCCCCCACACTAATATTATCAAATGATCAGGCTACTAGTGTAGGACCCCTAAATCTAGTATTAACAAATCATCAAAACTATTGATGAGATTGAGTTGGATTTTTCGGGTCGGATTCGATAAAATTGTTCGATCTTCAACTTGACATTGCGGGTGAGTTAGGTGTGTGATTTTTTTCAAAGTGTGAATCTTTCTTTGCTACTTTAAAATTGTTATATGTGAAAAATTATGATTGATTTTGTTAAAATATGGTGCTAAAAGAAGTCGATCCTAAAAAAAAACCCTAATAAATTTGACCCGACATAAACTCGATACCCATGAACTAAAACATCGGACCCGATTGAGTAAAACTTACAAGGATCGGGTCGGGGATCCGAACCTGCCGAATAGAAAGCCCAGCTCTCGAAACCATTTCATCCAATTTGTCATTATCGCACCATAACTTTATCGAAGTAGGTAGACCCGAAACATAATCAAATAACATAAAATCGAGTTGTTTTCAATAAATATTGCAGATGTCCTTTTCAGAATATAGATGATAATCCCTTAAGCAATCCAGCATGATGCTTGCAATTTCCTTATGAACTAACTAAATACGGCAGTATAGTTGTTAAATGGTCCAATATAATAAGGGTTTATGCTTCTAGTCATCTTTGTAGATTATCTAAATACCCATGATGAATTGCTGACAGAAAAAATACCCATGATGAATTGAGGTCTGAAAATACAATACCATTGAATTGAAGCTTTTTTGTGAGAGAGAATATTATTAAAGCTGTTTATATACTAAAGGTCATGTTTATATATCTTAAAGATCATGTCATATAACTAAATTATACATCGAAGTTCATTATTGACATAAATAGCACTTTAAAAGAAGAAAACTAAAAAGTATATACTTTTAAGTTTTAATAAGTGGCTAAAGAAGGCCTACCCACACAAAATTTAGTTAACCTAGCTAACTAAAACCGCCATCTTCTCTCAACGAAGAAAACAAACCAACGGACAAAACTAAAGTTCCAACAATAAACTGCGGAGAAAAGGAAAACATAATAGATTTTTCATGTTTTCATGACTTGGGCTAATATTAGAGGGGTTTGTTTAAGGTCGAAGAGTGCTGAGTCAAACTTGGTCGAGGGAGTTAATGAGTGTTTTTATTGGGATTAAGTCTTCTAAATCCACTGAAGCCAACCTAAAACAAACACATCGATTGTTTTTCCTGTCATAATTTTCTAGCTAGTTCAATTTTCTATCACAAAACTTTTGTTTTCTTTAGTTTTCTTTTATCATCAAAGAAATTTTTCATATTTAGACCAATTTTCGCCCAAAAAGTATACTCATATGATACCTAACTTTTGTCCAATTTTAATTGATGTAGCACCAACACTGACGTCTTCTTTTAAACAAAAATCGAACGAACGAAAGTAATAAAATAAAAGTAATTTTATATGATAGTCACACGTTTTCCGGCGCGATTTACTTATTGATATCAAATTAGTTCAAATTTGGACGAGTGAAAATTACGAAGAATAATAATTTTAACTGTCAAAGATTTAGAATACAAAAAACTTCGGAAGTACAAGAATGCAATAAACAATCACCTTTGAAACTAACGCAACTCTACTAAAATGTTACACTGTAAAACCTAAACTACAATCATGTAAAAACTATGGGCCCTTCCACTCTCTGCTGTTCACCTCCTATGACAGAAACGAAGTCCCAGCATGGTTATGATGCAACAAATTATGCGCAATCGAATCCCTTGCCTTCATCGCATTAGCCGATCTCAGTGGAATCTCCGGCACCATCTCATCATCGAACAGCTCAAAATCGAGCTCCTCACTCAGCCGCTCGTTCCTCATTTCGCATATGTTATGCAACACACAGCAAGCTCCAAGGACAACAGGCAAGTCTTGCAGCTTCACTTCAGTCCTTTTCTGCAAGCATCCCCACCTCCCCTTCAATCGTGCGAACGAATCCTTCGCAATCCCCTGAATTTCTCCGATTTTCTCATTGAATGCGTGTTGCGTCCATGTCAGACTCTGTTGCGTGTATGGCACCAGTATCCAGTCCGTTAATGGATACCCGGAGCCTCCTACTATCCAGACGCCATTGTAGAACCCTGCGTTTGCACGTTGATAGAGCGTCGATTTTTCCAATACTTGATCGTCTGGCATTGAGCCAGGGTAGCCGATGCAAACGTCAGTGAACACTCCTCGTGGATCACAAACGCCTTGTACTGTGATTGAATACGATGTTTTCTGATTCCTCTCTGTATGCCTTCGATTGAAATAAGCTGCGACGCTGATTTTAGGTGCGATGATCGGTATGTGCGTTGTGTACATTGATCCAACTACGTTTGGTATACCAGAAATCGACTTGAATTCTTCTGTGATCAGTCTCAGATTCTCTTCGTCAGGCCATCTGAGGTACTTTGGCATTAACACCTTCCTTATTGCTGCACAAACTTCAAGTACGAGCTTATGGCAAGTCGATATTCCAAGTCCAAACTTCTTCGAAACGAGCCTCAGCGGCTCTCCGGTGGCTAGCCGCCATATGCACACCGCCACGCGTTGCCTCACCGGAACTGCGTCTCGTAGCATTGTGTTCTCCTTAGCAACGGCGGAGCTGAGCTCGTTGCAGATCAATTCAAACGTCTCTTTCCCCATTCTGAACGCCTTCCTGAATTCCTCCTCGGGGAAATCAGGACTGTTACATTGGTTCCACCAGTCTCTGGACCTGTTCTTCACCCACAGCCGCCTCCCGGCTGCCGGAGCTTTGTCATTTCCGGCGGCGGTTTTATCGGTAGCAACGGAATCATCAGCACCAGCAACGGCTAATACGGCGACGTTTTTAGCAGCGAGAGAAATCGATTTAGCCTTACGTTTCCTGGCGCCTTCAACGTGGTCTGAATGCTGATGAAATTCCTGCAGGTTGGAGTAGTAATCCACCATTGCTCGCCTTTTGCTGTTGTGATTGTGTTCGAATTGAAGTCTCTCTTCGTGATCGGCTTTATCCAGCTCCTGGAGATCGTCTTGTTCTTGATCTTCAAGTAAAATCAGAGAAGTTATGATCTCGGTCAAACCTTTGGTCTTCACTTGGTTTCCAGGTACGGCTGTATCGAGAATTCCGGCGGCCTCGACTGTTGTTGTTCTTCTTCGTCTCTTCCTGAGCTGCTGCTGGTTGTTATCATTCATCTGGAAAGGGGAATACCTTAAAAAGAAGAATGTTGAGAAAGGAGGTGCGATCAGAAGTTTCTGTGCAAAAGGGATGGTTGATTAAATAATAGGGCGAAGGTGTTTGGCAGAATGTGTGAAAGGAAATGTGAACGCATGGCCGATGTCAAACAGTGAAATGGGATTTGATTACTACGTATATACATACACATATAGATACAGATACAGAGGGAATGCGTGTGGGATTTGTCTGGGACACGGTTTCAGTATTGAAAAATTTCGTCCAAAACTAATCATTTTCCTTTTCTTTTTGTAGGGGTTCAGGCTGACGCTGACTCCAGGGGCTACGCGTTTTTGTAATTTTTAGGCTAATAATCCATTAAATTTTACTACCATCCATACTCTCTCCGTCTCATTTAAATTTATACATTTTTTTTTTGGATAATTTTCATATTAATTTGTGAATTCTTAAAAAAAAAAAAAAACTTTTATGATTTTCACCCTAAGAATCTCAATATTTAAAAAAATGAATCAAAAAATAGAAAATATTTTTTTCTTAATACACATGTCCTGCTCTATGTGCAAATCTGAATGTTATAGAAAGAGTATTATTTATAGTTACTTTTATCTTCATCCTTTAATCTGTGAACTTTGATCAATTTGTTAATGATTCTTAAGGTCTCGTTTACTTCGGGATATAAGGATAACACCTCTATCTCTTGTCTTTAGATAATTTGGAGAATTAATTTTATTTTTGCTTCTTCAAATAAAGTCTGGATAAGAATATCTTTTTTTTTTTTTTATGTTTACCTTAGTACATGTCAATTAGAACAAAAAAAAAAAAAAAAATTGTAATTAACTAAAAAATAAAGCTCGAATAAGGAGGATTTCAATACCTTCCTACTTAATTTTCGAGGAGCAAACTAAATTGAGCATCTTCAGGCAAAGGAAAATTTTGAAAGAAGCCATCAATTCAGGGATAAATTCAATTGAAGAAGTTTGAATTCGACCTACAAATTGTCGACATAAAACAGTTAGTACCCTCTTACCTATTTTAATTTTGCTATTTTTGCTCGCGAAATTGAGATCTTCACTGTTGTGTAACAGATGAATAATCTAAAGAATTTACAAATAGGATTAATTACAGCAACCCCACCAAACTATCATCATTTTTGAACATAAATCACTAGATTTGTTTTCTTGGCACTGATACATACAAACTATATGTGTTTGACAGATAAACCACCAAACTTATTTTCTACTAGTTGACAGATAAATCACCAAACTTATTTTTCAACAATTTTTCGTCGGAATTCGACACGTGACTTCCGCATGATAAAATTTTAAGGACGTCTTTTCGTCCAAGCAACCTTTTTAGTAGGCCAATAGCGTAAAATTCTTCACACCTTTCTTTTCTTTAACAATTCATTTGAATCACTAACGATTATCTTCCCTAATATCTAGAATCTACATTGTTGAAGATGAGCAGCTCATCTACCTATTAAAAGGTAGCTTGGATAAAAAACATCCCTAAACATGTATCACGCGCAAGTCGTGTGCGGAATTCTGACGAAAAATGATCGAAAAATAAATTTGGTGGTATATATGCCAAACTCGTATAATTTGTATGTATTAGTGCCAAAAGAAAATTTTTAGGAATTTATCTACAAAAACGTTGATAATTTAAGAGGATTGATGTAATTAACCCTTACAGATATGGTAGACGACATATCCATTGCATTTTGATTGAGTATTGCTTCACATTATGGTTGAACAATGGTTATAAGATATCAGGTTTCGGCTACTCTAAAGCTTCTTGCTTAAATTGTGAATAGGTGTTATATTATTTATACAAATTGATGTAGATCTCAGATATGTAGCGATGATGTTGCTTGATTGTAATCATCCTTTCTTTTTGTTCGATTAATTTCGAAACTTTGTGATGGTTTAGCAGAAAGTTTCTTGAAAAGCAAATATCTTGAAGTTCAGGGTATTAAAAACTTTGCCAAAATAGCATATGCATTTACTAATATCCTTCGGTCTTGTATAATGCGTGAGAATTGAGAATATAAAAATGATATTTCTTATCTTGCTGCTAAAGATAACTTATTCAGGGAAATGAGGAGATACCTATCTCATAATTTATCTGTATTTTACCATGCTATCCCGGATAAGATAGATAGTCTGAATTTATGTATCTATCCCATAATTTATCTGTATTTTACCATGTTATCCCGAATAAGATGGATAGTTTGAATTTATGTATCTATGCAAGTAAACGTAAGATAATCCAGGATAAAAATGTGTTATCCTGAATTATCATGCGAAGTACACAAGGTCTAGTGGTATTAAAAGTTTGAGCCCCAAATTGATAGTTTCATAGAATCAATAAAAATCTTCTAAGTCCCGGTATATTTCATATGTTGTATACTTTATATATAACATACAACTATTGTTTACATTGGTAAATTCTAAGTAGGTCAAACCTCTCAGAATTTAAATGCCTTATTTATGGTCAAATCTTGAAGTCAATAGAACCTAATTAAACACAACCTCCCACCTCACCCTCAGAACAACTGTATATATATCATCGACTAACTTTTAACTTGTAGAATATTGAAATAGACGTAGATAAATTTCATAATATGCAAACAAGACATTCTAAATTTTATATATATATGTATATGTGGATTCAATGATGTATATTGACATCTTCAATAATGAATATTGTGAAGTTCTCAATTTTAAAAATAAACTTCACATATAATTATGGTCATGATTCCTTACTTTACTTTCCTCGGCCCACTATAGATTTCGGCTTCTCCCCCGCCCGACTCGTACACTAAATATGTTACGCAGAGCTACGCCCCTTGCTCTCCACCCCCAAAGTGGGTGAAACGAGAACCATTTGTATGGTTCAGGAAAAGGGGTACGTACATATTATTATATACGGTAATGGTGCAAGGATATAAACGTGAAGACTGTTTTAAACTGCGTATATTAGTTGCCCATCATTTCAGCTTGGAATATGTGACTTCAACGTTGAAACTTAAGGTTTGTTCAAGTCATGAACTTTGTAGACTTTTAAATTATTTTTCCAAATAAAGACGAAAAGAGTCTGGGAAAAGTATAACGATGCTTACCATCCAAAAGTGTAATTCTCCTCTAAAAAAAAAAAGAAAAGAAAAATATACATTGATGAATTACACTATGAAAAGTGCAATGGGTTGAGTAAACTTTTTGTATATATTGCACTATGAGTAATGGGTTGAGCTATGTAAATTATGCTCTTCGAAACTCTACAATTAGCGATCTTGTGAATATTTCTTTTGAGCAAAGTTGTTTTCTTATTACCTAGTACAAATTTTACATCCATGCAATTTGGATTCTAGATAAATTTTACGAAAATTTATTAGTATTTATGCTGAAAATATTATTTGTTTTGAAGAAATATATCATTTCTAAAAATGTATTAGTAATTGTGCTCAAATATATTACTCCCTCTGTCCCGACCTAATTGGTCTACTTTGGCCGGACACGAAAATTAAGAAAAAATTATTTTTTGTGGAATCTTTGACTTTTTCAAAGATGGAGATTAATAGTGGAGATTTTGAGGTGAACATTGTGAAAGAAATTTATCATTTATGGGCTAGGCCAATTAAGTTGGGACAAACAAAAAAGGAAAATAGGGCAATTAGACCAGGATAAAGGGAGTACTTATTTTGAAAAAGGTAAAAACTTGGGTGCATATAATGCACAATAGTGCTTAATGAACAACCAAATTCAAATTTGTACGCGGGTCGCACGTGACCCGCATGATTTTTTTTTTTTTTTTTTTGTGTTTTTACAGTAAACTTATTGTGTTCTTACAGTAGACGTATTATGTTCTTGTAGTATAGTAATTTTGTGTTTAGAGTAAACTTATTGCTGTATTCAGTAGACTTATAATGTTCTTTCAGTATAATTATTTTGTGTTCAGAGTAGACTTATTGTGTTCTTACAGTAGACTTATTTTGTTCTTGCAGTAGAATTTTTTTTTAAAAAAGGCGCGACCCGCGCGCTGAACCAGTTCGCGGACGCTAATTTTTATAATTTATATTTCAGCGATTTTTTGGAGTACATGTGTTAAATTGTAGTGATGTACAATAAGCCTATTGTACATCACATGTTACTCTTCGAAAAAAATATATTATGCCAAAAAGTAATATATTTTCTATAACAAGTCATACATAAAAGTAACATATTTTCATGGATCCGTCGTTTAACTCAAATTAACAATCTTAACATTCATGTATCTGTGTACATAAAAATTAGTATTCTTAACGCTGTTCTTGGTTTGGGCCTCCAGTTCGAAATCCAATTATGTGGTAAGCTTTAACTTGAACCAATCTTAAAAATAAAATAAAAAATGAAGAAATGTACCTTGAGTTAATTTTAGATTCATGGTCTATGAGACAAACTGCACGAATGGCAATAGATTAATGAACCGACCTTACACCCAGCAGAAATTCTTGACAATGACAGCCTATTTCCAATACGTGAAAAAGGCCAATACCGGTTAAAATGAATACATAAAGATACATACGAAAATTTATTTATATATTATACCTTGATAAAATTAAATAAAAAAAATTATACCATCGTGAAACAAGAATCCGTTTGTGGAACAGCTCGGCAGCTCATACGCGGCAACAGCATTTGGGGAGTGAAGCTGAAGCAGAAGCACAATTTCAAACATGGGGAAACTCCAACGACAGACATCACCAAGTCAAACAAAACCATGTGCTTTCTGCCATCTTCAACATCCAGATTTACTTCTTTAATTCATTACTCATCATACTTGTTGGAAATAATACTCATAACAAGACTGAATATCCTATTTTCCCAATAACACTCCTATTTATTTTAAATAGGTTCCAAAAGAATAAATATAATTGTGTTTGATTGCACTAGTCGAACATATTTTGAGGTGTTCGATTGCTGAGACCAAACACCTCACTTTCACGTGTTAAAGTGTTCGGTTGAGTACTAAAAAAACTAATTTTTTTTTTTGGGTTTATTTAAAGGGCGAGGCAATTACCTTGTTCCTCTAGATACACCTAGCTTTTTGAATGTTCGGTTAATATTGACCGGACACTTTTATAACATGAAAATGAAGTGGTTGGTCATTCCAGCCGAATATCTTAAAACATGTTGTATTGGTATAACCGAACACAATAGTATTTGTTCGGTCAAAGTAACCAAACAATTTTATGGGTGTAACATAGAAAAAAATGTGGGTGAATAACCCCGCCTAAGCGTATGTTTGTTTATGAATGAAGTAGAGTGTAAAAAATCTGAACGTAAAAATTAAAAAAATTAATATATGAATTTATTGATCTATATTTGTTTTGAGATAGAATGTGGTAAAATTTATAAAATAGTATCAAACCATCCTAAAAAAGTGATCAAATTGTATTAAACAATTACTCCCTCCATCCCGGCCTAATTGTTCCACTTGCCTTATTTGTTTGTCCCAAGCTAATTATCCTACCCCATAAATGACAAATTCTCCCACAATTTCCACCATCAAAATCTTCACATATAATCTCCACCTTTGAAAAAATCAAAGATTCTACAAAATCTGCTTTTTCCTACAATTAGCTTGGGACGAAGAGAGTATTTAAAAATTTATAAAAAATTGAATTCGAGTTTCTGGACAAACAAATTCATAAACAAATATAGTCTAAAGGAATTGAGAGCGTTAATAACCCACCTCTTTTTTAATTTATGACAAAATACTGCACTCATGACGCGAGCAGATAATGGAAAAACAATAGACAGAAGTCTTTATCCCAATATACAGTTCTATGAATCCAATCATGTTCGGAAAAGACACAAGTTCTCAATTAAATATATACATACATACATATGTATTATGCTTTTCTTTTATTTTCTTTTTAAGTTTCTTCTTTTCTTCTCGGTTCTTGTTTTTTTTTAGTCTTCTCCTACTAAAAGCTCTGTTTGTTTATGGCTGTGAGTGGCTGGAGTACTGTAGGCTGTGGGGAATAAAGTGAAATATGAGGTTGGGGTAAATAAGTGAGTGTTTGTTTATGTTGATTGGAGATTGGGTTGTGGGTTGATTATAATATAAAAGGTGGTAAAGGTGATTTGATATGTGTAATAGGTAGTTAGTGAATGATTGATTATTGATTAAAGTTGTATTGAGAATTGGGTTTGATTGATGATGTGTGTAAGAGGTAGTTAGTTAGTGGATTGATGTTTGATGTTTGATGTTTTGTTGTTTGGTGTTTAAAATAATTTATTGGGGGATTTTAGAGTTGGGCACAATATATTGTGCACAACCTAGAACCAAACACATGTAGACTGTGCTAAATTCTGAACGGCTGTGTCAATCCATAAACAAACAGGCCCTTTTACTTTGAAATAATGAAAAATAAGAAACCCATCTTTAGTGAGATGGATTAGAAAGTACCCTAACCAGTATCACCATTCAATAGGAATACTTTGTTCATATATCATAATGATATCAGAACAATGCTCTAACAAAATGCATTCACAAGACTTTTGACTCAAATAATTTGATTCACATAAGTGTTTTTTTCTATTGAGCCAGCAAGGCTACATGGCTAACAAGTCATCAACGCACACAATAGCTAAAATTCTACTTTCTTGATGTATGCAACCTTAGAATTTTTGGATAAATCGCAAAGTATCAGAAAGATGAATATTCTTCTGTTAACACCAAGGGTGGTGATCGAAACATACACATGGGCAGACGAAAACATGTCGATCAAATTAGTAATGTCAAACTAACCTTAATCCACTGTGAGAAATTCCCAGGCCTTGTGAATTTGGATGGTGATGTATGCATGACGCCTAACTGAGGAAAAGAGCACATTCAAGGAGAAAAACTTGCATTAGCAATTCATTAAGTAAACACTAAAGTTATCTGAATATTACGTTAACAGGACAATCTATATGTACATTTTACAACATCTGTTGGATAATTCAAAGACATAAGTGTACAGTAAACATAGGCCGAAAAAGTTGAAAGGAGGGGCAGCAGCACCGGAAAATGAGATGACTACTTGATTCCGCACATTTTTCGCTCTTCCCTCATGCTATCGGCTAATGAGAAGAATTGACCTTCATTTGATCATTGTATTGCAAATCTTCTAGACACTGTCGTAGTTTTGAGAGCTACAGAGACTCAAATGTCATTTTTAAGAAGCAGAAAGACCAGTTTAAGTAAGGGACTTCCCAGCCCATTCACGCTGTCTCCGCTTTTCCTTTGCCTGCATTTTGTTGAATTTCTCTTTTCCTTTTTCCAAAAGAGGGTCGTGCACTACATAATCATTCGGATCATCACTGCGTGACATGTTATTCTGCGGAACAATGCACAGCTCATGTTAGAAATTTCAAAAGTTGATACAAACACATTTTATAAAATTTCAAAACGCTGTGGTATTTAATGATAAGCTACAGAAATCATGCAACAATCCATGAAAGGCTCAGACAGAAAAACATCTTCGGAGCGGTGAACAGACTACCTTGCTGCGCTCAGGAGCAAACTTTAGTTCAACTGCCATCCAGTTCGAAAGATCATCCTCCTTGCTGCCAGTGGGTTCACTGTCTGATCCTTTGAATTTGGTTGAGAATGCTGATTTAAACTTCTCAAGTTTCGATAGAACCTAGAATAAATATTTATATATATATATATGAATACAATAAGTTATAGATTAGATAAACAAGCAAAAGGAGGTCGGAGAAGTAGTAACAGTCTGTGGAATACAACTTCAGACTTCAATACAACGGCTATATTGCACATAATAAGTTCTCATACCCACTATGTTGTAGAATACAGCGTATGCCTCTAATATAAATATATTTGAAACCACTCCTCTAATAAATTAATTCAACATTTGGATATCATGGAGAATCTGTTCCCTTATCATCTTCAAACTTGTGGATCTTATTTTGCAAGTAAGCTAAGGTTCTGGACATTTTACAGAAGGCATGCGTGTTGTCCATGAGATGCTCAACAAACTATACCAAAAAATACTGTCTCTTTGAAGTGGGTCCCAAATTCCTAAAAAAATGCCCATAAATAAACATAATTAAGTATACCTCCTCTTCATGTCCATGACGCCTGCGCTTCTTCTGCTTCTGCATCTGTCTCTCTCGTTCAGCTTCACCAAGTAACTGTAAATCTGCATCTGCAGTAGCCATGAGCTCAGCCCTGGCTTCAGAGCCTATTCCTTTCTTCTTCAGCGACAACTTATCGGCTTTTGGCGTTTCATCACGGTTACCAGCATGGGACCTGGCAAGGTGCAAAATAAATTATAGATTGAAATCTTCAAAGCAATCAGTGGGAAGAGGAGAGAGAAGAAATAGTTAATTATTAATTTCTGATAAATAAAAACCCACGTGCCACTGCTCATCAGCTCATAAAACATCAAAATAAATATAAAAAATTTAGTCGTTTGTGAGAAGTTAGGTATCAAAATGCCTTTTCAGATATATATCCCAGTCTGCAAGCTAAATGATATATGCGAGTAGACATGGACGTAACAATTCACTTGATGACATGAGTTTCCCTTATCGTTGAAGATCACCAAATTAGCCTTTCAACATTGTCTGAAAAACCGTTAGGTTATATAGTCAAGAATTAAGACAAGCGAAAATGGAGGAAACATGCATCACATAATGCTAGCTAAATTTTAACTGAGAACTTACGTGGAACTAATAAATCGGCAAAATGTGTACTGTTTCTAACTAAAAATGATTAGGAAAATGCCCAGAAAAAATCACTATACCTTGGTGGAGATGCTGCACGGTTCCGAGATGCTTTATGCTCTGCCATGAAAAAGTTAAAATTAAAATATATATTATTCAAGGATTCAACTCCAGCTATGGAGAGGAAATTATTTTGCAACGAATGAGAAAATAACACTTCTAAAGCAGATAATGGATCCATGACGATCATGGCAAAACAACTTCTTAAAACTTTTGAGCAGAAAAAATTGACAAGTTGACTCAGCATTGGAAGGCGAAGAGAGTAGTGTCACTCATTAATGAACGCAACATGTAAAGTACAAGGTCTACCCAACAGACAATATTTTTTTCAGATTACCATATGCTTAACCTATATGTTACAAATACAGGGGCAATAAAAATCTTTTTGTTTTTAGGATCTCCCTTTTCCTCAGAATTTCCATCCCTGCATTTTAACCTATAATTCTGATTGAAACATATGATAACTCCATATAATAAATTAAAGATTCCAATTCAACCCCTGCCAGTCACAGTACAATGAAGCATCAAGTTCATACTAATATATTATGCTGCAAAAGAGATTGATTAATCAAATTTAGCAAACTGTATGCTAACCATCACGCGACTCTTTCTTAGTTGGCAAGTCTCCTAGCTCCTGCCTTCTTCTTAGTATCTGCTGGCGCATTCGTGCATCAAAGCTAGCATCATCCTCGTCACTGTGATCACCTAGGGATTCGGAAAATCCAGCTCGTGATTCTTTTTTGTGCTCTTTCTTTGCAGTTAGAGCTCCCCTAACCATTAACTGTGCATCTTTTGATTTCTGGACTTCAGCTGAGTTCTGCACAAATAAGTTGCACTAGATTTGAATGCTTGAATTAACAAACTTTATAATCAAGACCATCTTCTTTTGAACATTAATTTCTTTAATGTAAATTTAAGAATTTGCACAGAACATGAGACATCCAACATATGAGTCCAGGAAGCAGAAAAAACAGTTCAACTAATTAATACAATGAATCAGTTCAAGTAGAGTGAACTTAAATCATGAATAAGATTTTGTAACCAGGTAATGCAATGATCAGAGGTAAGTGAAGGTCAGCTAAAAGAGTTTAGACTGCCTTTAGTTGGAGATTTTGCTGGTTGTGTATGCTGTCAGTCGTGAAAGCTGGTTAGTTTGATGCACCTTTTACATTCACTTTCCTCCTTCTCAGTCCAAATATATTTAACAAATAGTAGGAGCTTGGAGAAATACTAAACAAAAAGAATTCACCAGCAAATGCACATAATTACCAAATCTTTTTCAAGGCCGCCTTCCTTCAGGAGTCGGGGATCATTCAAAACATCATGACTACTTTTTATTCTAGTATTAGCAGCTGCAAGTTCCTTCTCCTCTTCTTCAGCTTCTTCCCCAAATGAAAGCAAGTTCAATTTTCTGGAAAGAGATCAAAGAAATAATAATCTTATTATTTCTCAAAATGGAACAAGAAATCACTGAGAGCATTATTATGCCCCATATCAGATGCATGCACAAAGAACTTACTTTGTAACCTTCTGTTTTGCTTCTTTCTTTTCAGACGACGGTAAAGACTTTGTGGGGATTATCCTTGGGACAATGTCATCAAATGGATTCCACAACACCTACAGCAGTTTTGAAAAGAAATTAACAAAATCTCAAGAATAATGTTTGCATAAAGGAATAAGAGAAAATTAACAAAATCTCAAGAATAAGGTTAGCTCAATTACATCAACATATTAAAAAATTAATTTAACACTATTACATCATAACATTTTATATATAAACGGAAAAAAGTAGTTCTAGAATTACTATACTACCCTAGAGATGGCAATTTAACCTGTACCCGCGGGGACCCGCCCCGATCTTTTGACCGGGGTCGGGTCGGATTTCAGGGAAACCCGAAGGTCTATGTGACCGAGTCGGGTCAGGGTCAGAATTTACATATCCCGCCCCCAACCCGCCCCGATATACTATACATTACATATATATACATAATATAATACATACAAACGTGAGTCAGTATATACATATAAGCTATATATATTATGTTTTCTAGATAAGTTTTTATATAAATATATATATATATATATGTATGGTTGGTAAATCTAATACTTGACAACTAATTAACAAATTACCTACATATATATAGTTAAAAAAAAAAAACACACACACATATCGGGTCGGGGTTGGGGATCCCCGACCCGTGTATTCCCCGTCGGGGTCAGAGATGGGGATTAAAAATTTATACCCGTCGGGGAACGGGGCGGGGTCGGGGATTAAAATTATATAATCGGGTCAGGGTCGGGGACAGCAAAACCCAGCCCCGATCCGCCCCGTTGCCACTCCTATACTACCCCAATTTCTTAAAAAATAAAAAAATAGAAAAATGTCAAGGGGACCCAGTGAACCCCTTGTCCACCTTTGGCCCCGCCTACGAAGACATACTAAGCGTAAATAATGTATTCTTTCACAGATTACTACATATGACATAACCTAGTAACGCTGGGATAAGCACGTCGCTGTTGATAGTAAAGAACAAGAAACTCCAGTCGAGGCTCCTGGGGATGTTAAGTTCACAAAATGGTCGAGACACATGAATCAAGCGAAAAAAATGTTCAAATTGTAGAGTACTCCACAGAATAAAACTGCAGATCAACGTACTGTAAGCAATGACAAAAAACAACTCTTCAACAAGATAAACTGATACCTCAACTGAAAGTATTTTAGGCAGAGGTTCCACTGGCCTATCATCTTTATCAGTCTCTACTTCACCTAAATGCAACAGATTAAATATGGAATCTCCAGTTACCTGTGCAAAGTAATCAAGTGAAATGCCAAGACGTAAGTTATAGAGTATATAGGCAGAGACATAAAGAGAGAGAGAGAGAGGACTGATAGTTATACAACTACTGTGAGCACCTTTATGACCACCTACTTATGTGGCAGTTTTTACATATGCTACATCATTACCTCATCAGTAAGTGCACACAAGTTGCTCACAGTAGTTGTCCATCATATCAAAATTATATATGTGCGTATAGGAACATGAATTACTTTTCCAAATATTGTATGCTTCTTGTCAAGCCAATCACAACGATCCAAGGTCATAAAGAACTGGCTGCCATTTGAATTAGGTGCACCAGAACCAGCACATGCTACTAATCCCCTATGCTTAAATCGTAGACGAGAATGAAATTCATCAGGGAAAACACCACCATATATACTTTCACCACCTGCCATGTACAGTATGTGCAATTGTTAGCCAAAAATAACAATTGATGATTAGACTGAAGGAAAACACGTGTTCGAATAAATATCACGATTTCAGGGTTGTATCATTAAAGGAAATTTATCAAATATGAGAATAAGAAGTGGACAACACTAAAACAAAGAACAGATACTTTAAACAATGGGAACACATAACATTATGCATTTTTACATTGAAAATAGCCTAAAGCCACACAAATCAGTTGCAAATGCAGTAAATCACTCAAAAAATAATCAGTATAAGTGTCATGGAACTTCTCCTGCTAACCACCTAAGTGAATAATTAGAAATGATTCCAGAGATAAGTCTACGTACCCGAGAACATTCCAATAATTAAAAACTCAATTTGAACTGTTGAAGCCTACTATACGCTATGATGTACATAAATAGACATTTTTAAGCTTTGAAATTACACAGAATGCCCATTAATTACGGAACTTCAGATAAGATTTTCCATACTGCAGCTTCCTGCGGCTAAACTTATGGGCTACTCAAAACATCTTAAAATGTGTGGTAAAATAAGATGTTAAAATTATAAGACGTAAAAATAAGCTCTTATGGCTTTTAAGCTTTAAAAAAATAATAAAAAAAATACCTCTAGTACATCTTATTTTCTTAATATCTTATAAGTCACACTTAAATTATACACACTTCACACACAATACACGTCATACACTCTTTTTCAACACACACTACATACTCTACACAAACACCACCATACCACATAGACTTTGCACATTAAACAAAATGTGTGTTTATGGTGGATTTCAAGTTCGTCCAAAAATTCCAGAGTTAGATCTCTTCACTCAATCGCAAGCTTATAAGCTTCATTATTCAAAAACTTTATTAACTTATAAGCTCATAAGACATCACATCCTATAAACTCTTAAAACAACTTATAAGATATTAGAGCTTATATGATGTTTAGATAAGCTTAGCAAAACACCTTAGTCTCTTTTTTTTCCCTTCCCAAAGCAATTAAAAACATTTCAATTCAGAATGCAGTCAAACAGTTCGTGTACATAAATGCACAGAGCTACAATTCAGGGTTTAAACTTCATAAGAAAGTATTAAAATGATCATACCTTCTCCGGTACCAGTGGGATCACCTCCCTGAACAAGAAATTCCTTAATCACGCGGTGGAAAACGGTGTCGTTATAGTAGCCTTCGAGGCATAACTGTACGAAGTTGCGGACGGCCTTCGGCGCTTCCTTCGGCCACAGCTCGATGTCCAGTGGACCATACGACGTCGTCAAAATCACCTTCCCCTTCGTCGGCGGCTCCAAAACATAAATTGTCGACATTAGTGATCAACTCTCAATTCAATTGTTACGGAAATTCCTTGTCTAGCACTCGGGTTTTAGTGCTGTGATGTCAGCAGGTGCTAGGGCTAAATTTGGGGAGGGTTAAGCAAATTCAAATTTGGTATCAAAACGACGGCGAAACTGGGCTCCCCGGGGCTGCGAGTCAGAGCAATACGCGTACCCCTCAACAGTGTGATTATATCACTACGACCCCTATTTGCTCTTCTTCTTTTTCGTTTTTTTCTCCTTTTGACTAGGTTTATCAACAAACCTGACAACACAACTTATAATGAAATATGTGGAAATACTCTCGCAGGTCCTGTCAGGCCTTGTCAATCCTCTTTTTTACTTACTTAACTTTTTTTTTGATGAAATGTCCCAAAAGTAGTGTGCTGCCAGTTTTACCCTCCTGGTAATTCAGCAATTCGATAACTTGAAATTGGCTGTGACTCACAGCTTTCATCTCATGTAAAGATTGAAATTTTTTGTTGTGTACCATTTTAGTAATATCATGTAAGATGAAATGGGAATATCGTGTAAATTATGAAATAATAGCTGAATTACCGTTTTATCCATATCGTGTAAGCAATAATGGTATTCTCGTGTATCTCGTGTAAATTTTGAAAATATTGCTGTGTTCAATTTTATCCATATCGTGTAAGCAAAAATCGGACTCTCGTGTAATCTCTTGTAAATTTTGAGATTCTCGTTTAAGAAATTATCGTCTAATCTCGTGTAAGAAATTATCGTGTAATCTCGTGTACAATTTTATCCATATATAACAGGAGAAATTCTCGTGTAATATCTTATCCATATATCGTGTAATAAATTCTCGTGTAATATTTTGTTAGTATTTAAATTCTCGTGTAAGAAGGTCTCGTGTTATCTCGTGTAAGAAATTCTCGTGTAATCCCGTGTAAGAATTATCGTGTAATCTCGTGTACAATTCTTGTAATCTCGTGTAAATTTAGAAATTATCGTGTAAGAATATCGTGTAAGCAATAATAGGATTCTCGTGTAATCTCGTGTAATTTTAGAAATCTCGTGTACTAGGATTCTCGTGTAACAATTTAATTTGGAAACTGTGTACAATTTTACTCCTTGTATAATTTTAGGGATATCATGTAACCTACAAAAATACTATTCAAACTTTACATGAGAGAAGCTCATTCTCGTGTATCAATGGAGGAACAGTCAACTACCCCTTCTAATTTTGACGGTGGCGCCGGCGGTGGCCGGCAACACGGAGGAGATGACCGGAATTTGGGGATGCCCGCGATGGTGGGAGATGGTGGAGCCGATCGAGAAGGTGAACGGCGTCGCTGCTGTTGCTGTTGTGGCGATTCCCGAGACGTCCACATCTGCAGATCCCGCCGGAATTACGGATCGGGTCGTCGGAGAAGATGACGGCGCCGGAGAGGTTGGTGAAGGCTTTAATTAATTTTTTTTTTATTTGGAAACTAGGGTTACACAAGATAGAAAACTAGGGTTACATGAGATACACGAGAATCAGGATTTCTTACACGAGATAAACTTATGTTCTTACACGATGTTACACGAGAAATGTATTAGTTACACGAGAAACATTATAAAATTACACGAGCTTCAGGATACCTTACACGAGATAACATGTTAAGTTCTTACACGATGTTACACGAGAAATGTTTTACTTACACGAGAAACATTTGAATTTTACACGAGATTTAGGATTCCTTACACGAGATAACATGTTAATTTCTTACACGATGTTACACGAGAAATGAATTAGTTACATGAGAAACATTAGAACTTTACACGAGAATCAGGAAATGTAATAAACGAGATTATATTACACGAGATTCCCATTACTTACACGAGATACATGAAATTAGAAACTTACACGTGAATAATTTAATGTATTAAACGAGATTACACGAGGATCAATAAACTTACACGAGATGACTTAGTATTGTGAACTTACACGAGATACATGAGATTAGAAATTTACACGAGAATAATTCAATGTAATAAACGAGATTACATTACACGTGAACATTAGTATTGTGAACTTACACGAGATACATGAGATTAGAAACTTACACGTGAATAATTTTATGTATTAAACGAGATTACACGAGGATCATTAAACTTACACGAGATTTATTAGTATACATGAGATTAGAAACTTACACGTGATTAATTTTATGTTTTAAACGATATTACACGAGATTCAGTCAACTTACACGAGATTAATTTTAGTTTACATGTGATTATTAGTATTTTATACTTACAGTAGATACCTTATTGTTTACACGAGGAGCCTTTAACTTACACGAGATACATTATAGTTTAAACGAGCTTATTAATAGTGTTTAGTTCCAGGAGCAGCCTTATAGTTTACATGAGATTATTAAATTACACGTGAATAACTTTATGTTTTAAACGATATTACAGGAGATTAATTATCTAATATTATCTTAGTAAATATTAAAAAAAAATTATACTCGATAATAAATTTAATAGAAGATTTCACTATTTAAGATCTTTTACTTATTCATTATCTAATATTATCATTGAAATAATTAATAAAATATATTGCTTAATATAATATTTTTCTTAATAATTATCTTACAAAAATTTAATAAAATATTTTACTTAACATAATTTGTTCCTTAGTAATTATCTAATTTGATCTTAGAAAAAAACAATAAAACACAAGAATATTAAAAAAATAATATTCTAATATTATCTTAGCAAAAAATTATTAAAATATTGTACTACACAAAACAAATTTAAAAAAATTTAATAATTAACTTAATATTTATCTTAATAAAATTTAAAAAAATTTAATAATTATCTAATTTCATCTTTGAAAAAATTTAAAAAAAAATTAATAATTGACTTAATATTTAGAAAAAATTAATAAAATATATTACTTAATAAAATATTTTACCATTGTAATTATCTAATATCATCTTTGAAAGAGACGAGTCCCTAGAAACAATAAAATTGAAGAGTCAAGTATAACATACCCAACTTAGTCTATATTTTTGTTAGTTTGGAATTGTGATTTGTAATATTCTTTTCAATAATATGCGCCAAAACAGGGTATTTGGCCTTGGCGGAGGCCAAATTTACGCCGTCACAAAGCCTACATAAATGGCTATTTTAAGTTTGATGTCCTAAATGAGATCAGAAAGGAGTTAGAAGCTGCTGGAGATGATGCACTAGTAGAGTTTGAGCGTTCATGCTTCGGGAAGTTGTTACACATCCCTACTGAGTCTACTTTCCCTCAAGCTGTTGTACACAGTTTGATCGTATCCGAGGTCATGAAGCCTGATTGTTCGGACGACGAGTTCTGGTACAGAATTGGCGAGAGATACCTTAGATTCTCGAAGTTCGAGTACGCACTAGTGACCGGCCTCAGTTTTCGTGATATTCCTTTTGACCCGAGGAATCCTCCGCCTATCCCAGAAGATGGTTTTTACGAGACGGTTGTCCGTAGAGATGATCGCCGAAAGATTAAGATAGGTGCGCTACGGAAACGGTTCGTAGCTGGAGAATTTAGAAGAAATCCAGCACATGACGTGGTCATCACCAAGGTGCTCCTGATATACATAAACTTGTTTGGGCGAGACCAGTCGCAGTACTCGGTCGATGATTGGGTATGGTCCTTAGTGGAGCAACCGGTTTTGTTTGATAGTTTCCCTTGGGGGAAATACAGTTACCAGATATTGGCCTCCTTATTGCCCAATGTCGGTCTTAATTTGGAGGACAGTTGCGACAGCGGCGGACGACTGGTCTATCACTTCTATGGATGTGAGCTTGCGTTTATGGTACGTGTTTACCTTTAATGTATTAGGGCTTAGAAAATAAATATATTTGAAAGTGCTGATATAAATTTTCTGGTAGGTGTGGGCTCTGGAGGCTATTCCCGCGTTGGCACGTAAATGCGGTACCTCCATACCCGAGCCACATCTACAGACCCCCCGATGGCTTCGATGGCGATTTTCCTCGACGACTGAGGATTAGAGCTGGCAAAACTGGCCCGGCCCGATGGGCCGGCCCGTTTAGCCCGAAATATAGAGCGGGCCGGGCCGGAATATTAGAGGCCCAAAAAAATTTGGGCTTTTTTGGCCCGGCCCGAACGGACTTTTCTTTTGGCGGGCCAAGCCCGGCCCGGCCCGAAGGCCCGCGGGCCGGCCCTATGGAATTGAATGTTTTTCCCCTCACTAATCGAATAAGAAAAATTTAGGAATTAGGTAATATCTTGTGTACTATTTGAAACCTGTTTTTCTTTTTTCTTTTTCTAGCATAGCATAAATGTATCTATTTACCGAGAAATTAAAACATTTGACTAATTTAATACTCTATTTCTTCAGTTTTATTAGCCGAAGATGGAAAATGAATTGGATCCAAGCATGCTCATTAATTTAATTATTATGTGTCGAAAAATGAAAAATTGATTAACATGTAATGTAGTATAGTACGTACACAAAAATTAAATAACTTGTGACGTGTAGTATATAACTATATATCATCATCCATTCCTTCTTTTATTATTATTATTATTAATATTATTGTTATATGTGGGGTTTGAGACATGCCTATAGATTAATAGATATCATTCCATTTTGCAACGAATAGTAATATATTATCTTCCGATCAAGTTTTTCTTAAGAGAATTAAACTGAAGTTCGCCTCAGTATATAATTTTACTTCATGGTTAAAGTAATAAAAAAGAAAAGAAAAAAATTCATTGGTGGGCTTTTTTGGCCCGAAAGCCCGATGGCCCGAGGTCCTCCGGGCCGGGCCTAGCATTTCTAGGCCCGAAATAAATCGGGCCCGGCCCGACCCGCCCCAAAATTTCCCTTGGCCCGACAAGGCCCGGCCGGGCCGCCCGAATTGCCACCTCTACTGAGGATGTCCTCGGGCAACCTACAGTTGAGGTATTTACAACTTTAGTTTAGTTGCATTTTAAGTATTACAGTCAATATAATAATTGCAACGCCTTATTTATTTATTTATTTTGTACTAAAATGTAGCTTGGGTGTCTTGAGACCCTGGTGCCCAATGTAGAGGAGGTCACGGCTGATTATTGGGTATCTGTTGCGGCTGATCTCCGAGATGGGGTTGTACAATACGTCCCCCGAGAGTTCAAGGGTCAGAGTAAGGGCCCGACAATCAGAGAAGGGGACCCTGAGGAAAGGTCCCGTCCTATTGGTGCGAGGCGAGGTCCTCGAGGTCCACGAGGTCCGCGGGGCCCGCGAGGTGATCGAGGTGGACGTAGGGGTCGTGGTCGTTCTGCTGTTGTTGCGGTTTCAGACGATCAGCCTGGTGGAGTTGTAGGGAGTGGGACACAATCAGGAGGTGACGAGCCGGAGCAGCCGGAGCCTCGAGTGGCGAAGAGACGTAGGGTAGGTGGTGCTTCTAGTAGGAGGAGTTTGTCTACTGTTCCAGAGGGTGCATCGACGCAGCCGAGTCATGTGGAGCACTTGTATACGGGACCGACCACTGAGGTTCCCATTATGACCACTTCGGTCTTGCATGCGGGAGTAGCTGGTCCAGTCTCATCAGCAGGTGTGATGCACCCTGGTGAGACTTCCATGTGTGTTGGGGACATACCTGAGGCCATTCCGGCACAGGGGCCGGTTCCAGAGGCGCATCAGCCCTCTCCTCCTCGTATTAGAGATCTAGACACTCTCTTCATGGAGTTGACGAGGTATATTGACGCATCAGCCCTTAGTGTATATAGATTTAGTACAGACGAGTCCACATTACCTGTTCAGTTGGATGACTGTTGATTTTTTTTTTTTTTAATTACTATTGTATAAACTCTCATTTTGCTTGTTACTTTAAACTTTATTAAATCAAACGTACAAGTTCATTTTTTTTCCTTCAACTTTATATGAAAAACAATTTAGGGTTTAGAGGAAATGACAACAGAAACAAGAATAGAATATAATAAAATAAATACGTGTCAAATAACAAGTCATTTATAGGATTAAGAACAAGCTGATGATTTTTTATAAATTGAAAATAAGCAAGTGACGTACTTATGAATCCAAACAACATTTCACGGTTGGAATACAATCTCCATTGCCCGAAACTTATACTCACCTTCTTCTTGGTATGCATAAACAAAGTCACCCTCTTTAAGGAACCATGTCTGCCACTGTGACTCAGACGCTAAAATGAAGTTATCGTCTTCATCCCAAACAACGTCTGGTGTGTTTTTCATCCTCGTGAATAAAATATACCTCCTATACAAGAAGGCTACTCTGGTGCGAACGTCGTTGGTGGTGAAGGACCGCTGATCGGCAAATCGCTCTCGTAAAAGACACCGGATCGCTACATAACTTAAATAGTTTGGCTCATTGGGATTTGGAAGCCAAAAACCCAATTCTCTTTCCCGACGTATGTTGCTAAGGATGCAGTCATCCATCTCCGGTGTCCAGTTGGATCCGTCATAGAAATATATATTTTGAATGGTAAGAGGGTAAGTACGTGGGGCGTTGGGAACTGCCATTCGGAAATCTAAAATCGGATAACGGTTCAAAGTTTTTCTTAGTGGTATGGATTAGGGTAGGGGGAACTAGTGGTGGAACAGGTATTTTTATAGACGGTCTCGTTCAGAATTATTTCATTAAATGTAATGCTAGTATAGTAGCACAAATACCGAGGTAAGTCACATTTACAGCTTTATCTACATAGCGCTGAACTAAGTAAACAAGCACGCGGTTTTGCCCATAGTGAAACACACAAGGAAAATATTTGATAGATCAACATTAAACTAAACAAAGAGTAAGAGACATTCTTAAACAGTTCGATGAAAATAAAGCGTACAGAATTAAACTAACAACATCTGGATAGATTTAATGAAGAGGTCCTGGGCTGTAGTACCCCGTAGTTGTTAGGTGACTATGATCTTCAGTTCAAACAGCGTCATTGGACTGACTGAACACGTACTCCATCGTCCGATACATTCGCTCACCTTCTTCCTCGTACACTCTAGCAAACACTCCGTGTTCGCTGAACCATGCTTCCCACTGTGGTTGTTGAGCCACTATTCTATTGCCGGCCTCATCCCAAACAACGCCTGGTGTGTTGATCATCTTATGAAAGATGGAAAACCTTTTGCGTAACCAAACAACTCTAGTTTTCACGTCTTCCGAAGTGAAACCTCTTCTTATCCAGGGGTAATTCTCACGTAACAAGCATGCCGATGACACATAACTTTGGTGATTCGGCTTTTCTGGATCTGGATCCCAGTATTCCATACGTTTTTCATGATGTAAACTACGTAGGATGATTTCATCCATCGCCGGTGTCCAAAGTGTATCCCAATTAAAATACAGATATTGTAGACTGGAGTCTTGGATGAAATTAAAATCTGCCATGTAGAGGAAACTTCACAACGTATTATTGTAGGTAGTATTAGTAGTTTTTCAAGTGTAGTTCCTTCATATATATATATACATTTCATGAATAAACAAGCACACTCCTAATGTAGTAATATCACATATGAAATACTTGGTATGATTATCTTTTTTGTGATTTGTTACAGTGACGTACTATTTGACAACACATATTTACACGATACTTTATGTAAGAGTGGACATTACAGCTGCCGATTTACCAACAAAAGCAACACCTCCTGTTCCACGAAAGACAAGTCATTTGTGTATGACGTGACAACACTACCAATACACGCTATCTCATAAAAGACCGTATATTTGGGTACGGTTGGACAACACATCCAATACACGCCATCGCATGTAAGACATGTCAATTCGTTAAGATGTGACAACACAGGCTACACGTTCCTCCATGCTAGACTGGTCATTTCGCTACGACATGACAATACAGGCAACACTTGTACAAGCATCACCGGTCGAAAAGATACGACATGACAACACAAGCACTGATAGGACCTGAATCACGTGACGCCCACTAGTAATAGTGTTGCTCAGACGCTATAAATATATTTGATAGTCTGTATTGAATAAAACACCCTAAATACTCACAACAATGAATAATTCTAATCGTAGAACAAGATCTGGTACTGATAATCTTCAACACCGCATGTTCTACGACAGATATTGGACAAAAGATGTCGATGAGACTTTCATCAAATTTTTGGCGATAGAAACGCGTAGGGGGAACTTCATCCTATGTGGGGATCACACCGCCGTGTTCACTGAAGCAAGATCGTATTTTTATGATATGCATAATCGCTTGTATTCAATGGATTATTTCAGGAGCAGATTAGACGAATTGCAGAATCGATACAGGGCATTTAAAGCGTCGACTTCCATGGAGGGTGTTGTCCACAACAGCCAATCGAACGTCATGCATATCCCGCCTAACATATTGCAGCAACATTTCCAGGTAACACCTCTAAATACTTAATCAATCCATATGTAGAATAATATAATTTAGGTTAACATACACCTTTTTTATTTTATCTATGCAATTTTCTGATACTGTGCAAACTGTTGAAGTACGACACGTATGCGCAAGCTTATCGCCATGAAGGTGAAAGCATGTGGGAAACCATGGAGATGATTTTTGGGGTTCCACCAGACCCACCAGTGCGGCTCAATTAATGAACAGAGTTTGGTGTGTTATATGCGTCTGCAAGTTTGATAAAATCTAATATTCAGGGACATTTGTTCTAGGGCGTAGGACGTGTAATGTTTGATTACATATTAAATTTACTATGTACGCAAATTACCCGTTTTCCTGCAGCAACTATATTTAGACCGGCTTCAATGAATTGATATAATTCTTTATCTTAACATTTCTACATCTGGTAGGTTTTGTTCAAATGGTCGTGACACCTAAACACATATACTCAAATCCCTATAAAAGATACAAATTTTAAAACTTAAATGCTAATAAATAGTTCTTCGTTCAATGTGAGCACTATTACATCGATTATAAAAAGAGAGTCCTAAACGATGAATGAAGAACATAAAAACTCCGTCAACAATAATGGACAACCTCTGCACCGTGGTAGATACATTTGGGCCGTCCAAACTATCCAAAATTTACTTCCGGACCTGATTTAACAGAATTGTGATTAGTAATAAAATATAAATCAATAAAGTGTGGAGATAAATTATATGAAAATACACAAACCCTTCGATTTACTCTGGTTGGGGCGTCTGGTTCAGGTCTAGATCTGGCCACTCGTTCTGTTTATGCAAACGCAACGGACATTTTTGCTTTGTATGATCAATCATCCGACAAAAACTACACCTTCTCTCTCTGCGGGTCCCAGTGGGCGGCTGAATTTCCTCAGTCAGGGAAGGAGGTGGGGAAGGACAAAAACAACTAGCCACATTATGACCTTCTCCTTTGCACCGACCACAGAGTTGAGGCTTCCTTTTGGTAGTTGACTCTGCCGCTAACTGATAACGCTTTTCCTTTGGGCGACCGGCTTGTCTATGCTTATCTGGTGGCTCGCAAACCTTAGCCTTAATGTCTTTGGACACGTTCCACTGACTAGGGTCAGGCACGGGGTAAACAATGCCCGCATACATATTTCGGAGACTTTCAAGCTTGTAACAATCGGCCACGTAGGCGTGCATGTCGTGCCTTACCCTCCTGTCAGTTCAAACCAAATTAAAACAAAGTAAAAAATAAAGACGTCTATTAATAATATGAGTTATAGATATAACAACAATATCATCTTCCCTACCTAATTGCAGTCGTTGCATGAGGACAGGGGAATAAGTCAAACTCGAACATCTTGCACGAACATGCCTTCCGCTTCAAGTTCACAACAAAGACCTTCCGATCGTCGACTACCTTGAAGATCCATGAGTCTAAGCCGGTTACAGTGAACTTCATTCCAGCCTTAATGTTCTTCGATAATCTAGCAGCAGCATCATCTGTCAATGGCCCGACCATGAGTTCTGCAGCAGTTCTTCTTTCAACAAACCATTTCTCAATAATAGACCTGATAACTTCTAGAACTGTGCAAACTGGTAAGCGTCTGGCCTTCAAGATCCGGGCATTAAAGCTCTCCACAATGTTAGAATTCATAATGTCAAACCTTCTAACAGGACACATCGACCGAGCCCACCGCTGAAAGCCTTTATCCACCAACAGTAAGAATGCTTTTGGTCTAATTGCTTGAATGGCCGAAGACGTACTTTTGGAATTCCTCCACCTTGTATGTATATGCTGCTTTGAGGAACAACTCCATAACTTGTTTACCATAAAGGCCGAGATTTTGCTTCATGTGGTAAGTACATAAACCATGGATGGTAGATGGAAACACCTTTTTAACTGCTGCCGCTATACCAAGGTGACCATCCGAAACAATGATAAGGTCAGTGGGACACCCATATGACTCTCTCAACCGAAGCAAAAACAAACTCCACGATTCCTCCGACTCTACTGAATCGATTCCAACTGCCAGTGGAAATATCTGGTTGTTGGCGTCCTTGGTTACAGCAACAAACACTATACCCTTGTAGGAACCTTTCAGGTGAGTCCCGTCAACAACAATCACGGGCCGTCCATAACCAAACCCAGCTCTACAAGCACCTAGTGCATAGAAGACAGATTTGAACCTCTGAAGACTGTCTACTTCTTCAACGGTGATAGTTTCTGGATTTGCTTCCTTAAGCAATTCTACGAACAATGGAATCATGCGGAACGACTCTTTTTCATCCCCGTAAATAGCAGCAAGAGCATGGTGCTTGGCCTTAAGTGCAAGGTCGTATTTGATTTCAAAAGAGTGATCCGTTTGCATTTCAGATATCATATCCCAAGTATTTAGGACAGAACCCTCGCACCTTAAATCCTTTTCGAAGAAAGAACCTAGCACCTTAGAAGAGATTGATCGGGGTGCACTGCAGTTGGGGTCCAACATACAGTCATGCTCAACAAGTCTCCGAACTGTCCAAATCCTGCCAATTCCATTGGCCAATAGACGGAATGGACAACCTTCAAATTTACATATAATTAGATAGCGTACCTTATCCGATTTTGACACCCTGAACTCAGCTTGGTTGTGTATGTGATAGATACCCACAGCTGTAACGAGCTCCTTCTTTGTTTCGTACACGGCCCCCTCCATTAACACACTGGACGAACAAACAGATACTGATTCATCAGCTGTCGGAGATGAGACCACTGGCATGACGGGGATTACCCACCTCCTTTTTGTGACGCCATCTGTGGGGAGAATGTTTTCATTTGAGAAATAGTCGCCCCAGGATCCTCCAATATCTTGTGATGGTACAGAGTGATCCACATTACGAATTGGCAAACTTAGAAATCCACAGTAATCCGTGAACGTCTGTGTATCCTTCCTTGCATCTACACCATACAAATTATTCATTTCCGACTGGATGTTCTCACAGACAACATCATCATCGTCATCATGATAAGGAAAAGGTTGACAACCAGCTGATACATCCACGCCACGAGCAGCATTCCTAAAACTATCATCAACCCCTAAATCAACAACAAATTCTTCAGATGCATTTCTATCGACCCCCAACACTTGGGTATCGATCTGTGGAGTTGAACTGGGGCCGCCAAGGTCTCGTGTGGAATTGCCCAAGTGTTGGGAGTGGAATGTGTAGCCACCACCGTATCTCGACTGATTAGTACATTCAACATAATTTCCGCTAAACCCTCCAACACTACACACATCTCTCCCGCCAACTATTGCCTTTAAGGTAACGTATATAACAGGATCCTCATTCGATGCCAAGAGATATTGCACATCAATGTCATTTTCAGCTTCAACTTAACAATTCTACTCCCATTGCTGTCCAATGAAGCTAAGACATAAAGAACTTCATTTGTATCAGCTTGGACGATTGACTGGATGCGTTCTAGTAGGCTCGTATAACTTATACCACCCGGCGGCACTGGGAGTACTTCTTCAACACCGTCCTTATATTCAAGTTTTTCCCAATGCCCACCGAAACAAACTACTATCCGTTTCCAGCTCATCTATTTCAAAAAACATATGACAAAAATTAATTAGTGCATGTAATAAAACACATAAAATTTCGACAAAAATAAATTATGCAATATTAGATAATTATTAAGTGTAATAATTTATTAATTTTTCACAAGTTAATATTACATAATTATTAAGTAAAAGATTTCATTAAGTGTAATAATTTATTAATTTTTTCTAAGATAATTATTACGTAAATTATTTTATTAAGTGTAATAATTTAAAAAAAATTTCTAACATAATTATTAAGTAAATGATTTTATTAAGTGTAATAATTTATTAATTTTTTCTAAGATAATTATTAGGAAAAATATTTTATTAAGTGTAATAATTTATTAATTTTTTCTAAGATAATTAGTAAGGAAAAGTATTTTATTAAGTGTAATAATTTATTAATTTTTTCTAACATAATTATTAAGTAAATGATTTTATTAAGTAAAATATTTTAATATTTTTTTGTAAGATAATTACTAATTAAATTTTTTTATTAAGTAAATTATTAAAATATTATATTAAGTAAGTTATTATTTTAATTATTAAAATATTTTATTAAGTGAATTATGTTAATCTCGTTTAAGATGATTAATGTCATGTGTAACATCTAATCTCGTGTAAGCAATAATGCATCTCATGTGTAACATGTTAATCTCGTGTAAGATGATTACCCTCATGTGTAACATTTAATCTCGTGTAAGCAATAATACATCTCATGTGTAACATGTCAATCTCGTGTAAGCTGATTACTATCATGTGTAACATGTTAATCTCGTGTAAGATGATTACTCTCATGTGTAACATTTAATCTCGTGTAAGAAATAATACATCTCATGTGTAACATGTTAATCTCGTGTAAGCTGATTACTTTCATGTGTAACATGTTAATCTCGTGTAAGAGGATTACTCTCATGTGTAACATGTTAATCTCGTGTAAACTAAATACTCTTACGTGTAACATGTTAATCTCGTGTAAACTGATTACTCTTACGTGTAACATGTCAATCTCGTGTAAGATGATTACTCTCATGTGTAACATGTTACTCTCGTGTAAAGTAAATAGTCTTACGTGTAACATGTCAATCTCGTGTAAGCTGATTACTTTCATGTGTAACATGTTAATCTCGTGTAAGCTGATTACTTTCATGTGTAACATGTTAATCTCGTGTAATCTCGTGTAAGGGATATTCTCGTGTAATATCGTGTAATCTCGTGTAAGCAGTTTTCCCATGTAATTTTTTGTATTCTCGTGTAATCTCGTGTAATCTCGTGTAACTCATGCAAATCTCGTGTAAGCAATTTTCTCGTGTAAAACTGTCATTCACATAGCAGAAATGAAAAAAAAAAAATTAAAATTTAAGGGGCAATAACTGAGCAATGGTACACAATTGGAAGCAAAATACACACCTTCGAAGTGGAAACTGTACACGATTAGTGGAATCGAGCCTGAATCCAAATGCTGCAAAGCTTCGAAGATTTAAATTGTTTTGAGAGCTGTGAAGTGAGAGTGGCGAGGGGGGTGACAAAAGAAGAGTGAAATTGGGGAGGGTGAGCTAACTTTAATGCAGGGGTAACTTGGGGTCTTCACACGAAAAGGGGTATATTGTAAGTAAAAAAGTGAGGTAAGTAAAAAAGAGGGTTGACAAGGTCTGACAGGGGTACAGTGACTTTTCTCCCATGAAATATTCATTTCTCTATCCTCCACATACACAATATATTCCACAATCTAGAAAATATATTTTTATACTTTATCAATAATTCAACATTTTAATAAATATTAATTTCTTTTATCTAAATACATAACCTATTTCCTGATAAAATCAATATTTTTGCTAACGTTATATTTCGGGCCGGGTCGGGCTAACGTCATATTTCGGGCCTGGTCGACCGGCCCAAAATTAGGTCGGGCCTAAAATTAGTCGGTCCGGCCGGGGGTATTTTCAATTCTTATTTAAACTAATCTTCCAGGGATAATATATATTTAAATTTATAACTTGTTCGATATTGTTCGGTACGGTTCAGTACAGTTTTCGGTTCGGAAAATTAAGAAATATCCAATTTCATAATAAGTAAATAATCGGTTCAGTTCGGTTTAGAAATGTTAAGTAGTTGACGGATATTTTCGATTCGTAACTAATTCAGTCCGGGTTTCGATCCAATTTCGATAATCTTCAAGCTCCATGCACAATCCTAATGTCAATATTAGGTTCTACTTGTGGAGAAAAAATTAAGAATTTCTAAAATAAAAATTAATTTTTGTAAAATAAAAATTATTTTATTAATTTATTATTAAAATTATATCCAATAAATAATTTAATACGACCAAAGGGGTAGTGACATGTGGCAGGTTGTGGAATATGATTGGGTCCACAACCAGGTTGTAGAAAGGTCATGAGAAAGAAGGCATTTGCATTTTTATTTAATGGTTGAATTATGGTGACCCTGACCCCAGGGTCACAAATGAACATAGCCTTAAACTCACTTTATCAACAACCTCCCACAACCCAACCTATCAATAAAATATTTATTTTTTTCTCCTCCACATACACAAGTAACACAACCTACTCCACAACCTAAAAAATTAATTTTCACACTTTATCAACAACCCACACAACAACATTTTAATAAATATTAATTTCTTTTATCCAAATACATAACTTATTTCCCAATAAAATTAATATTTTTGCTACGATTTAATAATTGCATATTATTTTTCGCACTTTTTCTAATACATTTAAAGGATAAAAAAATATTTTAATTCCGTAATAACAATAAGTTGATTTGTTTTTCGGTACGTTTAAAATAACATGCTAAAATAATAACCAAATTAAAATTGCAAAAGCTGAATTACGAAATTGAAAACATAAATTAAGCTACAAATACATGTCTGAAATACTATATTATAAATATAAAAGATACAACTTGTATTTTTAATTAGCGAGACCGAATTTTACAAATAGAGGTGGCTATTCGAGTTGCCCGACCCGGTCAGGCCGGACCTGTTGGGCTAACCCCATATTTTTGGGCTGGCCAAAATTTGGTCAGACCTAGATATAGTCGGTCTGACTCATGGTATTCCCCTATAATATACTAACATTATCAGATTGGACCCGGGTTCGCCGGGCTTTTGGCCCATCGAACCGGTCCGGACGAGCCAGCTAGTACTTCGGGTCTATATTATATGGTCTAACTCATCTAAAATATCGGACATGTCCATCTATTTATAAAAGAAAAAAATAAAGAGCTTCAAATTTTAATTCAAAATATGTCAACATTAGATTCTATTTGTAGAGGGAAAAAAAAACAAGATTTTTTTTTTAAAATTTTTATAAAGTAAAAATTATATTATTTATTTATTATTAAAATTATATCCAATAAATAATTTAATACAACAAATAAGATACCGACATGTGGCAGGTTGTGGAATGGATTCAGGTTGTGGAATAGGTTGAGGTCATGAAAAAGTTGGTCATTCTTCATTATTCTTTTTATTAGATTTTTGTAGTGACTCCCACGACCCAAGCTGGGGGTCATTGTTAAAGCTGGTTTTAGGGAATACTAGTAAGTGCTCCCGTGCGATGCACGGGCTATTTTTTTTTTTTTTAAGAGTAAATCAATATTAATATGAACAATATTTTTTATTAAAAATGCATTTTTATTTGATAATATATAACAAAAAGAGAAATGGTTAAAATTTGTTATAAAGAAAACTTTTGTGTTCTTTTGCAGTGTTATTCATTCCTTGCCTCTTACTCCAGAAAATCAGTTTTTCCACTAATAAAAATATATTTTTACTTTTTCACGAATTTCTTACTCGTATCTTATTCCAGAAAATTATTATTTTTTAATTTCATTCGTTTATTTAGCTTCTCTTGTCTATATCAAAACATTTCATATTAAATTATAATAAATTTTGAATAGATCACACTGATTGATAATAATAAATAAAGTGAACATACATAATCCAGAATCTGATATCATTGAACAGATTGAGAAACAAAAAGTTTCAAATCTAACATCAGTTAATAGGGTTGAGAAACAAATAATCTTAAGAATTATTCTTATATATAATATTATATTAGTTTACGTACAAAATATCTTCTAGAAACAAAAAAAAAAATAAAAAAAATTTAAGGATTATTCTTATATAAACTATTTTATTAGTTTACCTACAAAATATCCTCTATTAGAATTTTTTTTTAAGAAAGATATAGAAAATACAATTTTATTTTAGGATGAACTGAATCTTCATAGTCCATATGATGAGCTCATTCATATAAATAGAGTTGGATTTGTATTTAGAATTTTAAAAGACATACATGACCTCAAATCTTTCAATTTTTTATCCAATAATCTCCTATATCCATAGAATGAGCTCATTAATAAAAGTAAAGTTGGATTTTGATTTGGATACTTAACAGACATAAAGAAAAATTAATGAACTAAACTAATAAAATACTTTATATAAGAATAATCATTAAGAAAATATATTATTTTCTCAATCTTATTAAATTGTATTGCAATTCTGGATTGTATATCTTCGTTGTTTGTTTATTATTGTTAATCAGTATGATCTATTCTAAAATATATTATAATTTAATATTAAGATTTTGGAGAGAGATGAGAGAAGGAAAAAAACGAATGAAATTAAGTATTTTCGGAAAAAAATCTGCCATAGTGAATTTTTTTATTTTTCTAGAGAGTAGAAATAAAACGGATAAAATAATTTATGGATAAAATAATTTTGGGAAAAAAATATTTTATAGTGGAAAAAAAACTAAAAAAACTAATTTTGTGGAATAAGAGGTGAGGAAGGAATAAAAAATATATGTAGCATATTTTTTTGGTGGAGTGTGTTAGCTGGTCATATAAAAAATAGCCCATGCATCCTGCAAACCACTGTACATGTTACAAAAGTTATAATCTTCCTAATTGTATCCGTAGACATAGTGATTGATTTTTCTAAATAATTGTTATGTGGGTGGCGATTTTATATGCAGATTAAGAAATTAGAAATCAGATTTTATAGGCAAATTAAGAAATCAGAAATCATATCTAATTTTTTTTTTTTTTTGGAATGATTTGTCAATTATGTAACAGATATATTCAATTGAACATTACATATTATTGTATATCAAAAGATTGATAAACAAATCCTGTTTTTGGTAAAATGTTGATTCTTATATTAATATACACATTATAATTATAATTCATATTCCTATAATTTTAAAATCACGTGTATTTCGAGTTTTGATTTACCTGGTCTTTCAAAATATATATTAGTTCAAATTTATATGTGATTTCATTTGTACAATAAATCAATATATTATATAATTTTTTCTCCAATTGATGAAATAATCAATTTAACCTTATATCATGATATTATGTATATGGGGTGTTTCTTCTTAAATATACTGCATATGGTAAACATTGTTGCCTGAGTTTTGTCAACGTCATTTTATTGTAAACATATATTGTAATAACAGAAAAAAAAAGGGAACAAAATTAGAATTTCAATTGAAGCTGATACATAAAGTGTTTTATATAGAAAATAAAAAATTGAATTCTACTACAATAAAATCAGAATTATTCTTCGATCTCGGTTGAACCTCCGATGAGTTGATTATTTCTAATCTTTTCCCAATATTGTAAACGGATTGGTTGTATTCATGTTATAAACAAAATGAAAAGTTTAGCACAATATATCAACAATAATATAGACAATCCACATAACAGAAATTAGAAAAATCAAATTTGTTTTGATGATTAAATATTACCGTAGAAAACGATGATGGTAGATAGATTTGAATTCTATAATCATCAAAGTTCTTTTCGCCAGAATTAAGATTCAGTGTTGCTGATTTTTTTTCTTATTCTGATTTGCAGGTAGTCCTTTTGGAGCATCCATTGTAAAATACCTATCAAAGTTACACTGAATGAAAGATGGATGAAGGAATATGAATAACAGAAATTCGAATCAACAAATGTGAATAGAAATAGTGGAAATAATTGCAAAATAAAGCTATTGCAAAATGAATAAGAAATAGAAAATACCTGCAAACGTGATTCTCATTTACTGAACACTTTGTGAATTTATAGGAGAATTTATGTAATTGGATAAGTTTTTTTTTTTTTTTTAAAAATTCAAATTTCAAAATTTTTAAAAATATGTAACAAATTCTGTTATAAATATATCTACAGATTTATTTTTACTGAATTTTAGATGTGAAAAAATAATTCAAAATTTTAATCACACTAATAAAATTAGATTTTTCAAAATTCAAATTCCAAATTCACGTTTATTTAAAGTAACTAAAAATTGGGCGGGAAAATTTTCAACTTGCTATTTTCGGATGACTTGGCTTATTATATATATATATATATATATATATATATATATATATATATATTTGAATTGACATTGCACAATTAGAAGTAGGGATGACCCGATTGACTTTTATTTTACTTTATGGATCGGTGATTCAAATTGTCATTTCTCTTCATCCACCTCTTATTATCTACATCACCTTTTACGACTCTCAAATTACTTTTTTTATCGTTAGCCATTTTATATCACCTTTCACAATTCCCAGTACACTTTTTACTATTTTCAATACCTTTTTTATCATTACTTAATCAACCAATCATTATTTACATATCGATGTGACATGTACAGTGCACATCCTATCCTACTACATCCCTTAACAAAAATATCTTTATGGATGGACCAGTCGTTGATGTGCCCCAGCGAACGGGACATATTCTACTACATCCCAATCCAAATATTCTCTTAGGATGATCTTTAATTATTTGTTATGTACAATAGTCTTATAAAATTGATATTCAGTTATTTTTGGAAAAAAACTATAATTCTCTTTTAAGATGATTAATACAGTTTCTTATTAAAGTAATCTTTATATAATTCTTTTGACAATTATTTAATTTATGGAAGATCGTAATCAAAAGGAGTACACCAAAACCTTTCATTCATTAAAAGATAAAACTTACATCATACGGAAATCGTCTTCCATGAGAAATTCAACTATCTTATCCCAGTCTTACAAACACTACAAATAAATGTACAATGAAGAGAGGAGGAAGAAAGCTAGAAAGAGAGAAGTATTTCTTCGGTGGTGAACAAAGAGTCACACTATCCTTTTTAAATAGAAAAAAGAAAGGAAGAGCAAAATAATGACAAACATAGATATTTCGCTATGACATCATAACTTCATCATCAAACATTATTGAGAAGGGAAGTCGGTTTCCATTTGCATGTGATATGTTGTTTAGACTATTTGTTCCAATTGCTTGATCTTATATTTCAAATAGATCTTCTCTTACCTCATAGGGATCTTGACCATTTTGTTCCAGCATTTTGGTATCATCAGTATCTTCGATTTTTCCTTTTGAGGTAGAAGAGGTAGATGGAGATTTCGTTGTTACTAGAGCTAAGTTTAATAGAATTTTATCTAATTTTTCAAGTCATTTACTTCCAAATACTCCTTTCCCCCTATTAGGTAGGGTATCATTTTCCATATATATGTACAAATAATTATTTAAGAAGTAGTTCACGAGTAGGTTTTTCTGAAACCATGACTTTCATGGCTTGTCTAGCAGTTTGAATAGAGAGAATTTCTCTCCGGCCTTAGGTTTTTCCTTTTGCAAAGAAGTCTTCTTTACCCCACCATTTTATTTGTATCCTTCTTACCAATATAGAAGGGGTAAATTTAATTTCTCATTCTCTTATGCCTTGATATAATTATGATAATTGAATAAATTGGGCATAACTTGATAACTTTGTAATTGTCTTGCCTGAGTCCCCAATTTTCTGGAACTATTATCATTTTAATAATCATTTTAAAGAAAGTATAATTGTTATTTGTTCTCTCATAATGTTCAATTTCAACAGACCCGATTTCTATAAGAATTGTTTCAAAATATACTCGGCCTTTTTTCTCAAAGATTGGTAGAAGATATTTATTTAAATGACTTTGAGCTACTTGAATTGGGCTAAATATTTTAGGTTTTCATCAATAGGGAAATAATTTTTATATCCAGAAATGAGATAAGGATATTTTAAATCTTCTTTTAGGTCCATGTTGTGCAAATATTGCATCATGATAGTACTGAATCATATGTTGTATCATCATTTTCAAACTCTTGAACAAGATTAAAGGTTTCAAAATCTATATCACCTTTAGTAGCTGTTGATTTTGTTTGCTTCTAGGTTGTCAACTAATGGTTTGTTTACCATTGCTCGTTGTTTTACGTCTGTCATCCAAGAGGGATCCCTGCAGAAATTCTCGGGTTAGAAAATCTTGTAGAGAATTAGAATTTTCAGCAATATGCTCAATATCAACATCAATGCAAGCAAGTATTGACTGTCATCTAGAAAATAAATGTTTAAAAGTGATTATTTTCACATTTTTAGTTATAATACCTTTTTGTGGATTTGCAATCCGTTCTTAATAAGAATTTCATATTAAGAAGATCCCTCTCAAATTTAGTGATAAATTTAACGATAGAAACTAATTCCTACTTTGTAGTAGAATAATTCTTTGAGCATCATTCCAATTTTCTGAGATATATCTCACTATAATTTCTTTTGAATATTTATCCATTTTTTTATTGTAGGATTCCTCCATATGTGATATCAGAGGTATCTGTTTCCACAATTTTAAATGTTTTAGGATAAGCAATGGAAGCAAGGAAGTTCTTTAACTTGTTCTTTGATCTTACGTATCGCAAGAGTATGTCTATTAGTTCCTGGCAAAGGATTTTTCTTTAACCTTTGGAATAATAATTTACAATCTTGAGCCAGATTTTATAAAAATCTCCAATATAATTTTAGACTTCCAAGAAATCTTTGAAATTGATTAACGTCAATAATTTTGTCGGAAAATATATCAGCAAAGGATATAGTTCTTTCAAATGGGAATATAACCCCATTTTCGATATGATATCCAAGAAATTTGATTTAATTTGGAATATTTTTATCATTTTTTTGGTACTAACTGCTAATCCAACCCTTTTAGTGGCTTGTATAAAGATATTTAAATGTTTAAAATGTTGTTCTATATTTTCATAATAACTGAAACATCATCAATATAAACAATATTATCATAAAATAATTCATATAGTGATTATATATTTCGTTCATTATATTTTGAAATTCTATTGGAGCATTTTTTAAAACAAATGACGTAACATTCCATCCGTAAGACCAAATGGTACAGTAAAAACATTTTATATGTATCTTCATCTTTTAAAAGAATTTGATAAAAAAACCAGATTTTAAATCAAAAGGTAAACACATTTTCCTTTAAATAATCTGTTAAACGAATCCCTTTTCTTTGGTATGGATATTTTCTCCATGTTAAAGCTTTATTTAAAGCTTTATATAATAAATAACTAATCTAGGAGCTCCTCTTTCAAGTTCGGAAGCATTCTCAATATAAAAAGCTGGACAACTCCAAGGACTATTGCTTGGGCTAATAAGATTCTTTTTAAGAAGACTGCCAATTTCTTCTTTACAGTATTTTAATAGTCTTGATCCCATCGCAGTGAGCTTGGGTCTTGTCGGAATGTATTCTTCAACAAAGTCATATGTATAAGGAAGACTAACCATATGTACTTTCCTATCCCAAAAAGCATTAAGTACTTCAGCACAAATTTCTGTAAGAATTTGCTAAGTGATAATTTTATTCCATTTTTGAATTTTTTTCTGAACTAATTTTCCCATTCTTTCTGAAATAATTCATGATATTTTTCTATTTTTTTTTTTAAAAAATGAACTAATCATATGTCTTTTCATATCCCAAAAGCATTAGGAATTTAGCATAGTTAGATAATTCACTTAATCAACCTCGGTTTATTTCTTGCTTTCGCTCAGAAGAAATTAATCATATTCCCCGTGGATTTGACTATACTCACCATTATACTCATTATTTTGAGAGTAGGCAATTTACTTTGGTGGTTTGATACCCATCAAATTTTAGCACCGTTGACGGGGAACGGCGTGTAGTGATTTATTTCTGTTGAGTTTATTTTAGTTTTTTATTTATTTAATTATTTCCTCTCCACCTGTTTTCTCTGTTTCTTGTTTCTGCTAGTTCAATTAAAAAAAATGGCTATCTTATGCACATTATTTTGGAACTAGGTATGGTGACATTCCACATGAGAATTCTTTAGACAAGAGGATAAATAGAGTAATCTCTCGTGAAAAAGTTGGTTTTAAGTTAGGTCCAACATGTCAAGTTTTGTAGAATATGCTCGGTTGCTAGACATTTCTACGAGAATTTTTCCTTACAATGACAGATAAATCCGAGATGGACAGATCCCCTGAATTTCAACTATCAACATCCAGAAGCGTAACAAGGATTTCCCCAGCATAATTACGAGGGACAATTAGCACCCGCTGAATCCTTAGACTCCGGAATATCGTTAAATGCTATAATGATGGCTCTAGCAACTAATGTCCAAGAGTTTCAATGGGAAACAAGAGCCAGCATCGAGAACCTCGATAATCAGATTAGCCAACTGACTACTTCTATTGGTGAATCGGAGGCTAAAATTCAGGGAGGCTAGCATCATAGATTGAAGTTGATATGGGGAGAATGTCAGTGCAATTGTGCTCCAGAGCGAGAAAGATATACAGTCTAGATCTACTTTCCTTGAGGCAACTACTAAACATCTGAGTGAGAAGGAGGCTGGTGAAGTGAAAGAAAAGTCACCTGATTGACAAAAGATAAAATCTTCAGTCTTTTTTCGTGTATTACTAATAGGGTTGTTCCCCATTTTCTAGCAAGTTAGAAGAATTCAAGGAGGATGAGGGCAAAGAAGAAGCTTTTGGATCCTTTCAAGAGGTAGAAATCATGATTCCATATTTAAAAAATACCAAACAAATTCACAAGTATCCGGAGATTTTGAGGGATTTATATACGAGCATGAGGATCAAGAAAAAGGAAGTACAGAGTGAAGAGCTGAAGCTTCCAACTGTCTTTGCATTCTGAAGACTAAGGATGATACCATGATTGATATATATTTCTTGAGAAATCTTGAGAAATCTGAATTATATGCACGTTTGACCTGAATGAGATACTGTTTGATGCTTGTGGAATTGGTTGACCACGATGATGGAGGAAGAACATCGAGCATAACGATGCGAAAAAATTGCGCTATTGAGAGGCAGCCCAAATTTTATTTTTCGTTTTTAATTTATTTTTAAGGGTTATTTCTGGTTCGTCTGTTTTCTAGTAAATAAAAGGTTCAGAGGCTACTTTTGTTAGGCGTGATCATGCATAATAAAAGTTAAGTCCCTTCAAATAGTCTAATTTTCGTAGGTAGCAGAAGACTAGTCACGTTTTGGTGTGGTCACGCCAAAATGCTTCAGTTGCACGACACCCCTCCCACATAAACCGCTCGCCTTCAGCCTCCAACGCCATACACCAATGTGAACTGCACGAACCCGCATCATCGACTAACTCCGTCGCATCACATTGCTGTTGCTACAAGAACCGCCATTCACGAACAAACGTTATACAAATACTACCATTGCTGTTGCATACACCGACACGACTCAGAGCTCTCCGATGCATGAACCAGGCCCTCTTTGGTCCAGTCTACAGCTGCTTGCTTTCACATCATCGCCACATTCACGATCTAATTCCAGTCAGTCACATTTTCTTTTTTCCTAACTTTGGGTTGATATTTTAGTTCACATTGATGTCAATTTTCTTTCACTAAGTTCATATACGCCCAAAATTGAATTTATTACAATTGGGGTTTATTTACTTGAATTTCTCTTCGTAAATGTCAAGTGCTCCAAATTGGGGAATATGAAGAGGCAATAGACAGATAGAGTACATAGCTTCGTATGATTATTTATCTTATTTTTGTCAATTGCCGAGATAGTCTGTAGAAATTGGGATGGCATCTTTATTGGTATGGTTAGACTTGTTTATTGAAATTGCAATTCCTCTGGAGAAAAAATAAAATTACCATTAATTGATTGAATTTCTGATAAGTCTACTGGGTGTGCATCAATAACTGTTGAGGAGCACTTAAATTTTATCTTTTTGGATTTATGGGGAGTAATTTGGCACGGTCTTGGACATCCCAGTCCGTTGAGGTCAAGACTAGCAAGGGGCGGACTTTAACAAGATGGATGCCTTATTTCGGCTCGTGAACTTTGATCTTCCAATCCTCCCACGTAACTCATATTTCAGGGAAGTTTTCTTTTCCTTTCTGTTCCTTAGTTATTTCATTTATTCTTGTTTGTCTTATTTTATCTTGTTTTAAAACAAACGAACAAACAAATATTTGCTTTCTTTATTGCTTTATAGTTGGTTTTCCTTACCTATTTGGGGGAGATTAGTGAAGATATGAGGCTAAGATTTTAAAAAAATGGGCTGAATTTTTTTCAGTATTGGGGAGAACATTCTCTTGTGTATATATACTAATTTATGTGTACTCTATGTCTTTGTTGGATTGATTATGATTACAAAATAAAAGGAGTCAAGTATGATTGATAGTTTTCCTGGTACTAAAAAAATAACATGTTTCGTTGGTCTTAATAGTGGGTAGAACGAAGTGTGCAAGATTCAACCCAAATTAGCCTTTTCCAGGAGTTTTGAGCCTAGGAGCAATACTTTCATTAATAAATTGTGCTCTAACTTCTTTGTTGCGTTTGAACCAAACATATCTTGTTCATTCTAGAACTTGCTTTGTTATGCATTTCGAGACACTATTCATGAATTTGTGTATTGAAATGATAAGGGCATTTAGATATAACTTTTTGGTGGCATTTCTTTATGAAAAACCTACCGCAATATTTTCCTCTAGTCGAATACTTTGAGCTTATACCATTTTCTTTGATTTTACCGTGTTTATACAAAGCATGTTTGCCTTTTGTTCATGACCACCTACCTTAATTTGAACCTTCTTGTCAAGAAGTATGGAAATGAATCGCATGTCAAAAGGTGATTTTTGTTGAATTGTGAACATAAAAGGGGTGGTAAAAAGAAGTACAAAAAAACACTGTGACAATGTTGAAAAAAAGTTGATGCAGAAAAGAAACATGCAAATTATATTGTCAATGTCCTGGTGATATTTTTTTCAATGTAAAAAAATGACATTATATTGTTAATTGAGAGTTGACTACTATCGTGTGATACTTGCTTATCTCATAGTTTTGTTTTGATAATTTTTTATGAAATAGTGAGATTGCCAAGTGGAAGTGGTAGGAAATGGTGTTGGGATCTTATTGAAGGAAGGTGTGTTTGTCATTAGAGATGACACGTATGTGGTTTTTCATAACTTCTTGACTTGTTATCCTACCTTTAACCAAGACCCTTTACAACCAATGGAAAGACTTTTTGATTGATGCATAATTCATATTTTCAGTGGTGAGATTTGATATATTAGCAAGTCTATGGTAATGATATGTATGTTTTGATGTTGAGTGATTAACTATATACCCTTATCATACACTAAAAGAGCAGAATGAGCGATATCTTTGGTGAGGTGTTGCTTCTTGTCTCATTTGAGCTTATTGAAGATGTTAAGTATTGATGAGGCACGTGAATTTCATTGAACAAAATCGAAATCATGATCACTTACTATTGTAAAAACCGTCTACGTAATTTCTTCATTGCATGGTGGTTTGAGTTGTCTTGGAAAGCATTTGAGAGAAGAGATGAAGATGATATAAGAGATTAATAATTTGTCACCTTGTTCTTATTTGATTTTGTGTATGCTTGAGGACAAGTATGATTTAGGTATGGAGGAATTTGATGCATCTTAATTATTTCATATTTTATATGTATATTCCCCAATTATTAGTTTTATTTTATTTATTAACTGGACTAATTAACACTCTTTGGTTGTAGGAGGAATTAAATCGGACTTGGAGCGAAATTGGAGTTTTGGATTCAAATATGAAGAATTAGACCGAGATGGGGAATGCCAGATGGTCTAGGATATCAGATTTAATCAAAGAATGTTTGTTGAAAGTTTTATTCCGATGAAAACTCTTATTCCTTTTTATATAATTATTTAGATATATTCCTTTTAGGAAAAAAATTGATCAGGAGTAGGAAATATAGTTTTAGCGTGACTTAAAAAGAAGAGGACGCAGAACATCAATATCAATTTTTCAAGTTTTCAATTTTTCCATATGTGCTCTCTCTCTTTCTCTCTCCATACAGTACATGCCAATTGTTCTTTTTTCTCGAGTTTTTCGTGTTTTATTCTCTAGTTTGTGTTGAAGACCTTGGATTATGTAGTTATTAATTAAGGTTATTTATGATTCAAGGGTTGATTATTTCAAGAATATTATCGTGAGGCTATGTGATTGAATTGTTCTTGTTTAATTCAATATTTGTAGATTCAATCTTATCTACATAGAAAGTGTTTATTATTTTGAATTGGCAACTCAATTTAATGTTTAATTTCCTACTGCTATCCATGATTTATGATTTTTAATTGTCATGGAGGATTAAACCCTAGTAGCAATATGTTTAATTGTGTTATCATAATCAATTTAATCTAATTGAATCTACAAGCTAATTATTTATATCTGCAACTACCTTGGCTATTAGTAATTAGATTTAATTGTTTTCATAAATCCCTATGATGTCATTAATGTGGTATGGAACGCTACCATGTATTGACCGGTTGCTAGGATTGGTCAATTACGTTAGGAAACCGCAAGATTTATTAGGATAAACTTATTATGGTTATCCTAATAAATCTTCAGTTAAACTATTTGAGTTGCAAGTAAATATATTTGTGAGCCTATGATAAAAAGTGTAATTGAATGTCAATACTCTTGGATCAGAGTCATGTAGTATTTTATTCGTTTTTATAAGTTAATTGTTTCATTTGCATGATTTAGGTTAATGTTAGGAATTTAGCATAGTTAGATAATTCACTCAATCAATCCCCCTTCCACCGCCGTTTATTTTTTGTTTTCGCTCAAAAGAAATTGATCCCCGTTCCCCGTAGATTCGACCCTGCTCACCATTATACTCATTATTTTGGGAGTAGGTAATTTAGTTTGGCGGTTAGACACCGATCACAAAGAAATGCCAAGTTTAGACCCAAAAGTAGTAGTATATCACTTGTTAGTGAGGAAAAGAATTCGTTTGTTTAAACAAGCTCAACGACGATTGTGACCTGACTTAGTTCCTCTGATCGAAGTTGAAGTGAACAAACTTATTGAAATCGGGTTTATTGATAAGTGCATAATTTATGATATTTAATCCCTTGATGTGGTTGATTTTATTGCATTCTCTAAATAATATTAATCTATTTTGTTGTTTATCCTCATATTATTTGTAATTTGGGCTCATTTTAAATTATTTTGTGTGTTAGGGACCAAAGCCCGATTAAAACTACTCTGCCAAAAATCTTAAAGCCCACCAACGTGAATGAATCCAAATTGACAACCCTGGGAAGAACTAGAGAAATGAGGAAAAAGAAGAAAAAAAAAAAAAGAATTAGCTCACAATCTTTGACCAAACAACTATTTGCAAATTGTAATTCCAAGATTAGATGCAGTGGCCATATCAGAAGCCCACAAATGTGGATTTTTTCAATCTCTAACTGCAGACCAACTTATATTCAATTATTTTCAGCAACTCGGTGTCCAAACACCAACAATAAATCAGCGCCAATCCTATTGGGATTTCTTCTTTTGTAATCCTTTGAGGGTGTGCACGCTATTAAGGGAATATTAGGGAATGTAAAATGAGAAGAAATCTATCGAAATAGGCTAGTCTGTCAGTCATAGATGGAGGAAATTTTCCACTTTTGAGAGGTGTCAAAACAACTCAACAAGAGGAAGATTTCTAGTACTATTTCTTGTCAATTTCTCTTTTGTATCTCCTAAATATTGTCTTTATTATGCCTCTCATACCCCTCTAGAATTATAGTTAAGTTAGATTGCAATATGTTTATGTTTATACACACAAGGTGTTTGATGTTTTGATTGATAAAGACATATATTAGTTGATATTCTTACCGTATTGTGGTTATGATTTTTAAATTCCACCCATTGTGCTCATAATCTGTGGATTTATTTTATGTGGTTGATGTTGGACAAATTAACAATGGTGTATTTGAAAATGACTCTAAAAACGATGGGACTGGTAAAGTCGAGGCATGAGTTTGCCTTGTTGTCCGTAATACAATATTACCCCGTGTACAAGTGCTCATGGTCTACGACAATCATCCCCCATATACAATGATTTATAACTTTAGGATTGCAGCACAACGAAACTAAAGTTTTCGGTGAACTACTCGATACTCAAGACTTTCTTGAGGACTCAAAGACTCGAATAGAAGAATTGCAAAAGATGATAAATGCATATTGTAGTGAAGTTGCCATTGTATTCGGGGATTGGAGATACAAATGTTGATGCATATTTATAGACTTTTAGGCGTAATTTCATGAACTGACACACCTTTTTTACTTGATCAATCACAACCGTTGGATTGTACCTCTTGACCAAAGGCCACGATCTTGTGGTTAGATTGCATCAATTTTCGAACGTCCACATCCTTTCAGTCGTACCTATTCCACTTGAACAAGTGCAACTTTTTAGGACTCCTTTAATAGACATTTTTCCATCACACTCCCAAATTCCAACAATCCCGCACATGAATGGAAGAAGTAGTTGATAAGGAACTCAAAGTTAGAATTGCTCAAAGATTAGTCAACACGAACCTTCCAAAGCCAATTTCTAACAACTCCCACATGAATGACAATTAATGCATGTACTACATGCAGACACAAACAAAAGTCGCGAAAAACTGCCATTGCATCGAGATAGGTAGGTTTTAACTTTGAACCTTCCGTAATGAGATGCTATCGGTTTTATTCGATGCTCAGTGAACCCGCGATGTCTTGAACTAGCAGCTTTTAGTGTAAACCAAGATAATAACATACACACAATGATAATTCTGATAAGTTTTATCCGTTTCGGCCATGGACCATATTATGGATTCATAAGTGTTTAACTTGAAGTGGCTACACTTCTCACTTATATAGGCGATCTCCTATTGTTGGGATTGTCAAAAAAGTCCCACATCGGATATACATGAAAAGATCATGTGTGGTATTAGGATTGAAGTATCTCCATTGTTATGAGGCCTTTTGGGAGTTAGCCTAAAAATAAATCCATGCGTGCTCGACCCAAAACGGACAATACCATACCAATATGGAGATTAGGTATCCAGTCAGGACCCAACAACTGGTATCAGAGCCATGGTCTTAGACTTAACCAATGTGGTGGAGATCCTCGGAGTGCCAAACAAAGTAGTAGAGACAACAAGTCCGACTCTACATACTAGGTGCAGGTGCACCTGGGTAGGGCACGTTCCCCAACAGAGATGAAAAGTTCGACTCTATAGACCAGGTGTGGTACACCTGGGTAAGGCTAGCAAGCTCCAACGGCAAGCAGACATGGCTAGTTGACTAGGTCCGACACTACGGACCAGGTGAGGTATACCTGGGTATAGCTAGCAAACTCCAGCAGGCATGGTAATCAATTAGATGGTACAAGTATCTTCTGAAAAGAGGGAGATGGTGATTGTTATTTGAGGGGAGGTTTAGTGGTTCTTTATTTGAAAGGGAGCGCTGTTGAGATTGGCAACAAAGTCTCACATCAGATTTACATGAAAAGATCATGGGGTGGTCCTTCATTTGAAAGGGAGGAATATTGGGATTGTCAAAAAAATTCCACATCGGATATGCATGGAAAGATCATAGGCTTATTAGGATTGAATTATCTCCATTGGTATGAGGCCTTTTGAGAGTTAGCCCAAAAACAAATTCGTTCGAGCTCGGTCTAAAGTGGACAATATCATACCAATGCGGAGAACAAGTTTCTCGTCAAGTCCGAACACCTATTTGGACTTAATCCTTGAGTAGCCTGAAATACTCCACTGTTTCTAGTATACGAGTCATTAAAAGCGTCATTGCTTATCCTCACAACACGTTATTAGGACAACACTTGGTTATTTTTGGGAATGAGTTGAATGAGCTCCAATTACACTTACAAACCTTTCATAACTTAGTTGTCTCGTTGAACCAAGTTCGTGGGATCTCCACTCATCATGGTTGAGTTACCGCTATTAAGGTTCTTTAGTGTGTGGATTTCTTTTTTGAACTCTCTCTCCTAGACCTGCAACGTAGTTGATCTCCAATTTAAATTTTTTGTTCACGGATCTGTATTATTCTGTTGGAGACCAGTTGTCTTACGACCTCCATTTTCATCTTTAGATACGTTTTACCTCAGCGAAACACCCCCCACATGTGTACACTCATGTGGGAAAACCCTATCCCCGCATTGATAAATACGTATGTGAAAAGACTTAATCTCTTCACATTTTGACATTTATATGGAAACTTCTCATATTGGGGTGTCTAGGTCATGTCATTTGAAAGTACTCAATCAATAATTTGAATTAGTTATTCTGTAGTCTGGATACTACAGTATTTCTTCAGCTACCAGTGATTTCGCTCATTGGACTTGTATCCATTTTACTTGGGCTTAAATCCAGTTTAATTTATGTCCACGATTTAACCCAATGGACTTGCATCCATCTAGTTAGGCTTATATCCTCTTAAAGGAGAATACTAATTTCGGACTCCGTGAGCCCATGCGAGCATCTATTTAATCAAGTAGGATATTCATTTTATTTGGGCCATTGTCCTATCGTACTAGGTTGCGAGACTAAAGTTCTAATCGATTCAAGTCTAGTAATATTTCGAAACTTAAAATTCTAAGGCCAACTAATTGTAAATATTATAATCCTAAGTGTGTACAAGTTGATACTGAAATTATATTATTTTCCTATGCCTAAGGTTCAAATTATTTTACTTGTCACAATAAGTTTGGCCATTTTGTTGTTAAAGGGTTTCAAATCCTAGTCCCTTTCCAATCCCAAATTTTATTTTAATTTTACAAGTATAAGCGTGTGAGACATGGTACAAGTATGAAATTTACAAGCACATATCAAATGCGATATAATTTCAAGGTACAAGCAACTACAAGATACGAGCATATATTTTATTTCATTGCAAATATAAGATCACATAATACTCAACACACTTATGCATAGTAGCACATAAAATTCGAAGCATATTTTAGACAATTAAGCAAACAATTCAAACACTTTATCATATAAATCGAAATATGATCCAACATGTGAACAAGTAATTTATTATTATTATTATTATTATTATTATTATTATTATTATTATTATTATTATTATTATTATTATTATTATTATTATTATTATTATTATTATTATTATTATATATTGAGACGAATAAGTCATTAGTCCAATTAAGCGTTGTTTGTTCGGTATCTAGCCTTTTATGTTTATCCAATTATTATCTTTTATTACTTTTTAATCTATATTTCATTCCACATTGAGACTAGTATGTATGGATTTCCTGCACACTTGTGTAAACGGTCAACGACACAACCTTAATATAATGTTATGACACATATATTCCTGTTAATCTAACTAAATGGCATGCAATGGCAAGTAACATATTAAATCAAACATGTAATGTATGCTAAAACGTATTCTAGGGTATTACAACGAAATTCGTCGGAAATTTGTATGGCATCTTCCTAGTTTGACTTTTTGTTGATAATCTGTCGCTCCAATGTTGACAATGTATTTATCTCCCTCGTAGGGTTATGATGCTTGCAAAATCCACGCATTTGATTTGCAAATGTGACCTTTTGAGACCATTAAAAAATATATAGAGATTTATTCAGTGTCAACCAAGGCTTCGAGTGGTTTCTAATTATAAGTTCATCCACCACCAAGTGAGTTTCTTTTGTTAAAGGTTGATGTTTTTCCTCAAGAATCACCAAGTGTTGTTCTCCATTTGAAGAAGTGTTATCTTTAAAGTACTCCATGCTAATTTGAAGGAGTAATGAGAAAAGTTACTCAAGATTTTCCAAAAGAGTATCGGGACATGCTGGTAATAAATCGTTAGGTGACCAAGTGGAAATATCCAAGAGCAATGTACAGTGCTATACTTAAAAAGAAAGGATATAAAGAATGTGGAAGTGCAACAAGCCATCTGAAAGTTGTTCGACAATTTGAATCATGTACCAAGATAAATATTACACTTGCTCAAGCAATTCGTTCAAAGCTAATCAAAATATGCCAAGAATTACATAACAAATGAAGCTCTTTGTTTCAAGCAATGGTGGTCAAAATAATGATATGAACTTCGTTTTACATTTGGGTGAGGTTAATACCGAGTAGCGCCTACGCACAAATTATTCGAGATACCAACGATCGAGTAGCAACAATCTTCAGAACACAATGGATCAAGGAATACTTTCTGAGAGACGATCCGATACACCGTTGATGTTCTCAGTCGGCTGTAGTGAAGAGAAAAGTGTAAAAGGGGAATGTATATATAGGCATGATTGTGAGTCTATCTGGTGATTGATGATACACTATTTCTAACCCATAGTATGACCGCAAGTGCAAGGTGCTACTATAAATAGAAGTGATCAAGGTCGATCTCACAGAGACTATGTCATATGTTAATTTAATAACCTAGTTAGAATAATCCAACGTTATCTAGACTATAGATTAAGGTGATTAGTTTGATTGAACTAAAATTGCAAATAAATAATAAAAATTCTTAGAACACTTAAAATAACAAACAATTAACAATTGTGAATAAATCAGATAAAAAGACGTATCCCAGGGTTCAATTTCAGTTACGATTTCCTATGTACAATTGTCCTAATATTCTAGACCATTAAACATAATTCGAGTGTTTATTCGGTAATCACTATTGCAGATAACTCTCTTCTTGGATGATGCTAACGTGTTGATCATGTACGGATAATTACCATCTCGGGCTAACTATTACATACGTAACTCCCAAGGGATCCTAAGACCAATGCCTCCACATGTATCTTACTCCGAACGATTATTGATATTTTATGTTATATATTGTAAGCCTATTAATAACCCTCCCATCTCGGACATCGAATTATTAAGAAATAGAATATAACAATTGGCCAAATTGATCAATTCATAAAATAAGCACAATCAAATAAGATAAACACATACAACGAGGTATAGAATAAGCAGAATAATCAAAACATATTCAATTGCAACCTACTTCTAGCCCTAGAATCAAATAAGTTTTGCTACTCATTTTTATAATTAAAATCACAAAACATTCATAGACAAACATTCTAAAAGAATTAAAATAAAAAAGACGACAAAACCTGATAGTGCCGTAACCCGAATATCAAACAGATCACGATCACAATGACAATCCCAAACAATCAAAACATGCAAGAATTAAGATGACACAAAGGTTTACGTGGTTCGATCCGGAGATCTACGTCCACGGGAGAAGGCAATAACCTTCCGAGGTGTTTCACTATTCTCCTTTCAATGCCGGAGTACAATTTTACAAGCCGTGATCCTGGAATACAAAATCGGAACCCTAAACTCAACAACAATTCTCTCATTTATACCCTACAATAGAAACCCTAACTAAATCCCTATAAATCCGCCAGCCAAATCTGCATGGCTGTTTGGGAAAGATCATAGGGATATTTCCCAACTTCCAAAGATGCCGCAAATGGGCTTGACTACATTGGGCTTACGCTTTTGGGCCCAGTCGACCCATCTGGTGGGCTAGACCAATCCGAGAAGATTGGGCCATACCTATCAGATGCCCCCCCACCAGCCGGAGCGAGGTAGGAGCTTCGGTTAGAAAGATGTATTCGTGGGCCGAAGTGTATGCGCTGTAGCCGAGGCTGAGATGAGTCAACCGGTGTCGAGTTGGGTTACCAGCCGGGGTTGTGCTGAGTTACCCCCGGGGTGAAAGAGTCAATCCGGAGTTGAACCGAGTTACCCCCGGGGTGAAAGAGTCAACCGGAGTCGAATTGAGGTACCCCCGGGGTGAAAGAGTCAACCGTAGTCGAATTGAGTTACCCCCGGGGTGAAAGAGTCAACCGTAGTCGAATTAAGTTACCCCAGGGGTGAAAGAGCCAACCGTAAGCGCCTGATACCCTGTAATGGTCTCAGCTTTTTGGTCAATAGACGGTAAAGGATAGCAATCCTTTGGGCAGTGTTTGTTGAGGTCAGAAAAATCAACACACATTCTCCAAGCCCCACTGGACTTCGTCACCATCACTGGATTAGAAAGCCAGGAAGGATAATGAACTTAAAATAGGATGTCGGCATCTACGAGCTGTTGAACCTCAGTTCGGATAGCTGTATTTGTTTCTGGGGCAAACTGTCGTCGCTTTTGTTGTACTGGCTTCACATTAGGGTCAATGTTTAATTTGTGCATGATAAGGTCGGGAGAGACTCCTGGCATGTCTAGGGGAGACCAAGCGAAGACGTCGGGATACTCCCTTAGCGTCTGGATGATGGCATTGTGTAACAAAGGTATGTTCAATCCTTTGATGGGGAGTAGGAAACTTCAATGCTAAATGGTATGTGGAACAGATGGCCTTTGCCGGGAGTGAGGCAATCCCGGCCAAGAATCATGTTGTATGGAGATGAAGAGGTGACCACATAGAAATCTACAAAGATAGTTTTTATCGCTGTATACGTACCAAGCGACGCAGGGAGGTTGATAATTCCCTCAGGTTGGACCTCTCCCTGAGTGAAGGTCTGTAATGGCCCGGGGACTGGCCGGAGCTGTTCACGAGGTATGCCCATCTTCTGGAAACAGTCGGTAAATATGACACTGACGGCGGCGCCATTGTCGACAAAGACTCGCTTTATGGTGACATTGGCTACGACCATGTCAATGACGATGGTATCAGTGTGAGGGGTGAGCTCGGGAACAGGGTCATCTTCGGTGAAGCTCACTGTTTCAGATTTGTGGAAACACTTGTGGCGTGGCTCCTCGGGAGGAGGCCTTCGTGCTTCGGCTTTAAGGGCACTTCGGGAAGTCCCTATTGGCGTGGTGCTATAGATTACATTTATAACCCCGTGGACGACATGATTCGGTAGGTTGTCCCCAGGACCGCCATGTGGTGGTGGCGGTGGCAACAATTGGGGTTGTTGCGGTTGATTTTGTTGACGATTACCCTGATCTTGTCTTTGGTAATTGGTATACCCCGACCTGTGGTTCTACCATTGGGGTCTGTTTTGTCTTGGACCTCGGTCGCTGTAACCTCCCCGACCTTGTTGTAAACTCCCATTTTGGTTCGGCCGAGATCTGTCCTCAGTCCGAACTATGTATTGCCGGAGGAAGCCTCGCTTCAAACAGTCCTCGATTTCTTTACAAAGCTCGCGACATTCTTCGGTGTCGTGTCCATGATCATGATGATACGCACACCACTTCTCACGGTTACGCTTCTCTGCCGGAGCAGTCATCCGTGGGCACGGTCGCAAATCATTCTTGTGAACAGAAAGTATTTCTGTCCTTGATCGTGTAAGGGGCGTGAGTTGAGGGACATCAGTGCGAGGTTCCAACCTGCCTCTGCTCAAACGACTGAAGGCACTGGGCCGAGTGCTAGTCCCGACCTACGTTTTGTCTAGCTGCTTCTTGGTAGTATGTTTCTCCCGCTTGCGATGGGTTTGCTCCTCAGCTTTGGTGAACCTGCTTACGGTACCGAACAGAGCCTAGGTCGTGGTCGGAGGGTGTTGCACTAGCTCGGTGCGGAGCGGCCCGGCTCGGAGGCCATTCATAAAGGCTGTGATAATAACATCATCAGATCGGCTACCTACTTTTAGGCTTTCCGCAGTAAAGCGCTCAAGAAACTGGGTAACGGTCTCCCCATCTCGCTGTTCCAGGTTCATGAGATCAGCCAAAGTGGCTATAGATTTTGTTCTCCGGTGCCGTTGTAGACGGATACTGGTGGAAGTTTAAACCCTTCGAGAAGTGGAGTAGAAAGAATCTCCTCGGAGAACGGGGTGATTATCTCCCCATCAACATCAAGGCCTAATACCTTGTCGAGCTCGACGTCAAATTGAGCCTACTCTTGTTCCAGAGGATCAAGTACAGGCGACCTTTCCAAGCGAGCCCGCTTCGCCACATCTACAGGTCGGCGGCGGTCTGCGTTTTCGTGATCAGCATAACGGGGCATTAAACCATTAGAACTCCGGTTCTCCCCAGGCGATATTGACCGCTGACGGCGGCGATCATGCCTGACTCTGTGAGGCGGATCTTCATCAAGTGCGCGAGATCGATCACGGGGCGGATGTCCTGCCACCTGGTTAACGCCATTGTCGGCGCGCTCCATTCTTGGAATAGGGCGGCGTGCTCTCGAAGAAAGGCTTGCTGTGCCTGTAGTAGTTCGGGGGTTGGTTGAGGGTCAACCTGTGCTGGCGCATTGGCGGGTGCGAGATGCTATGCGTCAATTTGCCCCGCAGGTGGATCCTGAATCTCCTGAAGTGGTAACAGAGGGTTTTGATCCACGGGGGGATTGCGACGAGATCGGGTTGGATTAGCAGATTGGCGAGTGTTCACCATGACTGACGTAAAGCGACTTTGAATGATGCTAGGGTTTGCTTTTCAATCGTTTCCCACAGACGGCGCCAATTGATAGTGCCGTAACCCGGATATCAAACGGATCACGATCACAATGATAATCCCAAACAATCAAAGCAAGCAAGAATTAAGATGACACAAAGGTTTACTTGGTTCGATCCGGAGATCTACGTCCACGGGAGAAGGCAATAACCTTCCGAGGTGTTTCACTATTCTCCTTTTAATGCCGGAGTACAATTTTACAAGCCGTAATCCTGGAATACAAAATCGGAACCCTAAACTCAACAACAATTCTCTCATTTATACCCTACAATAGAAACCCTAACTAAATCCCTATAAATCCGCCAGCCAAATCTGCATGGCTGTTTGGGAAAGATCATGGGGATCTTTCCCAACTTCCAAAGATGTCGCGAATGGGCTTGGCTACATTGGGCTTACGCTTTTGGGCCCAGTCGACCCATCTGGCGGGCTAGACCGATCCGAGGAGATTGGGCCATACCTATAAAAACCCAAAAATGTCTTGAAATTGATCCTATTCGCCTTTTGTTTCTTGCTCTCTACTCCAAGATTTCAGGCCTCTAATATGATAAAAATATGCTAATTTTGGGAACTAGGGAACCCTTTTTTTTTTTTTAATATATTTGGGAAGAATTAGGGGTGAAAATGGGCTTGAATAGAGTTAGTTAGAAAATCTGTGCAAGCCCACTAAGTGATCCGGTTGGATTGCAGGAACTCATCTGGCCAGATGGGTGAGTCTGGACTAATTCTTTGAAAATGTTCATCGGATCCGACCGGATTATAGCTTCTGGACTCGTTCTTTTTTCCTTGAATACTGATCCGGTCGGATTGCATAAAACCATCCAGTGGGAAAGGACCTCATGTTCTTTGCTCTTTTTATGCTCGTTTCATCTCTGAACTTCGTTCAAATGGATTTTTTATCCTAAAATAATGCATTTTAGCAACAAATATGTTATCCGGCTCAAGATAATCAATATAATCATAAAACCACCGAACTTATATGCAAACACTACCAAAACGCTCGTATAAATCGGCATAAATGCATGTATCCACTACGTGTAACAATTGATCCTCCTGATATATAAAAAAAAACTCAATCAACAGATTGCCAAACGAAGAAGAGATTTTGTGCTTCAATGAATAATCTCGCCTTATAGTCTGTAAGTTAGAGTGTGTTCCAAAGATATGGGAAGATCTTATCTTTGTTTGAGTAATGAAGAATCACTTCTTGCCAAATTATCAGAGTTATCACCTCCCGGTTTCAAGTTGAATACGGAATCAAAGGGATTACTTCCTTGAAAAAGAGATCCTCAAATCTTTAAAGATGTAGGCCCGGGTCACACATGGGCCTTAATCAAGTGAAGATGGGTGTAGCCGTGTAGCTAAATTTTTGAGAGATGTGTTGGGAAATTACGAACAATACAAAGCAAAAGCGATAAACTAGAAGAATCGACAAAGCCAAAACGAAGACACCAAATTTAACGTGGCCAAACGAGAGGAACCAATTAATTCAAAAGAGTGCTTACAATATAGGACAAAGACTTCATTCTAACTAACGGAGACAAACTCGAGTATCAATCAATTGATACTCGACCAAAACAAACTCTCCACACTCTATGACCAAACGACTCTAAACCCGAAAATAGAGTCCCAAATCAAATTGAATATTCTAGACCAAAAGAGTACCAAGTACTTAACAAATACCAATTCTAGAATATCCCAAACCAACAGACAACCTCTCTCTTGTCTCTCAAATCAAATTCAATGACTGATCAATCAACCTATTTAATCAATTGACCAATTCAATCAGTTCACTAACCAATACCAAATTCCAAAGACTATGGGACTATTTATAAGCCCCCAAAACCTAATTCTATACACAAAAGGAATCCAACTAGGCCTAAATAGCTTAAGCCCATCTGCTGCGCCGCCAGGCCTGCCGCGGCCGCGACCATCTGTTGTGCTCGCGACCGCTCGTGTCAACTTCTCGTCGCTTCGTCTAACTAGTCGCGGCTAGCCTTCGCGCCCGCGACTGCTCCACTTGTCCATTTCGTGCTGCGGCCGCAACAGCTCCGACGCGCCCAATTCCAACGACGTCCAAATCCAAGCCTCCACCTCGATGCGAACGTCGATTCAAACCAAACCAGATTCAAGGCACAAATTCCTAACAAGATGTGGGCCTACTGAACGAATTGTTGCTGAAATCATTTGTAGAGAAATGGACCACATGGCTTTAGCAAGCTATGTTCGATATTCCTTGAATTTTCATGGGCCGCATGACCACAAAAGAAATAAAAAGTTTGGGCCAAAGTCTTACTGGTGATAACTTGACGTCTGCATTAAATTCCAATCGCCCACGATGATGATCATACCATTGAATGTACACACAATTATATGAATTCCAACAGCAATTGTGAAAGTAGAAATTTGTTTCGCGATCTACCCACTTCAAGATACTGCGTCCGTGAACAAATCACAAGGAGGCATTTGAAGACAAATAAATTTTGTGTCCAAACAAATGGCGACATGTGAAAATTAATATACATTAAATATCAACAGAAATTCTCTTCATGTCCGAGAATTTAATTGAAATTAATTCTTAAGTATGTAGCATAATTGATATTTAATTTGGATCAAAATAAATGATTTACCAACACTTTGACAAGATAGCCCAATCAAATTAAGTAGGGCCCAATCAATTTAAAAGGTCTAATCAAATAAAGCAAGGCTCAACCAATCAATCATAGCCAAATCAAGCCAATCAAATCCATGTTGGCTAATGAAATTGTGCCACATAGGAAGGAAATATATGGAAAGAGGTTGTTCCTACACCTGTAAAATGAGACGTCTCTTCATTCATTCAGAACACAAGTTCAGAGCTTCAAAAGTTGGAAGAGCTATAAGAATGTAGAAGACTCAAAGTAACTTGAAGATTCGAAGACCTTGTTGAGGATTGAAAAACGTTCTTTGTCAAAAAGCATAAAAAATAATGGTTGATCCGGAATCAAGTCATTTGACCTTCAGAAAAACATTATTGAAGAGCAGCCGAAGCGGCAGAGGAGATCAAGAAGAATATTTCATTTTAAATTTTCAAAATCAAAGAAATAAACCAAATAGAAGAATTAAAGGATTCAAAAATAGAGATTATAACCACATTTTATCCATTTTTATCCAATTAAAGTTAATTCACGATTTTTTGTGTTTGTTTATTTTATACACAAAATTTGTTGTTACACTTATGTTCCAGGTGTGTTCCATATATCTTGTATCGCACGTCTTTCGCTACATGCCACATGGATAGTCATGTCATAAACATACACATGACATGTTGTGGATGTTGTGGAATACAAGATGGAGCATATGATTTGAAATTGAAGATCCTAACTGATTGTTAGAACACCATAGGTCGGATCAGATCATATCATTATCATCTATTTCAAATAGTATTCCATCTCTTATTCCAACTTCATTAATTTGGGACACGTATTATTTTCTATGTTACCATAATATTCTTTTGTATACATGCCATGTATTAACAGAGTTGAAATAAAATTTGGAATAGATGATATTATTCTAGTTCGGATGGGGTTATGAAATATACAATAATTTGATTGTTTTCCTTTTTTAATAATAATCCAAATGACACTTGATTTATTTATTTCAAAAAGGCACTTAAAATGTTGAAACTAAGCCAAATATGGGTAAAGAAGAAAACAAATGGACGGAGGAAATAGTGCGACAAAAATAGTATTATGCAGTGAGATACATACATTAGTGAGAAGGTATTTTCAACCTTGCACTTTCTCTCCTCCCATTTGATTAGACAGAAGCGGTGGTTATGGCGGCAATGGCGTGAAGATATTATTGGAAACAACCACATTGCACCACCACTTCCTAATAAGGAAAGAGACAAAATATTTTGATTCCAACAACAACAATGGACATAGTACAAGATCCAGACGACAACAGTCCGACCGTTGTGGCAATTACAAAGCATAGAAGCAGCATTATTGCTGTCCGATGGGCAATCGCTAACTTGTTGATGCCGCAACAGACTTTGATTTTGGTTCACGTCCGGACTCGACGTAGGTATCCTCCCTGATTCAACGATTTAATTTATTGCTCTCTAACCGATCGGATGAGAATTGGCTCAGTTTTCGTTCTATTCAGATGTGGCGGAGGCGAATGGTGGATCAGTTGAGGAAGTCTTCGGGCCTCTTCGAACATGTTGTGCACGTAAAGGGGTGGGCAAGGTTCGTTTCTCTGCATGCCAGGAATTGTAAATAGGATTTTTATTTGTTGTCGCTTCTTTCAAAACTATGTCCCTTTGAGGATCTTGCAGAAAAGAATACAAGAAATTGTCCTAGAAGGCACAGATGTACATAGTCCAATCTTAGACTACATCAACCACAACAAAGTTACTAAAATTGTTCTATGTAACTCTTCAAAGGGTGTGGTTACAAGGTAAACTAGCTAGCCATTTCTGCCCCCTGGCTATCATATGGAAGTTATTGTTTTAGTCACACGCCTTCGTTGTTTGTGCAGGTTTTGGACCCCGGATGTGCCAGCTATGATCAACAAGGCGGCTCCGGCCTATTGTTCTGTGTACGTTATTGCAAAGGGTAAGGTACAGTCAATACGACCCGCAGCACAACAATCAGACAGCTTGGCTCATCATAGCAGGGCCCCTTTGGAACAAGACGATGGAATCAGGTACTCCAATTCTTACTACAAGATCATAAACATTGTCCCCCGTTGTTTATTATCCAATTTGTTCAATTACTCTAGCTTATAGGATATCAAGAACCATTTGTTACAGATATCTTGTTCTTTGAGGGTGTTTGTTTAAGTTTATTTCAAACATCTTAAAAACTCCAACATTTTATAAGTTGTTTCAAGAGTTACAATGGAACTTATAAGTTTGAAGTTGACTGAAGATATTTAGCTATGCATTTGTTGGACAAACTACCATCAAACACACGTTTTGATTAGTGTGTGGAATGTGTATAATGTGTTGGGTGCTCATGTGTGTGTCTTGTGCGTGTGAAGTGTGTGAATTGTGTGTAGTGCGTATTAAGTTAGAGTATATGTGTTTAATATGTGTAGTTGGAATGTGACTTGTAAAATCTTACCAAATAAGTTGAACTAGGGGTACTTATTTAACATCTTATTTGACAAAATACATTTTAAAATCTTATAAACTTTCAAACATCTTATAAAATGTTTCGAGAAGCTTGCTAAACACCATGTTTACCTTTTGGAACATCAACAACCATTTCTCAGAGATATTCATGTTGGATAAATGTGTAGTTCATGTTATGTGTGTAGTGCATATTAAGTTAGTGTATATGTGTAATTTGAGTGTGACTTATAAAATCTTACGCAAATAAGTTGAACTAAGGGTACTTATTCTCCCTGGAGTTTATAATCTCTAAGAGCTTATGTTTACATCTGATAAGTTGTTTAGCATCTAATAAAATGCTTCGAGAAGCTTATTAGTTTAGTTAAACACCATGTTTACCTTTTGGAACATCATCAACAATTTCTCTAAGATATTATGTTGGATAATGCACAGAAAACTCGATGGCAGGTTATCTTTGGAGAAATGTGTAAGGTTATCTGTTGTAAGGAAGACTGCTGATGATTATAGTGAGAACCAAAATAGACGGTTCAAAAATGATTTGGACGATAACTTGGGGAGTACCAGGTCTAGGAGACTATCTAAAGGTTCACACACAGATTTTGATTTTATAAGAGTGGAAGGATTTGATGATCCTGCATCGAAACCCCTGTCTGCAGTAAGTAAAATGTTAAAAGAAAATGTAATATATTATTGTGTTCGATCACATGTCTTACTAGAATTCATCTTCTAATGACAGAATGAGATTCTAAGATTAAAGCAAAAGGTGAAACAAACCATGAACATGTATAACACGATTTGCAGAGAAGCAATTCCGGCCCAGAAGCAGGTAAACTATCATGAATGATGAGGATTGATCCAGTATGATAGTCCAGACTCTAGCCTAACCACCAAACCTTTTTGGCGGACTAGACAATAGGAATCGTAGTTCGAAATATCATCGGGCCAATGGCCAGACATGACATAGGCCCAAGGACGAATATATAAAGTTTCCAATTTTCCATAATAGGGGCACAATTAATACATAAGGGAGCATAATCAACATAAGATATATATAATATTAAGGGATGGGTTGCACCAAGTATTCTTTTACCCAGGTTGACATATGTCATTAGCCAGAGGACTGGACCGAGTGTAAATGTGGTAATTTGGGTTGACTGGCTAGACCCAACCTATCGAGCCTACACCATAAGCTAAGCTAGCCCGAAATTCCATTAGGCTGAAAAATGTTGAGCCTACTCCAACTCCCACAATAAACTAAGATTTTTGGCTAGCATGCGGCTCGTTGGGCTTGTGTTGCCCAATAGTATTTTGGGATAGACCAACTATATAAAATGTCAAACAACATGGACAAGATAACACCAATTTTGCTACCTCTAGTGAGGCGGGCTGAAACACCACCTGTAGACTTACATCCCGGAGAAAAACTGCAGTGAAATGTTTGTTTCTTGTGATTTTTAATGACATTTTCAAGTTTTCTTGATAATATTATAGATCAATGCAATCGAACAACTAAAGCAAGACGAATTGAGCAGAGTTGAGCAGGCGTATCTTACCGAAGACGTAGCTCTTGCACTCATAGAGATGGAGAAAGCGAAATGCAGAGCTGCCATTGAAGCAGCAGAGAAAGCGCAAAAAATAGCAGAGAAGGAAATAAAGAGAAGAATGTATGCAGAGATGAAAGCGAAGAGAGAAGCAGAAGAGAAGAATCGAGTGTTGGATGTATTGTCAGACAACGACGATCGATGCAGAAAATACACGATAGAGGAGATCGTAGCGGCCACTGATAATTTCTCAAGGTCCATGATGATTGGTGAAGGTGGTTATGGCCCTGTTTTTAAAGGCAAACTTGATCATACTACAGTTGCCATTAAAATACTCAGACCAGATGCTGCACAAGGGAGAAAACAGTTCCAACAAGAGGTATAAATCACCCAATTAGTTGTAAGAAATCATTATACCTGAAATCATGCATTTTTCTAGCAAATTTTACCTTAATGTCGTATTGGGTGATTTTAGCCAAATTTTGTAATGGTAGGGGATTTTTAAACACTTAATGATAGTACATGTTTCTCATCCATTTTTTCATAAAACGATAACATTGTGGTCCTTAAGGAATGGAAGTCTGAAAATATGGCATCACTATTTAAATCAAATGCCATTACATTCGATATATGTTTATAGTAAACCTTTAATATAAATAGTGAGCTAGGATATAAAACGGTGATGCTGCATGTCTATATTTCCATTTATTAATAATATTAAGTACTTCACTCTTAAAAGTGACTTAAAAGCCTCTACACGGAAAAGATAGTTGTCAAACATCTATATTTATCTCATTTGACCATTTAACCAACGCCAGTTTGTATTATAGGTTGACGTTCTATCCTCAATGCGTCATCCAAACATGGTCATCCTTATGGGTGCATGCCCCGAATACGGATGCTTAGTGTATGAATACATGGACAATGGGAGCCTAGAGGATCGTCTATTTCGCAAAGGCAACACGCCTCCGATTCCCTGGGGAATTCGTTTCCAAATCGCAGCCGATATAGCCACCGGGCTCCTTTTTCTTCACCAAGCCAAACCCGAGCCCCTCGTCCATCGAGACCTAAAGCCAGGCAACATTCTTTTAGACCATCACTACACATGCAAGATTAGTGACGTCGGTTTGGCTAAACTAGTCCCACCTTCAGTTGCGAATAGCGTGACGCAATACCACATGACATCAGCAGCAGGCACATTTTGTTACATAGATCCCGAGTATCAGCAAACAGGTAAGTTAGGGACAAAATCGGATATATACTCACTAGGAGTCATTTTGCTTCAGCTAATCACTGCTAGGCCTCCAATGGGCCTCAGTCATCATGTCGAGAAGGCCGTTGACAAAGAAATGTTTGCTGACTTGCTTGATCCTACCTTACCTGAATGGCCTGTTGAAATGGCCCGAGGGTTAGCGAAATTGGCCCTGAAATGCACGGAGCTCAGAAAGAAAGATAGGCCCGACCTTGGTAAAGAGATATTGCCAGAACTGAATAAGCTGAAAGAATATGGGTTGAAGCATGGATTAAGCCAATGGCACACTTCCCTTGTATCCAGTCCTCGTATAAATTTCTCCTAGGTGGTAATATTCACTTCTTTCAACTTTGCTTAATACTCATTTCATTTCATAATGAGTCATGTTTTAAAAAAAAAAAAACTTGAGAATTCTGTTTTAAAGATCAGTGTGATCTTGTTTTGTAAGCACAAGTAAAAATAAATTTAGGTAAATAGTTTATTTAGTTTATTAAGTCTCACCATTTTTTATTTATAACATTATCTTTGATCATTTTCGATTTTGATTTTGTAACTTTTAAAATTCGACAAATTTGTCTTGTCACCGCCTATGATAGGTAATGTCCAATTAGTCGAATTTTGAAAGTCGAATGATCAATTATTGAATTTCAAAAGTTAAAGGAGCAAATTTGAAATAACCAAAGATAATGTTCTTAAACAGAAAATGGTGAGATTAATAGATTAAAAAAACTATTTACCCTAAACATTTTAATTTTACGAATGAGTTTCAAGGTGGGGTACCTCAATTTCCTAAACACACTCCAACAAATGTGTTCAGCCACTTTGCTAAACAACAGTGTTCGGTTACACCAGCCGAACATGTTTTAAAGTGGTAGGCTGGTGTAACCAAACACCTCATTTTCACGTTTAAAAGTGTTCGGTCATGATCAACTATACACTAGAAAAACTAACTTTTTTTCTTGGGGTGTATTTAGAGGAGTAGAGGTACAATAGCTCCATCCTTAGTTTCATATGATTGAATATTTTAAACAAACAAATAGAATAATGTGCGTGTGAGTTGAAGAATTTTAGAGAGTTGTATCTTCAAAAAATTGATAAAAAAAAGATGTACAATTTCAAAGGGGACTCTTATTATGCGGCGAAGCGAGTAACAATGATTTATCTGAGTTTTCATCTTTCTCCATTAATTGTTATTATCAGTCTCCTACATATTGTTTCAGGACAATAAAGTTGGATAGTGACTTTAGCAAGTAATGATCACTGAAGAAGATTGAGCTCAGGGGAAGAGTTGTGGATCATATGAAGCGACAAAAATAAATAAAAAGTATGCATATGAATCAAGTCACGAGCTTCTGCTCAACATACTACTACAAAAAGGGTCAACCACAACACCGGAAACAGTTATTCATAGAAATGGAGTATTTGCCAATATAAACGTTGTGGTAGGCTTCACTGTTGTCTTTGCGTGAATTTGTGCATTCGATGACGGCGGTTTTGGTCCCTTGTTGTCATTCGATTGTAGCCAATGGGCATGCCAAAATTTGTGAGAAATAGTGGTTTTCTAGTTAGATTTCAATACCGATATTGCATTGTATATGCTTGCCAATTTGATATTGTTAATCTCGGGTTAAAATCATTTTTTGTCCTGTATCTTTCCAGTCGTACAATTTTGATCCAAAAAAAAATTAAAAATTCAATTTATCCCCGTAACTTTAGTATTTATCCGCATTTAGTCATTTTTTGTCGTCGGTAACCAATTTGACTAGAAAATCACATGTAACCATATTTCTGGCCAATTTTTAAATACGTGACACCGAAAAATTTACATGGAAAGTGATTAGAAAAAAATTAAATTGATCGGAGAATATGGTCCTAATTTTTATAGTTAAAAACTATATAGATGTTGAAGTAATAGTAGGGTTCTCGATTTGATAAGGTTTATAGGTATTAATCCTATAAAATATCAATTATGGTTGGATGCGTATCTTTCTTGGTTGCAAAGATCTTCGGATGATGTTGTTGAGGGTCTCTGCCTTTTCCGAGTCTTTGGGCTCAAGACATGGATTCATTTGTAAATTAGTGCATTAGGCTTGAGTCATTGCACTCAAAGGCTTGGACTTAGTAATGAAATGAAATATGAATGTAATTGACTAAAATATGATAAGTGATTTTGCTAAAAAATATTAAGTCTAAAATTATTAAATAAAAATATGGCAAACAAAATGACTTAAAAATAATTAAATAATGACTCGCAGTATTAATTGGGTCTGAAAATATTAAACGGACCATGTTCATATGCTTAACTTAAACTTGGAAATTAAACTGCAAAACACATTACAATGATGCGTGACATGTGCTTGGTCCTAATGAGACTTTTGACTTGAGCTTGAATCAACATAAAATATGACTTATTGATATTTAATTGGATTTAAAAGAATTAATGGGGCAAACGTGACTTGTAGATATGCCAAATGCCAAATCTTGGTCCTGTAAAAATACTTGGCCCAGATTAATAAATCAAACTCAACAAAATATCAATATATTTAAATAATATAATAATACTAAAGTAGCGGACGTTACACTCTACTATCCTTGCAAAAAAATTCATCTTCAAAAATTGAAATCGTCCCTATTTGAGCACTAACTTTTCTTTTTATTTTTTTCCTTCCCTCTTGTTATTATCCCCCATTATACTTTTACAAATGCACTTTCCCTATTCATTAACTCCGAACCCTCTAGCCCACAACGTTAATATTGTACCAATCATGTGTACACGTCACCACCCGCACATGAGCACACACTGCAGCAGTTAGCGGCACCATGACGGTAAGTGAATGATAACCTCCTTGAGATCAACATTACGTAGTGGTGAGGTATTCGAGGGAGGATTCTTTCTATTATCGCTAATTTCTAACTTGCGTTACTGTTTGATTGATTTAAATCACACCAGAAGAGGTATGACTTGTATATCACACAACACAGCCGAATTGTGATGTTATGCTATTAACCCTGTACAGTCACTACCAATGTTCGATTTACCCCAGATCTTATTCGATATTGCAATCCGGTTCTTCTGTATGTTATACCCAAGGAAGAAAATATCAATTTTTATGAAAATTTCAGTGTTTCAATTTTAGAGAGATTTCAGAGAAATTTCGATATCGGTAGAAATATCGGTGCAATTTTTAAAAAATGCCGGAAAATGTATCAAAACGGATAATTTATCACGATATTTTATAGATTGTTATAAACTAACTCAAATTCAAATATTTAAGCTAACATTTGAGTTAAATTCACACATTTACAATTAATTGGTAAATAATAAACTATTCAAACGTTGTCAGGCCACGCGAGATACATTCGGAATTCTTTTCATAATACACTAGTACAGTACCCGTGAATATTGAGTTTTTTTAAAATTTTGTTTTACTTTTCGAAATACTTTTAATTTATGAATATATTTATGTTTTTTTAAAAAAGGGATAACATTAAAACCTTAAACAATTATAAATGTAAATTATGAAATTTGATTTCTTTTTTAATTCAAATGATTCTAAAATTATTTTAATCCTATAATTTTGAGATATTATAATGATTCTCAGCATAACACATGTTCATTTTCTTTATCTTTTATCATATAAAGAATAGAGGGTCATGTGAATTTTGATAAATTCATTATGATCAAATTTGAGTTGTTCAATATATAAATTTAATGTATATTTGAAGCCATATATTTTCAGTTGATTGCGATAGTAGACATAAGTTAAGTAGAAAATTTGCAATAATTACAATTAATCATATATGTATTGTACAATAATTATGGTATAAAATATCTCTAAAAGAATTGAGGTTATCAAGTCTCTAGAATTATCTAAAAATCAAGTAAATAGAAGACTAATCGAATATATTCACTAATCATAGTTATATAATTCAAAATTATATATAAATGACTAATTAATAATCTTGAGTTGCTTTCATATATTTTTCTTTTGAGCAAGACCTTCAGTAGGTATTGCATTATTAATAATAATGCCAAATTCATTATTATGTGGTTACTAATTTGAATAAATTTTCCTTTAAGATTTTTTAAATTATTTTATTATTATATTATATTTTAGAATTTTTTTTAATTGTTAAATTAGTCCCTGACATAAGTTTTATAATTTAGGTATATAGTTTTTTAATCACGCGTGCAATGATGTCAATCTTTTTTTTTTTTTTATATCAATACCACCATATAGGTGGAGGGATTTGGGCAAATCCCCAACCTGTATATTGCTGAAAGCTGTATAATAAGATTTACAAGAGTTCAAGAGCAGCCTCTAGAAGAGGATAACGAGATGCTAAAAAAACATCAATGCTAACTGAGCTAAAAACATCAACGCTAAGTGAATCTAAAGCTTGGAAGACCTCAAGCATCAGCAACTAAAAAACCCCTAAGGTTTTTGCACTCAATACAATTTAGGAATATGAGTTCTTGTTGCTTCTTGACTGCATAATTTGCTAAAAAGTCTGTCGGTTGATTGCCTTCTCGGTGGATATGTGAGACTCTCAATTCCAACCCCTCCTTCAATCTCATAAATTCTGCAAAAAGCTGCTGGTATCGCCAGCTTCCTTTGCCATTGTTTCGGATCATTAGCAATACAGCCGATGCATCTACCTCTATCCATATTTTTTTCAATCCCAGCCGAATGCATATTTTAAGCCCTTCGATTATAGCAGTGAGCTCAGCTGCAAAATTATCAGCAATGCCAATATACTTATAGAACCCCGCTACCAACTGACAACTTGAATTACGAATAACACCCCCAGCCCCGGAAGGGCCTGGGTTGCCTTTTGACGCTCCATCAGTATTTAGTTTAAAAACATCCTCATCTGGGGGTAACCAACGAACCAAAAACGGATTTTTTGCTTTCCTTATCACCATCGAAAATTTCCAGATTCTAGCTACGTGCCTTATGCCACTCCAGAAGCCAACAGGTAGCCTTGCAGCATAAGAAGCAAGTCTTAACTTTTTGAGTACCTCCTGTTGAATTCTGGCAGCATTTGGCACAATATCCTGAAATCTGAAACAGTTACGGGCACACCATAGTTGCCAAAGAATAAGAATAGGAAGGGTAGTTTTTATGTGCTCGTAACCCTTTTTTTTTTAAACCAACTTTTGATCAGTTGGGCAACAGTACAGCTGTTAGGTAAGGCAATCTGGAAGAATGGACAGAAAAAATCCCAAATTTGACGAGTGAATGAGCAGTTTATAAACGAATGAGCAGTCTCTTCACAAGCAGATAAGCAAAAAGCACATCTAGAGATGACCACAAATCCTTTTTTCTTGAGGTTATCATCAAGGGATAAAAAGTTATTGTTAAACCTCCAAAAAAAGATCGCATGACTATTCTGAATAGATTTGGGCCACATCATTGATTGCCAAGCCGTTAAGGCCTTAGTCAATCTCAGGTGATTCCAGGCAGATTTAAAAGTAAAGAGACCGGAAGAGGATAGTTTCCAAAATGGCTTATCATCATATTCCAGGTTAAGAGAAAGCTTTTTAATCTCATTCACCACATGAGAAGGCAGTAACTCTAACAGATCAGATTCATTCCATCCAGAGCTGGTCCAGAAATCACTCACCTTGTTAGTGCAATTAAAAACATCAGCAAAATGACATAAATGGCTAAACTCACACTAGTTATCGAACCAAAATGAAATCTGACCCTTCCCTAATCTCCAAAAAATGTGAGAATCAGTGAAATTTTGAACTTTCAGCATTATTTTCCAGAAATGAGATTGATTAGGGCCACTTTCAGCATTAAAAGGATGAGTTTTTTTTTAGATATTTATCTCTAAGAAAAGAAACCCAAAGGGCATTTGATGTTCTCAATTTCCACTAAGTCTGGGCAGCAAAGGCTTTATTAATATCATTCGAATTTTTCACACCTAAGCCACCTTCATCCTTAGGAAAACATATTTTGTCCCACGACGCCCAATGAATAGCTCTATGTTCCTCATTGGATCCCCACAAAAAACTATTGAAAATTCTATGAATTCTATCCACAACAGATTTTGTTGGACCAATTAACCTAAGAGAAGACATTGGTATTGAACTCAAAACACTTTTGATAAGCTCTAGTCGTCCCCCCGTGCCAAGAAAGAGCTTGTCCCATCCTGTTAACCTATTATTAATTTTCTCAATTAATTCTTGAAATAGAACATTTTTGACCCGCCCCTTATAAAGAGGAACACCCAAGTATTTAAAAGGTAATCCTTCTTCAACAAAATTAGACATAGCAAGAATTCTCCTCTTCCTATAAACAGACACATATTTACCAAAAATAACAGAGCTCTTACTGAAGTTGATTTTTTTACCAGAGGCCGACTCAAATAAGCAAAAGAACTCAAGCAATCTCTTAAAATCAGAAATATTAGATGATGCAAAAACAACAGTGTCATCAATGAAGGATAAAGAGGGAATGGATATACCTTTTTTGTTGAATCTCAAACCTGGATAAGACTTATACACCTCTGCCAAACCACAAGTTAACAAATTAGAAAACAAAGTAAAAAGACTAGGAGATAATGGATCTCCTTGCCTTATTCCTCTAGAGGATTTAAAGAAACCACTTAAAGAGCCATTAACAAGGACTGAAAACCAAGAATTCTCTATACTATTAGCAATATATCGAATAAACAAATTAGGAAATCCCAGTTTTCTAAGAACCATATAAAGAGCATCCCATTCCACCCTATCATAGGCTTTTTGCAAGTCCAACTTAAGAATCATCTTGCCGTTCTTACATTTCTTATTCAAGTCATGGACCAATTCTTGTGCAAGGATAATGTTATCTGAAATATCCATCGTAGGAACAAAACCACTTTGCACAGGAGGTATTAATGTGGGAAGGAGATAGGACAGCCTATTATTAACCATTTTAGTTAAGATTTTGTGGATAACATTACAAAGACTGATGGGCCTGTAATCCACCCAAGATTTAGGATGAGCCTTTTTAGGAATTAAAGCAATGGAAGTACAAGTAAAGCTTCGTGGCATAGGCACACCAAGGAAAAATTCTTTGGCAGCCTCCAATAGATCAAGCTTTAATAGGTCCCAACATTGTTGATAAAACAGGCCTGAGAATCCATTCGGGCCAGCCATACTATCTTTATCAATACTAAACACTGCTGTGTGAACCTCCTCTAAGGTTGGCATAACACAAAGCATACTAGCCTCAGAGAGAGATATGGCAGGTTTGATGTCAATCTTTAATCATGCACTTTTTGATAAAATAATTTATCTTATAAAATTGTGATATATTAGAAATAAAAGTTGAATTAGTAAATCATTAAAAAAAATCCTACCTAAAAATTGTATCAAATTTGTGATATACTATGTAAATCATGGCAAAATTGAATTTAAACATTTGAATGTTTAAATAATAAAAATAAAAATTTTGAAGATATAAATATTAAAAGTATTTAGTTTTTATTCTCAAAATTCTAAGAAAATAACACTTGTTCCAAAATTCTAAGAGAATGACACTTGTTCAAGTAATTTCTCTTTTAATATATAAAGAATAAAGGATTACTACTTTCTAGTAACAAATTGAAAGCAATATTCCACAAAATTATAGAGATTCCGAGAGATGGAGAACATAAATTTGTGGTCCAAAAATATAAATAAGCAGAACATAATTTCGCAGAATTAATATAGCAATGACAACAATATAAACGAGCACTAAAATTAAAACTAATAGCCCCGTTAGACACCGGCTAAATTAAACTAAAAGCCCAGCAATTAAATTAAACTAAAAGCCCATATTCTAAGTCGGGAAAAGTGAGAGGAAACTGAGAACAGAAACTGCGATTCTGCAAACCACACTTCTTCTACGTGTTCACGGTTCCTTTCAGGTGGTGTAATTGGATAGTCAATCACCCTTATATTATATTTTACCAGAAGAATTCCCTGTAGTCATTTCACGTATTTCGCATCTGGGAACAAGAAGAAACTATGCCGCCATAGACAGAGGAGAAGAAACTCTTTTGCTGCAGAGGTAATTTTGATTATTTCCCCTTTGCAATCCTACACTATCTGTAGTTATCCTTCCTCAGAAGATATCAACCAAAGCCAAATGGGTTATCAAGCCCTTAATCTACCCCGAATCTTGATATTTATTAGGGTTTCAGATAGCTAAAAGCTCCAAAATACCTTTGTTTATGAATTTGGTTTACAAGCCTGTTCTATTTGTCGAATTGAGTTTCTTTTCTTTCGTTTCCCCTTCTTGAATTGAATAAATAGAGTCAGTCCCGCTCGAATTTCGATTGTTTGTTCTTTTCATCATATTTTTTATGGATATCAATGCCTCAGTTTACTTAGTTTTTGCTGGATCTTGTAGGTGTAGACAATAACTTGTTTGGGATCGGAGTTGTAAGATGGCGGCATTGACAGATATTCTTCCGAAGGCGAAATCATCCGTAGCTAGTAATTATGATCACTCAAATGACCCTTGGTTCAAAAGTCGTTATAGTGTTTCTGAGGCTGAGAATTCTGAGGTTTTCAAGGCCAAGCCAGTGCCACCCTACTTGAAACGGGCTGGGTTTAAGCCATCAAAGCCCGAGGACTTTGGAGATGGAGGGGCGTTCCCGGAAATTCACTATGCTCAGTTTCCACTTGGGATGGGTAGAAATAAGCAGAAACCTGGTGCAAAAACATTGCCCTTGACAGTGGATGAGCATGGGAACCTGAGATATGATACGATTGTTAGGCAGAATGAAAATGCAAAGAAGATAGTTTATTCGCAGCATTCGGATCTTGTTCCAATCTTTGCTAAGGGCGATCAGGAAGAAGATGAAATGGAAGTGGATGAATTGCAGAAAGAGATTGATGAGACAACACAAGAAACTAAGGCTGCATTAGAGAAGATTGTGCATGTTAGGTTGAGTGCTGCACAACCAAAAAATGTCCCGAAACAGTCTTCTGACTCTAAGTTTATCAAGTACAAACCTTCTCAGCAGGCAGCAGCCTTTAATTCTGGTGCTAAAGAGAGAATTATTCGTATGGTGGAGATGCCAGTGGACCCTATGGAACCTCCTAAGTTTAAGCACAAGAGGGTTCCAAAAGCTTCCGGTTCACCACCTGTGCCTGTTATGCATTCTCCACCTCGACCTGTGACTGTGAAGGACCAACAAGATTGGAAAATTCCACCTTGCATTTCGAATTGGAAGAACCCAAAGGGGTATACAATTCCACTAGACAAGCGTCTGGCTGCTGATGGGCGAGGACTGCAGGATGTTCAGATTAATGATAATTTTGCCAAGTTATCTGAAGCTCTGTATGTTGCAGAGCAAAAAGCTAGAGAAGCTGTTGCTGTACGTTCGAAGGTCCAGAAGGAGATGATGATGAAAGAGAAGGAGAAGAAAGAGATGGAGCTAAAGAAGTTGGCGGAGAAGGCAAGATCTGAGAGACTTGGTGTTGCTGCACCACCTGGTATGCCAATGCCTTCTGAGAGGGGTGGTGCCAATGATGGTGATATGAATGTGGATTATGAACGTGTGAGAGATGCTCCTAAGGAAACAAGAGAAGAGAGAGAGGAGCGTCTCCAGAGGGAGAAAATCCGTGAGGAGAGACGTAGAGAGAGGGAGAGGGAGAGAAGGTTGGAGGCAAAAGATGCTGCTATGGGGAAGAAGAGCAAAATCACCCGTGATAGGGACCGTGATATCAGTGAGAAAGTTGCCCTTGGAATGGCCTCAACTGGAGCTAGAGGGGGTGAAGTTATGTATGACCAGAGGTTGTTTAACCAGGAGAAAGGAATGGACTCTGGTTTTGCTACAGATGACGCTTACAATATTTACGACAAGGGTCTCTTTACGGCCCAATCTGCTATGAGCACTCTGTATAGGCCCAAGAAAGATACAGATGAGGAAGCTTATGGTGGTGCTGCTGAGGATGAGCGGCTGGAGAAGCTGAAGAAGACTGATCGCTTTAAGGCTGACAGGGGATTTACGGGCACATCTGAGAGGAGTGGGCCAAGAGACAGGCCCATGGAGTTTGATAAAGAACAGCCTGAGGAAGATCCATTTGGTTTGGACCAATTCTTGACGGAGGTGAAGACGGGTAAGAAAGCAATGGACAAGATTGGGAGTGGAGGTACCATGAAAGCTACTGCTGGTTCCATGCGAGATGGCTACGAGGGATCGGGTAGATCGCGAATTCATTTTGATAAGGGGCGTTGAGATGACATTTGCTCCACAGTTGAACCTCCACTTGTTAATTCATGTTGATCTCTTTCCTGAATATGTTTCTTATGAGAAACTTGAATGAGTTGTACTATTGTCACTATAGTTATTGCTGTACTGCTTGTGTTTCCAACATGTCTGATTCCATGAGTAATTCTATTTATGATATAAGTTGGTTGGTTGGTTTGTAGTTGAATTTTCCATGATATAAGTTGGTTGGTTGGTTTGTAGTTGAATTTTCCATCTCTTTTCTTGCATGTTTTCTTGCCTTGACATTCATTTTCAATGTACTGCCCTTCGGTCACCGGTTTGCTTACCCTAAATCTGGAGGTTGATATATGATTACACTTAGTGACACTTTGGAGAGAAGGAACAGAGTTCTTCTATTAGTCCAGAAAAGGAAGTAAAGGCAGGTGTGCAAGCGAAGATTCTCAGAAGTCACCAGTACCATGAGATTGTCCCAAGAATTCTTGGCTTATTGTAATTATAACATCTCTAATGTTTTTATTTTTTTCTTCTCTTGTAGTAGTGAGTGGATTGAACTTGAGGATATGTATTCTTTTTGTAGTAACTTAGACGATTGTTGTTCAAATGAGGTATACTATAATAATTTTGGGTCTTATAGTGAAACTTGCAGCAATATTATTTTGAACTATTGGATTATTTATATTCCAGCAAACCTCTTGTGTTTGCTTCATGAATATATGATTCTTTGTAGTCGGCAATGGATCATCTTAGTAAGTTAGTTACAAAATTCTGTTGCATGAATCCTAGCTCATCCTCATCTACGTCCTGACTAGATCCTAGATGGATGCTATATTGGTTTAGGTCTTAATTATGTACTGAATCCTTGCCTACTATTCTGCTGCTAACGACTTTATAATAGTATATATTTTAGCCATTCGTATGGAAGCCATTATTTTACCAAATTTCTTTCGTAAAAAGATTCGGCCCTTCAGATAAACATAAAAGAAAAAAAATATCTATTTTGTTATAAGTGAAAAAGTACATGGTAGAATGTGGTTTTAAAAATACATTTATTTTAATTGAGTTTTTTCATAAAAAAACCCATAACATCTTTTTTTAAGCTAAGAGAAGATTCGGGTTGAATTTTTTCGGATTTCGTGTTATCAGTTGGAATTTTTTGTGTTGCGTATTATCGAGTTAGGTACCGTCTCATCGGTCCTCGATAAAAATTAGGGTACTCGATTGGATGGGGTCGATAATACCAACTGAGCATAATTGATAAGTTTTTGAATATTTTAGAGAAAAAAATAAAGGCGCCGGCTATTCGCAGCCCACAAAATTTCTTAACGCAACCCACAAAATTTCTTAACGCAACCCACTTCTCAATGTAGCTCACTTATATTTTAAAAATAAGTAAAAAAAATCTTAATACAGCCCACTCATTATCAATTATACCCTTTTTTATTAAATTATTAAATTATATCATTTAAAATCAATATTAAAAATAATAATTAAAATATGGAAAAGAAAAAAGAAAAGATTACTTGAATAAACATAGAACGTTCTGATCACCATCTCGCAAGCAATTTTTCTGTGGAATTGATTATCGGCACATCAATTTCGTTAAGAAAGAAAATTGTGAATGCAAAGTCGACTGAAAAGTTCACCATAAAAGTCGTAACTCGTATCTGTAATTTTGTTCAATTTTATCGGTTGAATATGTGCCGTGTCGTTAAAATCGAACACAATACACTGTATTTAGCCCCGTGTAATCGAACGGTGACCACAATAAGTCCGTTTACTTTGTCCGTATTAACTGATTTTATCATTGTTAATTAGATCCTCCATTAAAGAAACCTTGAAAAAGTTAGGGTTTATAGATTATGATAGAATGCATCTGGTGATGATGATAAGGAAGGAGATTTTTTTTTTTATAAATTAAATATATTTAATGTTTTAAATTATTTATATTTTGTTATTATTAAGGGTAATATAGTTAATTTATAATAATATTTTAATTAATAAAATTAGTGAACTGCATTAAGAAATTTTGTGGGTTGCAAATAGTCGCCTCCAAAAATAAAACTTCCATGGAAATAATAATAGTGCAGTATGCCTAATAAATATGTACAAAAATTTTAACAAATTTTTTAAAGAAATTATAACTAAATGAATTGATCTTTAATACCTGAAAAATTCAATGGGTATAAAAAATCCGACCCGACATAATTCCAAAAAATCCAACTTGATCAGATAAGGTCTGACCACCCGTGACCCAAAGATAACCGAAAAATCAATAGAGACGGGCCGAGTATCTAAGAATCTGGCAGCAAAAGTCCGACTCTCACCAATGCCGAGGAAAATAAAGAAATATATATATATATATATGTGTGTATGATATAAAAGGAAAAAATAATAAGAAAAAACATAACACAAGGGTTTACGCTTTATCTAGCGCTTATTTTGGTGGGGATGCTCTTCCAATCCGAGCTAAAATGTTAAAATTTGAATAAAACCTTAGATAACAATCTAGGCTCTCTCCAGCATAGTTTATCTAATACTTGGAATAACATCGGAAAATTTTCTTTTCTATCTCTTATAACTACTTCTTTCTTTTACAAACTTAATTATTCAAAGAGACTTTTAGGTTATATCATCCTTATCTAACCTCCATATATCACATAGTAAAAGGTGAATAAGGATAGTTAATATCTTACCCAGGATGTTATATGTTACAGACTTACAGTAAACAATGAAAATGAATAACAATTTATATTTTATTCTATGAAATTATCTCATTAATTTGGACATTATTATATCTCTGTTTGATAAGGTAAACGGAGTATAAGGATATAGTGAGTTAACTGAGACCATATGGCATATGGAACTTTCAGTTATGTAACTCTAAGACAATAAAGATAAGTGTTCAAATGCCGTCCATCAACTTACATGCTAATTGTTTCTCACCGAATTGGATTAACTCAACTGAAATAAGGTTTCCGTCAATTTTAATAATTTCGTTAATTATGCAAATCTCTTGACCTAAATGTATTCGGCTAAACTTATTTTTAATATTTTATAAGGTCCAACATTATAAGATGTCTCAAGAGCTTATAAAATATTATATTTCAAAAGTTTATAAATTGTGAAAATATTTGGGTAGTTGAGCTTATTATTTTTTTAAATATCTTATAAGATGGTAAAGTTTTTGACAATATAAAATCTTTTTATTGGATAATAGTTAAAGAGGACATTATTTTTACTCTTTCTCCCATTTATAAACATACAATATTTAAGCATTATTTGAACCAAATCTTATGAAAATTATATTACCCCACCTTCCTCCACCCCCTCCCCCCATCCCGACAAATATTCGAAGAAGCCTGGAAATTATATTCCCAACCCCCAACATCCCCCACCCTTAGCCGCCGCCCAACCACCCCCTCCCCCCCTATCAACCCAACCCTTCATCCCCCACCCACAACAGCATACCCCTTCCTCTCCGCCTCCCTCTTCCCCACCCCCCGAATTGCAAAAAGAAAAAAGAAAAAAAGAAAAAAATAAAATAAGCTAACGTAAAAGTTCAATTTTATTCTTGAATTGGCCTACAATCATAAGGCAAATCAACAAAACCATTTTTAAAAATCTCAAATACAATTATTTTTATTTTTTATTTTTTCAGTTCTGCATAATAATTATCACAATAATTAACACTTATTATCTTTCAACTTTGCTTAGCCTCTTCAAAATAATTGAACCTAATATTTTCAACTTCGACTAGCAATCTCCATGTTGATCTATGCCTTGAATCTGTGTTTGTTTGAAGCGCTGGACTCGTCAGGGTGACGCGGCCGCGACAAACTATGACTAGAAAATGGATCGATTATGTGAAGTGAACGCAGTCGCGTCAGGAGGCCAAACGCAACTGCAACAGACCTGAACGTAGTCGCGACATTTTTTGCTTGATTAAGGTGTTCGGAGGCTGCGCTCAGAACGCAGCCACGACACTGTTCAACGCGGCCGCGGCCGTTAGCGTGGAAGTTAAGTTTTTTGGCCTGTTCTCAGACCCAAGTAATTAGAGAATATATCTATCAGTTCTAGTTAGTTTTAGAGTTAATCTGGATCAGAATTTCATCTGTCTCTGATCATTAGTAACTCAAAAGAAACATCTAAATAAAGAATTCATTTCTTTTGCCCGTGGAAGTAACTAACACATTGTTAGTGAACCATGTAATTTGCTGTGTCGTTTTAGTTTCTCGTTTTTATGTGTTTTTTCTCGCATCTAGCATAACACTCCATGCTAAAACTTCTAAATTCTTAAACAAAAACTTAAACAAAGCTGCGGGCTGGCTCTTATAGCTCGGATCCGATCCTTAATTCGATCTCGATGGTCTGGGTCCACCTTAACGTCCTCTAAATCTTCCATTGGCGCCACACGTTTCTTTGACCTTTCACATCTGAGGTCAAACTCGTACCATTCCATTTTCTGCGCACGATCCTCAGGTCATCTTGATGACTCAGGTTCTTCTACATCCATGGGTTCTGGTGTTGTAGCAAGTCGTTGTTTTGGCCCTCTACTGCCAGCATTTCTCGATCTGTCACCATGGGTTCAACTGCACTTTAATTTCTACATCTATCATTATGTCCTCGATCACCCCACGAACCTCCATTCTTTCTGTTTGCAGACTATCTTGCGTGGGCCACTCCTGGGCTAACTGCTCTCTAACAGAGAACATTTCCGTATAAAAAAATTCCACCAAGCTGACCATATTGAGTTCATCAGGGAGTGGCACGAACGAGCACTTCGTAGCCCTGAATTGATCCCCCCCTGTATCGTGATTGTTCCTTCTGGGCATGGCACCTTCAAATAGTAGTGATAAATGGAAATTATTGCCTTGAAGTCCGGGAGACACGGTCTCCCAATGATACAGTTGTAGTTGGAAGGCACGTCCACTACCTTGAATAAAATATTCTTGGCAATACTCATATTACCCTCCTTCATTCTCATAGCTAACGTGATTTCTCTAACAAGACGAACCTCTCCATCTCCAAATCCTTTGATGACGTCTTTGCAAGGTTCCATAGACTGTCATAGCCCAATAGTGAAAATACATTGTAAAAGAGTATGTTCCCATAGGCCCCTATGTGAACTAGGATGCAATGGACTTTTGCCCCATTAATCTTGACTACAACGTCAAAACGTCATTATAGAGCTGCAGCAATCTTGTTGCGTCTTGATCAGAGAACGTGATATCTCTTCTCCTTCGTCGCCACCCTTCGTATGACTCAATTTGCATCATTTGCTCTCTCTACTCATCCTGCACCTTCTAGACTTGTTCATTTTCGTTTCTCTAAGGTCGCGATAACCTCAACTTGATAGGCAGTCTGATAGATTCTCCCTTGTCCTTTCCTATAAAGTATTCCATTGTGAAAGCATATTTATATGTACGAAAGGGTATCCGGCCCTAAAAACTATTTCGAACAGCTCGCAGCTGGGCTTTCTAGGCTCTCTTACTTATTCTTGATTCCGTAGCGTTTGAGATAGCTCCCCCGAACATTCACAGGGTGTGTCATCCTCTTGGTTCTATTGACCGCATCCTTGAGGATTCGATGCGGTTGGGCTCCGCCTCGAGCTGGTGGTAGGTTCTCCTTCTCTACCTCTTCTTTGATGGCTTGTCTGCCAATAGATCCTCCAACTTTCCCTCTTCGTATAGCTTCCAAAGTTTTGAAAAGAGGTCCCGGCATTGGTTAGTATCATGGCCTGACGACTTGTGATACTTGAAATATTTTCGAGAATTAAGGTTGCTTTGTTCGACTATGATTTTTCTTGGTGAGAGATCTCGATCTTTAATCTATACGAAGATCTGTTCCAAACTCGTGGAGAACACTTTTTTCATCTCATTCACCTGCTCTTCATTTTTGGCATCATTAGCTATATTCGATGCCTTTCTAGATTTCTTACCCTTTCCTATGGTATCGGGCTTACTTTTCTCAAGATTTCCTCCGCTGCCACGAACTGCTCTGCTTTGGTCATGAACTCTGTAAAGGTTTGCAGACCATTAGTTTAGACACTCCACAAAAAATGCAACTCTTTTCAGGTCGTGCATAGCGGCCATCAGCATTGCATCGTCCAACATCCTCCTGGTACTGATCCAGATACTTTCTCAAGGATTCATCATCACTTTGGACTATGGTAGTCAATAGCTCCTTCGGGGTGGCCCACTTTCTTGATCCATAAAGTTTACTTTGAACAACTTGGAAAACTATTCCCAAGAGGTGATGCTTCCATTCGGTAACGCCTAAACCATCTCTGAGCCTTATCTCCCAACATAATGGGAAGGCTCAGCAAAGAACAACCTCAGAAACTAGAGCTCCTTCCAGGACATGTACTTATTTATATGGGTAGTGGGATCCATGGCACTATTATAAGGGCTGAAGGTGGGGAGTTTCACGGTCTCAGGAACTGCGACCTTGGCAATTTCCTTATAGAACAAAGGCTATGGCTCATTCAGAGAACGATCGTGTAAACTGTTTTCCAACACGTCCAACCTCCTCATCAATTCCTCCAGCTCAGAGTCTCTAGCTCGGCCCTTTACACGTCGTGATACTTCTAAAACCGCAAAAGGATAGTGTGGCACTGAATGATGAACACTTTCAATCTGGGCACAACTTTCTCACGATTCGGGCTGGCCACCTATTTTTTTTCTTGATGAACTCTCCTATGTACAGTGCGGTGAGGTCGTTGTGCTATCGGATTCTTCGCGGTGAGCCCACAGATTAGATACCTCTAAATTGTCATAACGAGCCTTCGGGGAGTCGAATCGCATCTCGGAGACATAGGTGCAACTTTGGTCACCTTGTGATCCATCTTGCTTTCTGGAAGTTCTCGGCGAATAGGCCACTGGGGCCGCCATGTCGCAAGAGGGATATTGTGACTAGGGATGTAAACGAATCGAATCGAATCGAATATTAAGAAATTCGATTCGAATTCGTAAAAATAAACTCGAATTCGAATTTGAATCGAATATTAATCGAATTTAAATAGCTGATTCGAATTCGATTCGTGAGAAATATTCGAATTATTCGATTCGATTCGAGATTCGAAAAATTCTTTTCTATTTTTATATTATATATATTATTCATTTTTAAATATTTAAATATTATTATTTTTTATTTTTTTCAATTATAAATTTAAATAATATATATTATATATAAAATTTATTTAAATATATAGCTATAAAAATATATTATATACATATATTTAGTATTACATGTATTATTTAATTTTTAAAATATATTATATTATAAACGAATCGAATATTCGAATTATTCGAATCGAATACAACTATATTCGAATTCGAATTCGAATATTATTCGAATCTTATAATTAATTCGTATTCGAATTCGAATTTGATTTTTTCGAATTCGAATCATCTTAATCGAATTCGAATCACGAATCGAATCAAAAATATTTGATTTGCTTACAACCCAAATTGTGACGTCCCACAGTTGGAGCAGTTTGCCCATCTGGACACATACATTTTGTTCTAAGTCCCTGCTTCGTCCTTAACTCCGCAGCCCCAGTAGAATGCTGGACATTGTGGGCCCTTAGTAGATTATCTATGGTCTATTTTTCTTAGAGCCTAGCTTCTGGATCCGTGTCTAGATCCACGTAAGGAGGCCTTCCAAGCTATGGAGCTTGAGGATGGGCTTGCGCTGGTGCCAACAATGGTGGGGCATATGCATGCATGGTCACATACTATGGCATGTGATTTACTGGTGGGGGCATATTGATAAATTGACAGTGGTACGTGCATATGAGGCAACAACAATTGAGGGACAAGCGGGGGTTGAGCTTCAATGGCATTTTGTGGTAAAGGGACTCCAATTGGTGTGCATGCACATGCAACTGGTCAATCACTAGATTTTGTTAATTAAACACATCTGCATTCACCATATTTGGCGGTGGAGGTGGAGGTGGTGGTAATGACACATTCTCTTGATGAGAATTCTAGTAACTACTATACTTGACTAATTCACTGACTGCCCTCTCCTGATATTACTCGCCATTTCAGCTTGTTTTGAGTGACGCTATAAAGATTTTTCAGGGTTTTTTGTTGGCACCCTACTATAAAAAATTTGAGGCGGGAGAAAGAAGCTTGCGGATTACTACAAGAACACATGGTTACCCTTTTTCTTTTTGCTTAAAAAGTTTTGATAGCTATCACCTTTCAACAGAGATAAGAAGAAAACACTTTACCAAACTTTGGCCAGAAATTCAGTAGTCAGAGCTTCGGCCCCTCCTTCTAGAACCAACTTATGATGCATCCCATAGTGACATAATAGATACTACGGATGTGGCCGCTGAGTCAGATGAGGCACACACATAGGGGTGGTTCGGTACGGTATACCGTACCGAATCGCCCATACCATTACAGTACCGAAATTTTCGGTACGCCGAAAATCCATACCGTTACCGTACCAAAAATTTCTGTATACCGAAATTCGGCATACCGAATTTTCGGTATGATATCGGTAAATACCGATACCGTACCGAAAATTCGGTATACCAAATTTTGTATCGGTATCGGTATATACCGATCCATATCGTTGATTTTGGTATACCGAAATTTCGGTATACCGAAAATTTACGGTATACCGTCAGAAATTTGATATACCGAAATACCGAACTACCAAAATACCAAAAAAATTCGGTATACCGACCTATACCGAAAATACCGAACTTTTTTCGGTATTTCGGTATATACCGAAATACCAAAATTTTTAGATTATCATACCGTTACCGTACCGAAAATTTCCGGTACGGTATCATACCGTACCGAAAATTCAGTATACCGAAAATTTCGGTATTTTCGGTAATTTTTCGATACGATACGGGCGGTATTTCGGCATTTTGGTATTTTTCCCCACCCCTACACACACACCACAACAAACAACTGGATTCATGCATTTATGATGTTTGTAATAAATGTGGCAATAAATGTGGTTGTAAACACAAAACATAAAATAAATACAAGGTAAAGCTGACCACTGGCAAAATGATGCAAAATGAATACAAATTTACCCGAATTTTACCCAATGAAACAAGAGTAAGAAAGAACGGCTCTAAAAAGTCTTTTTTTTTTTATTCAAGGATAAAGTTACCAAAGTGTTTCAAGGATGGGTTTATCTAGATGTAGGTCTGCCTCAGTTGATTGTTTCTCCTTAGTGTGATTGTTGAGCTTACAGAATACAAACTTTCTCACAAGTTCTACAGATGTTTTTGGGATGAACGACCTGGACAACGTGAGTTTAGGTTGCTGTTACAATCTGACTATAGTTTTCTCTCTCTAAAATTTCTGATCCTTTACAATTACAAGTTTTCCCTATTTATAGCAGTAATTTCTAGTGGAGGACAAGATTATTATCTTTCACATCATGGGTGTCCCATCGAGGTGTATGAGAATGCATGAGTGAAAGGTGTCACATATGCATGGCCTGTGTCAGGCGCACCTGCCTCTGTCCGCCACTTTCTTTAGCTTGCGGCAAAGAAAACAAGGAAGGTCGTTGGCGACGAGCTCATTATACTTGACTGGGTCTTTGTGATGACGAGCTGCACTTTGCTCCCCGAGCTCGGGAGCTCGCGAGTTCGCTTTTTATTTCGATGTACGGCCTCGAGGTCGAGGTCATTGTACTTGTCCATTTGGCGAGACCATTTTGGCGTTCTTCGAGCAAGGTCATTTTCCACATCCTTTTGGCCAAATATTCTCCGAAGTCAACGAGGTGCTTACATCCCCCCACACAACATACACACACATACACACACACATATGACATGCATGAAAATGATGAATCCTCACCCATCAACATGCCCTCACCAAATTAAGTATAAGAAAAATTCATAGAGATCGATCATATTAATGGACATGCCGTCAAAGGCCAAATGATCGGTAGTAATTGAGTTCTTGTTGATGTGTTGCTTGAACAATATTTTTCAAGCTCATGCACCAGTGGGCTCACGTTTGGTCTCCTTGCACAAACGTCTATGAACCACCTAGTAGATGACCTTTGATCCTCCAATGAGTCGGGAGCTCCAGAGCATTGTACGCCAACAATGAAAGATACACACCATGATACAATACAGGCAATTTCTTCAATACAGGGATGAAACTAAAACAACAACTTTTGAAACTAAAATCAAACGAGCAAAAAGTTATGGGACCAAACGTGATTTTAGTCCGATCGAACAACCTTCAAAATGTTCAATAACTAGTTTGTGCCGAACTCTCTCTCCTATCTTCTCCCTACCATAACACTGGCTTACGGTCTAACAATAAATTTACACAACGCTATACATGAGGGGAAGGGGCTGAAATTATTTAAGTTTATGTTCAATATATATATATATATATATAAAATATTATATACGTAACCACATTATACTTGAAAGTTATGAAATCAGTCATGTGGAAATTGATAGTTTGTAATTTTAATCATGCACTAATTAAACTTTCATCTAAATTCCGCAATAATTTCAAATTTGCCGATTTAGTCTTAATTCTGGGTGAAATTTAGAATTCGACCCTAAATTGTTACATGTGGCTCAACTATCTATTCCAGAACTCGTCGATTAACTCTGATTAATCACCATCTAGACACTATATTTTCATTGCCCACATACGTGGCTACGCCACGTTAGCTCAAAATCCGACCCAATCAATCTAACGTATGCTTACGGTCCATAAAAACTCATGGTTTGTTCACAATTTGTAAATGACTTTTCAAGTCTAAATTTTGAAGTTATGCAATGCACATGAGTCGCACGCAAATTTAAAATTCCCCCAAAATTTAGATCAAATTCATAAAATTGACACTGTTATGCACTTAATTGCAAAATTCAATTTACGTTGGACCGATATTATGAATGGTAAATTATTGAGGGAGTACTTCTACAAACTCCTCCACAATAATACATAATTGCAAGGTGCTGAAATACAATATCACAAACCTCAGGCTGTCCTTTTCGAGAATTTCATAACCCATCTTATATTCTTAAAAAAGTCTTACAGGCCCCAACAATGAAATCTCAACAAAATCAGATAAAAACCCACTTTCAGATCTCTAACTGAGAGATCAATTCTGAGCTTCAAAATATGACGGCAATGGCGTCGCTGGAAGCTCCGACTAACACCGATGAGTCGATGGAGATGTCGAATCTTCTCCCACTTTCTTCTGCCGCGCAGCAGCCTTACGTCTCCGAACTCCTCTCGTTTACTCTCGATCGCCTCCATAAGGTATTCTTACAGTTTGATATTGCTTGATTACGTGGCTAGATAGATTTGGAATTTGAGTAACTTCTGTTGTTTGTTTTCTCTAAGGAACCGGAATTGCTCAGAGTTGATGCCGAGAGAATACGGCGGCAGATGCAGGAGGTGGCGGTGGGAAATTACCGTGCATTCATTGCGGCTGCGGATGCCTTGCTCGAGATCCGTCAGGAGGTTTCTTCTATTGACAAGCACCTTGAGTCCCTGGTAATTTTGATCCGATTGTTGTCCTTTTCTTCTTTTGATAGTTTAATTTGATCTGATGGATATTTGAGCTGGCATGTTGTTATAGTTACATTGTGAACTGCTAATTGTAAACTGCTATAATTAAAGGAATGCGAGTAAAAATTAAGACAGAAGCCATGGTAATTTGTACATTTGAGGATTCAATTAGGTCCGCCACTAATTAAGAGAAGATTAAAGTTAGTAATAAGTTAGGGAGTGCAAAAAGTATTCCTGTTCTTTCATTTGTCGAGGCTGTGATTTGCAGAATTCATGGACCGGTCACCTTCTGTTTTGGAGTATATCATGGTGGACAAGGTCTTTGTTGGCAACATTATACGCGCACGCATACACACTCACACACACACACACTCACATATTCTCCTAAAGCAAGACTTGCAAATGCATGTTAATATCTTGATGCAATTAGTTAAGAGAGATCATGTCATGTTGAAAGGTTGGGATGTGAACTCTTGGATAATTAAATCATAATGGTAACCTTCATAAACCTGAAACAAGCTATGTATTGATGATGCTGAAGTAATTTTAATATGGCTAAAGAAACCTTTGAGTTATCTCAATCTCTTTTGTTTGCCTGTTGACACCATCAATACAATGTACCAGGAGTTGGATGGATATAAAATAATTTAATATGCAAAAGTGTTTGTTGTTGTGCCAAATTCCTATTTCTAACGTTATGAATTAATAGGTAAAATTTGAGGCTAGAATCTTGAATATATTGCCTAGTAAATGGAAACTAGTATAAGCCTAGCTACTCTTTCCTTCTTGATCATGCTTATTTTCTCATCATGTGACAAGAATAAGCCCAATCAAATTCATATATGTTTTTGCTCCTTTACAGATAGCTGAAATTCCGAAGCTAACATCAGGCTGTACTGAATTTGTTGAGTCAGCTGAACATATTTTGGATAAAAGGAAGATGAACCAAACATTACTAGCAAACCAGAGCACTTTGCTTGATTTGCTTGAGATTCCTCAACTCATGGACACGTAGGTCCCAGAGCTTGTTTTTTAATATAATAATCTAATATTTTGTGATGTCCTCTACTATATATCTTAAAAGTCTTTCCTGAAGAATGATTACTTAGCGTCTCGATACAGATGTGTGAGGAATGGAAATTATGATGAAGCTCTTGACTTGGAAGCATTTGTTGCAAAGCTTACTACGATGCACCCAAAGTGAGTTTCTTCGTCGACTCTATTGGCAGCACAGATCTCTTTCATCTGTAAACTTGCTTGATACATTTATTGAGGCACCATTTCTGTTTTCTCTTTCAAAAAGAATTCCTGTTATTCAGGCTCTAGCCGCAGAAGTTCGGCAGACCACCCAGTCTCTCCTTTCACAACTTCTCCAGAAACTTAGATCTAATATTCAGGTACTATGTCTTGTCTCAGATTAAGCAAATTGATACACCACAAATTATCAAAATGAAACTGTCAGAACTTATGCAAATACACTTTGCTCATAATGTGCTTGTAGTTGCCAGAATGCCTCCGCATTATTGGATATTTACGTCGAATAGGAGTTTTTAGTGAATATGAAATGCGGCTACAGGTAACCTCTTTCTGGAATTTCTTTATGTGCAATGCATTTACTTTGTATAATCTAATCCGTGATGCTTGTCCTGTCTTCAGTTTCTTAGATGTCGTGAAGCGTGGCTTACTGGAATACTTGATGATTTAGATCAGAGAAATCCATATGAATATTTAAAGGGCATGATCAATTGCCACAGAATGCATCTTTTTGATGTTGTAAACCAATATAGAGCCATATTCGCTGATGACACATCAGAGAGTGAAGAAAATTATGATGGCGGGCTTCTATTTGACTGGGCCATGCATCAAATTACCTCTCACCTGAGGACTCTTAAAATGATGCTTCCGAAGATCAGTGAAGGTGGATCCTTGTCAAATATTCTGGATCAATGCATGGTGAGATTCGTTTATCCTATTCCAGTCTTTGGTTTTCCCCACTGCCCCAACCCAAAACTAGAAAAGAAAAAAAATTAATAAAAGAGTAGAACAATTAAAATCAAACTCACACACAGAACACACATGTATGTATGTATTCTTCTAGATGTAATGCCAATAATAAGAATAATAACCATAAACAATAGGAATGGAAAAGGTAAAAGATCAACAGAGAAAAGTTTAGCAACAAAGAAGCTGGAGCAATATTTATATATGCCTTCATCTTCAGATATTGCTTGGTCGAGGAGATATACTCTAGTCATTTGATAAGTAGTTGTTAGTTTGACACCTATGAATGTTTGGTAATCATTAATGGCGATACCTATTGGATCTTCTTAGACATTGTTTAATGTATTCAGATACGAATTCGATCCTCACTGACTATAAAAAAAGCTTCTATCTGACCTGCCGAGAAAGTAAATTAATCCCAAGATTGCGGGCCTAGATTTTAGCTTTTGGAATTTCATATACATGTATGCCGAGGTATACTGAATATCATGGTGCTGAGATGGATGCCACTGCATAAAATGTTTCTTCCATTTTGACTTCATGTCATCATGAGTGGTGCTTGGTTTCATGTCATCATGCACAATGCTTTGTGGTGCCCAATATTTGTTTAATGTGACATCATATTCATAGAATTAAAATGATGAAGTGTTTTCTCCCGATTGTGCTCTACAGTATTGTGCCATGGGTCTTGGATGGGTTGGTCTGGATTTCCGAGGATTGCTTCCCCCTCTTTTTGAAGAGTAATACACTTTTGTTTATTTACAATTTTGTTAATTTTGTAGTTTTCCACAGAATTACAGTATTTCTTACATGGATGTGTTTGTTTATTGCAGAGCAGTGCTTAATTTATTCTCGAAGAATATGAGTACAGCTGTTGAGAATTTTCAGGTATCACCATTTCCTTTCTAATAGATAATTATGGCATGGCCTGCCTTTTTACTTCTTACATTTCTGTTGGGCATGTAATCTGGACTCTGATTAGAAAACTTGTCATACTTAGCTGAAGATTTACAACACATGTTTTGATTAATCCAGTTAGTCTTGGATTCTCATCGTTGGGTCCCATTGCCAGCAGTTGGCTTCCCTGCCAATAGCTTTGGTGATGAAAGTCAAGGTGACATCACTCCACCTTCAAGTCTTATGGAACACCCACCTCTTGCTGTTTTTATCAACGGTAAACTTGAAGTTGTAAAACCACACTTGAACGCTATATTTAATTGTGATATGATTATAATTTAGTGTGTACCATGTTTCTTTATGTGGTGCAGGTGTATCTGCGGCAATGAATGACTTGCGACCTTGTGCTCCAATAAGTTTGAAAAATGTGCTAGCTCAGGAATTAGTGAAGTGTTTGCAGGCTGTTTCCGATTCTCTACTAAGATACAACACGACTAGGATGCTCAAGGATAGCGAGTCTGTTCTTTTCCTTAAACTTTGCCAAGCATTTATTGAGGTAACCTTCTATTCATTTGGGTCCGCTTGATGTGCACCGTATGTTATCGTGTGTCAACCTACCGATTCTACGGTGAAGCATGAAATAAACCAAATTACTCCCTCCGTGCCACAAAGATAGTCCAGTATTCCTTTTTTATTTGTTCCAAATTATAGTCATAGTCCAGTATTTCTTTTTTGCCTGGCCAAAATTACAGTCAATTTCCTTATTAAAAGAATACAATTTCTCTATTATACATTTACTTGATGTTGTTGGGACTAATCATTAACTCCAAGCACTCCTAAATAAGTATGCGTAAAAAGAGAAATTTGTGGGTGAAATATGTTTTTCCAAGTACACTAAAGATGTTTCCATAATCTGCGTAAAAATGAAATGTGACTATTTTGTTGGACGAGGGAGTATTGATTTGTACTCAATAATATAGTGAATACCAGGTAGTAGATTATAATCCACCCAAATTTACTTTAGCTGTAGTATTTGCTCTCTTCTTCAAATAACGATACGCACTTTGTCCCATGCAGGTTGCTTTCCCACATTGTGCTACGTGCTTTGGCCGCTGCTACCCTGGTGGGGCCGCTGTGATCTCAGATGCCAAGAACTTATTCACCGGAATTAACCGCCTATTAGCAACCTCACCCTCCAGGGAACTTCCGAAACCTGTTCATACTTCTGAGGCCAAGAACGTATCAGAGAACGGTAATGTGCCTGTTGTCGAAAACGGCGTTCTGCATAACATCGAACGAACTGCGAGTGCAGGCCTAGGAGAGAAGGAACAGAGTTCTTCTATTAGTCCAGAAAAGGAAGTAAAAGCAGGTGCAAGCGAAGATTCTCAGAAGTCACCAGTATCATGAGATTGTTCCAAGAATTCTTGGCTTATTGTAATTATAACATCTCTAATGTTTTTATTTTTTTCTTCTCTTGTAGTAGTGAGTGGATTGAACTTGAGGATATGTATTCTTTTTGTAGTAACTTAGACGATTGTTGTTCAAATGAGTTATACTATAATAATTTTGGGTCTTATAGTGAAACTTGCAGCAATTGAACTATTAGAATATTTATTTTCGAGCAAACCCTCTTGTATTTGCTTCATGAATGTATGATTCTTTGTCGGCATTGGATCATCTTAGCAAGTTAGTTACAAAATTCTGTTTGCATAATCCTAGCTCATCCTCGTCTACGTCTTGACCGGATCCTAGATGGATGCTATATTGGTCTAGGTACTAATTAGGTGCTCAACCCTTTCAGCTGCTGCTTAACGACTTTTATAATATTAGTTATACATAAATGATTTTTAAAATAATCTACTTTAAAAGGGGGACTAATATTTTAGCCATTCGTATGGAAGCCATTATTTTACCAAATTTCTTTTGTAAAAAGATTATAGTGCCCTTCAAATAAACATAAAAAAATAAATCTATTCAGTTGTAAGTGAAAAAGTAAATGGTGAATGGGGTTTTAAATAAACATTTATTTTAATTGAGTTTTTTAAAAAATCTCATAACATCTTACTTTGAAGTAAGAGTGGATTTCGGTTGGGTTTTTTCGAATTTTGTGTTCTCAGTTGGATTTTTTTTGTATTACGTGTTATCGAGTTAGGTACCATCTCATAGGTCTTCAATAAAAACTAGGATAACCAATTGGGCATGGCATAATTGATAAGTTTTTGAATATTTTAGAGAAAAAAATAAAGCTTGCATGGAAATAATAATAATAATAGTGCAGTATGTATTAACAAATATGTAATTTTTTTAAAAAGAAGTTATAAATAAATGAATTGATCTTTAATACCCGAAAAATTCGATGGGTGTAAAAAATTCGACCCGATATAATTCCACAAAATTCAACTTGATCAGATAAAACCTGACCACCAAGGATATTAAAAAAAAACTAATAGACGGAGCGGGTATCTAAGAACCCGGCAGGAAAAGTCCGACTCCCACCCACCCATGCTGAGGAAAATAAAGAAATATATATGTATGATATAAAAGCAAAAAATAATAAGAAAAAACGTAACACAAGGGTTTACGCTGTCCCAAGTGAGGGATCATCTAACGGCTTCTCTCCAGTCTCGTCTTCAAATTTTCCAGATTCCTCGTAAAGCAGCAAGCAACCAACATCATCTTCAGTTCATTAGCAGAAGGGGAAGCGCCTTCTTAAATTAGAGTAAAATCTATCTGTTTCCTAAGGTTAGCTTTTCGAACATACATCATCTAATTCGTGAGATTTGTCTGCTATATTCGAAATTCACATATCATGCTATATTGGATAACACTTTGCAACTTCTTTTATGTACTTCTCTGAGGTAATGAATTGGATAGTGCGGAACTTATGGACCGCTATGAGCTTATGATGCCGTGTATCATTATTTATACGGAGTAAATAATTGGAAGTTTGCAACTATTCTTATGTATGTTAGAAATATATGAATCGTGATGAACTCATGATTTCTGTGTTTTTCACTTTTTATCCAGCTCAGTTGAAGTGATGCATTGATTGGAATTTCATAGTTCTATTAATTTCTCCATCTCTTTTGGTTGTAGAGTAGGGAATAGCAATGGCGGCCACGCCGGACACTCAAGTGTGTGTACAGGAAAATCAACAAACACAAGTTACACAACAGTCAAAGATACAAATATATTCACCATGCAATGATGAAGTATCAGATTTCTGGAGAGGTTTAATTTCAATGACCTTTATTTTCTCTTTTATATTCCATAATAGTTGGGGTACTAGTCTTGGTATCCTGAAAGAATTTTTCCCTGTTGGCAGAGAAGTATGAAAAAGATGCAAAGAAATACTGGGATATCTTTTACAAACGCCATCAAGACAAGGTTAGTTTCTTTGCTTATATCAAGACAATTGCTGAGCTTAAGAATAGGGTAATTGATTTTTTAGTTGTAGAATGTACGAGTCTTGTACATGGGACAGCTAATACTACCTCCGTCCCGGCCTAACTGGCCTACTTTCCTTTTCGGTTTGTCCCAACTTAAATTGCCAACCCATAAATAGCAAATTTCTCTCACAATATCCACCCTCAAAATCTCCATCCCCAATCTCCACCTTTAAAAAAGTCAAAGATTTTACAAAATTTGCTTTTTCTTAACCTCCGTGCCCAACTAAGGTAGGCAAGTTAGGCCGGGACGGAGGGAGTATGAGTTTTATTGAAGTTATAAAGGACATTACCACATTTATAGCAAAAATTGCTGTTTTAAGTTCTGAGCATTATCACTGTGGATATTGTGAACTGGACCTTGGCTGAGGAGGCAAGGTATCTTCTTCCTCCTTTACAGGGTCTGCACTAGCATGGACTGTTCATATTTGTATTCCTCTGAAATTCTTGGCATCTGATGCAAATTGTTTTCTGTCCTCCAGTTCTTTAAGGATCGTCATTATTTGGACAAGGAATGGGGACACCACTTCTCTGTAAGTGCTAAAGATACCAATATGTTTCTGTGAACTGTTGGGGTTCTAATTAACTAACTATTATTTTTGCAGGAAGCAGGAAGAAAGGTGGTCCTAGAGGTATATTTCTGATGCATCCACTAGTTACCATCTTGATTTGGATTTATGCTATGATGTTAGTTATTTACTTTATGTTGTGTATCTGAATTCAGATCTTGTTCATATACAAGTATCGTTATTCGTGGGAATTGCTACAGCCTTTTGTGTCCCCTTTCTTGTTAAACTTGGGAATTGTGTTCATATCTCAATATCCTGCACTGCGGTGATTAAACTTACTATTTGGGATTTGAACTCGATACATGCTGTAACCAGGTTGGTTGTGGAGCTGGAAATACTATCTTTCCTCTGCTGGCAACGTATCCAGATATATTTGTGCATGCTTGTGATTTTTCACCACGAGCTGTAAGTTTAGTCAAGGTGAGTTCCTGTTTCCTCACCTTCATTACTCTTTTGAATGATGCAATTTTCAAGTTCCAATAAGTTGATCAACAGTTTTCAAGTATCATGGTGCTAATTTGATTCATTTGTGCACTACTCAAGTTAATTTGAAATAGTGTGTTGGTTATAACTTGTAATATTTTCTGGATTTATTGTAGATGCACAAAGACTTCACTGAGGCCAGAGTCAATGCATTTGTTTGTGATCTGACCATCGATGATCTGTGCATGCATGTTCCTCCTTCCTCGGTGGACATAGTGACAATGGTAATAATTGTTTTTTATGTGATTCGTGCTTGTTGCTGTTCTTTCTCCCGTTCATTTTTTTCTTCTGAAGCAGATTTATAAAATATTTTGTTTTCTCTGCGAGATGAGGATATTTTTGTTAATGCACTTTGGCTGACTTTTTTGAAGTAGATATTTGTCTTATCTGCAGTATCCCCGGAAAAAATGCCTATGGTAGTACAAAATATCAGGAAAGTTCTAAAGGTGAGTTCTCAATTTATACTAAAAAGGAAAAAAACTACAGTAGCAATCTAATGCAAAGATCCATTTACACTTAAAATTTGTTAACATGAGACAATTTTCAATGTGCAGCCAAATGGTCGCATATTGTTTCGTGATTATGCTACTGGTGATCTTGCTCAGGTGGGGTTCTGATTATAACACCGATAACTAGTTAGGATTTTTTTGGTATGTACATTGTGCAGGGATACTGCAAGTATGTTGGGTGTTAAAATATATTTTAGTGGGAGAGGGAGAGGGAGGTGTACAGGGATACTGCAAGTATGTTGGGTGTTAAAAATATATTTTAGAATGGGAGTGTGAGAGGGAGAGGGAGAGGGGGGGGGGGGGGGGGAGGGATGGAGAAGAGAGAGAGAGGGAGAGGGAGATAGAGAGAGAGATGAACAAGTGGGTCTTAAGAAATCTGAATTAACGATTTCCGAAGCTCATGCTTCATGTTCTGTTAGTGATTTTTCTCAGACAGGAATCAAAAGAACTAAAGGCTAATGATTTAGTTACACTAACTTTCTAGTGAGCATTTTCCTCTCAATAATTTGTTCTTGTGGATTGCTATTTTCCATTTTCCCTTTGGTCTCTCTTTCTCATTGCTGCAATCTATCTCTCCTGGATAGATCTTTCTATATAATTATTGCCATAATTTACAATACAAACATAACACCTATATATAGACTTCTTGGTTCACTTGATCATTTCTCTTCTTTGATTAGCTTATGTAGTGCAACCATGTAAAGGTTGAATTTTGTACCTTAACTATGCTAAATAACTTCATTTCATTGGACTATGAGAACTTGTAACCAACCTTAGATTGCTTAGCCAACTTGGTAACACCTTGCATCAATTTAATCATCTTCACTTGTCCAATTAATGCACATCTAACTATCAATTCCAACTAGAATTCTTCCTTATATAATTCCAGTTTTTCTTGAATATTCTTTGGCCAACTTGAGGTAGGCAATTTGGATTCAGATTTCTTCTTTCTATCTTGAATTACAAGTTGATTTCAAACATCACCTGTTTCTGATATTGTTCAACTTGGGCTATAATGTACTTAGTGATGCTATGACACATTAAATATGTATAGATGCGAAAGGATCATTATATGACCTTTCCGTGTTATTTTGTGCAATTGCATTGTCATACCTTCAGTCAAAACTTCCTATGATCAGTAGAAATTGTTTTGACACCATGATTGTGTAATGTTCGTGTACCATATTAACAGGAAAGGTTCACCGGCAAGGAACAAAAGATCAGTGAGAATTTCTATGTTAGGGGTGATGGCACTGTAAGTTGCTGCTTTTTAAGACTCAAGTTTCTATATAAATTTATTCAGTTTCTCAAAGCATCCACTCTGCTGGCAGAGAGCTTTCTACTTCTCAGATGAGTTCTTAAAAGGTCTTTTCGAAGTGAATGGATTCAATATGGAAGAACATATCTTGTGTTGCAAGCAAGTAGAGAATAGATCAAGAGAGATAGTAATGAATCGGTAAGTCCACACTATCTTCTTTTCTTTTCCTTTTTTAGGATATGATCCAGGTGCTCATTGGAGAACATAAACGCACTTCTATTTTCAAGGCATTTCTTATCTAGTCCTTTCAAAACCAAGTCACTCAATAGGCCAAATTGGTGTCTTCCTTAGTGATGTTGCAGTATGTGCAGGTTATATCATTAATCCGCATAATTTATCTCGTTAAGGGAAAACAACATTTACCTGTAATATCTGCCTACATATCGGTTGGTATGTCAACTTAGATGGTAACTATAAATCCCAATACATATTCCTGTTTGATGATAGTGGCTTCAGTCAATCATTGGCCAAATAGTAAAAATGCATGCATGTTCGTTGATAACAGTTGCCGTTGCATTACAGGCGGTGGGTGCAAGCTGTATTTCAGGCAACTGAAACCAACAGTCTTTGTGATGCCCCAGCTGGAAATGATATCATACATTTACAAATTGACCGTGATAAAAGGAAAGACGATATTAATGCATATGAAGTTGATATATCGGACGGAATGGCTTCAGAAATGTTCGGTATGTCATCTTCCAATGAAGAGGTACTTACTGAGACACTCCTAGCTTTTTCTACCAACAATATCATTATAAGATTTTTGGCTGACATTTATTCGTTTGGTTTAGCAACCCTAGTTTGTATAATTGAAATATTTCATGTTTTCTTAGGTAGTCGAGATTTCTATAAAGGACTACCTTTTCAAGATAAAACTGCTTTCAAAAGAGTACCAACACACCTGCAAATCAACTGGCCTGATGCTGTGGGAATCAGCAAGGTTAATGGCCTCTATCCTTGCAGCAAATCCTGGCATTGTTTCCGGTAAAAGGGTTCTAGAACTCGGGTGTGGATGTGGAGGGATTTGTTCAATGATAGCCGCTAGAACTGCCAAACTCGTGGTCCCCACAGACGGAGACACGAAAGCACTCAATCTGTTATCAGAAAACGTTGCTCTGAATCTCCAGTCACCAACCCTCGATGCATTGATTGTGAAGAAACTCGAGTGGGGGGATGGAACCGATATAGAAGCAATCAAGAAGCTGAATGTGGAAGGCTTCGATGTCATCATTGGCACAGACGTGACTTATGTTCTTGAGGCGATTAAGCCATTATTTGCAAGTGCCCGAGAATTGTTTTCCACCAAGGGAAACAAGAAAGAGGCCGCTTTGATTCTGTGCCATGTTTTTCGTAGAGTCGACGAGCCTTCTCTACTTTCAGCAGCATCGGAATATGGCTTCAGGCTGACTGATAGCTGGTTTGGTGAAACACCTAATAGTACTTCTCAAGGTATCATCAAGAACTGGTTTTCTGGGGGCCAATATGAAGTTCCATCTAAAGCACTCACTATTATGTATTTCAACATTGAGTAGATACCGGATAATTTAATTTTATCTGAAATTACTGCACTTTGATAGTATTATTTTGTACTGATTATGCTGGCTGTAAGACCTTTTGTGTTATTTCTTGTAAGTCCACATTTGCAGGATTTAGATTATCTGGAGTACTTTCACGGTACATTTCGGAAGAGCGATACATTATATGTGAATAAAATATAAAATACGGGATTCACATAAAATTGTCACTCTCTCAAATGTATCGTAAAGTATTCTAGAGGATAGAAATCTACATTTGCATCAAAATGCCACTTTATTCAGTAAAGGATGTACTAATGGGCTTGTCCAACTAGAAATTCCACCCTTCTATCTGAGAGATTACACCCGGAGTCTGCAGTATTGATTTGGGCCAACAATCCAAGCCAAGACCTAGGGTCTGCAATATTGATTTGGGTCCATAACCCAAACCGATGTATAGTCACTGATAGAGGTGCCAAAATAATTGGGCCGGTCCAGCCTGCTAGAGATCTTAGGCGGGTTGGGCCATGGAATTGTAGCCCAGGTATCATATGATCAGTATGACCGATTCAATAAATTTATGAATTTCATGGGCATGGGGCGAGATAACCTCACTATTTCTTAGTCCCATGTAATTTCAACCTAACTAGACATGGTATTGATCTGGTGGACTTAGTTCTATTGCCCGCATTGTCACTACTCCGGTATATGCACCAAAGTTTTAAGTTTATAAATTCTCACCCAAATTAATAAAGGTGTAATTTCATTCATGATTCTTGTCTTTTGACTATCACAACATATAACATATATATAACCTGTTTATTCATGATTCTCAATTATGGTAGTGATGGAATTATCTTCGCATATGCTTGTTAGTTGGAATTCTCGATTCAAAGACATTCCCAAAAAAATGGATATAATATGTACCCACAATGTTCTCTATGTCCAAATTACAAAATCGAAACAGGAATCATAGTAAATAAAATAATTTATTTATTTATTTAAATAAATATATTTCTTTTGTCAATTACAACACAAAAGATAAAATTCTATAACGATTTTAGCTGGACTATAATTGAATTGACACATGGCCCGTTATGAGTCAATCGGGTTAATTCTCTATGTCGAGCCATGTGAAAAACAATTCTTTAAAATACACAAAAACTTGTTGAGTCGGGTCTATTAGGCTTCAGATAATTAAGGTCAAATTCCTATAGTCCAAGTCACCTAAAATATCAGACGAGTTAGCTGGCCTAGGGCTGGGTGGATCTTGGCACATCTAATTGCAAATCTTTTCCACTGAAGATATAAACATTTTATGAATCTCCTAGAGAAGGGTAAAAATTCGGTGAGGTATTGATAATGAAGATTGAATGAATATTCATAAAAAGTTGGACCATGAGAAAAGATAAATAAAAAGGCATTAGCTAAAGAAGTGGTCCAAAGAGATGGCATGCTCATCTTGTTTGATTAGAAATGGAGTTTTTAATCCTCAATTAATTAATTACATAGGCAGTAGTTTATAGTTGCAGTTGAGTTGGTTAAATGTTGTTGTCTTGATGTAATCAATTTCAAGTCCTAATTCAATTTCTACATGCATGTTTTACCTTTAGTGCACACATGCATTATGGGCTAAATATTTTAAAACTAATCCTTAATCACAAACTCATCATAGATCATTTGATTGAGGGTGTATATGAGCTTAATGACTATGTGATCAACAAAGGCTAGATTAATTGCACCGCTGTTTCACAAAGAGTATTCAAGTGTTTGACCACACGAAAATAATTAGCAACGTAAACTTGTTTGCTAAAAAATGACATAATTTGTTGAATTATTAAAACCATATCAGAGTTTTGTACAATTCTAAAACAATGTATGATTCTCTTTTTAAATATGATTCAATATATTTTATAAACTTTACCATTTCTATCTCAATGTAAATATTAAATTTAGAATTTATACAACTAAAATTTTCACGGACATATTTGTCCTACTCCCTTCATCCATAAACAAACATGTAGCACTATCATCATTAATAATTACATAAAAATAAAGAACAAGAGATCATGTTTAATCACACACATACATATATAGACATTGATCTATCCTTGAACCAACAATTGTTGAAACCCTAAATATAGAGCACAAATTGAAACCAGTGAGGACTGAGGAGCCATTTCCTTTATGTAGTCTTCAACTCAGAAATGTCGAAGTGTATGAATAATACAAAATATATATTTGAATTATATATGCAGATAAAAAAATAATTACACGTGGTCGAACTCCAAATACCGGAAAATGTGAATAAAATCCCATGTTTTATTTCAATATATCAAAGCAACCATTTAATACAATGACAAAAACACTACACAATAAATAAAAGTGACAAATTGTGGTTTTTGGTGTGTCAAAAATGTGTGTATAACTGAGCTAGAAGCTGGATAAATAAGTTAGAGTGAGGAGATAAGCTGAAGAGCTGAAGAAGAAGGAAAAACAGAATCAGAAAACAAGGAAGGGAAAAACGGTTATTCTGTTACAGGATAAGACAACGGTTTTGCAACAGAATAAAACCGTTGTCTATTAGCTTCCAAAATCAGTTTTTCTGTTTTTGGTTTTGTATCTGTTCTTGGCGGTTTGCAGCGGTTTTCTCTCATTCCAGCTGCATATATACACGTTGATGATTGACAAAACGAGATGATACAAGTCTTAGAAGTTAGATCAAGAAATGAGAGCTTGAGAGGAAGATTAATCTCAACATATAAGGGATTAATTCTTGAGTGTTTCTTGTAACTTTGTGATTCATTTCATAGTGGATTTTCTTCTGGTTTTTGCCCGTGGATGTAGGCTTTCAAAAGCTGAACCACGTAAATCGTTTGTGCTTGATTTTCTGTTCTTATTGTTTCATTTTTCAGTTCTCAACGAGAGCTGAGAGTTTGTGAGATTGAGGTGTTTGTTTTTGAGTGTTTATTGAGTAGAATTCACAACAGTGGCGCCGTCTGTGGGAAACACCACGAACTGAAGATCTTAATAGTCACTCATTATGTCAATCTCAAAGTTTGAAGCAGAAAAATTCAACGGGAAGAACGACTACGGCCTCTGGAAGTTGAAGATCAAGGCGTTGCTGATTCAACAAGGGCTGGGAGCTGCCCTCAAAGGGGAAAAGGGATTCTCTGCCTCTGTTACCCCTGATCAGAGGTTGGAAATCCAAGAAAAGGCTCATAGCCTGGTGATTCTTTGCCTTTCTGACAAAGTCTTGCGGGAAGTTTCAAAAGAAACGAGTGTTGAAGGAGTAATGGAGAAACTGGATCAGATCTACCTCATCAAATCCATGGCAAATAGGTTATATTTGAAACAGAAACTGTTCTCTTTCAAATTTATGGCAGAAAAGGGTGTTGAGGATCAGTTGGATGAGTTTAACAAAACTCTAGATGATCTTGAGGCCATAGAAGTGAAGATGGAGGATGAAGACAAGGCAGTGTTGCTTCTAAACTCTCTGCGTCAGGCATTTGACCACCTCAGAGATGCTATGCTCTATGGAAGAGACTCAAAGATTACATTGGCCGAGGTTCAAGCAGCATTGAAGGGAAAAGAGCTTCAGAAGATGAAACAAGTAAAGCAAGAGAGTACTCCTGAAGGACTAAACATCAAGAAAGGCAGATTTCAGAAGCCATTCCAATCTGGAGATAGTTTCAAGAAGAATCAAAATCCAAAGCCAAAACAAACTGATCAAAAGGAGTCCAGGAAGTGTTTCTTTTGCAAGAAACCAGGACACTTAAAGAAGAACTGTTTTGAATGGAAGAAGAAACAAAACCAGAAAGGTGCATCTACCTCAAATGCTGCAGAAATTGCAGAAGCCTCAAGTGATGATCCTCAGGTATTAAATATTGCAGACTCTAAATCTATGAGTGAATGGATCTTAGATTCAGGGTGCAGTTTTCATATGACACCTCATTTGGATTGGTTTGAAAACTTTAAAGAACAGAATGCTGGAACTGTTCTATTAGGAAATGATCAAGTATGCTGTGTTAAGGGAATAGGTGATCTGAAATTGAAAACACATGAGAACAAGATCATCACCTTAACAGAAGTTAGATATATTCCCCAGTTAAAAAGGAATCTGATAAGCCTTGGCACTTTGGAAAAGAAGGGATGCTGGTTTAAATCTGAAAATGGTTTTTTGGATGTTATCAAGAATCAATCAGTTGTCCTAAGGGGTGTAAGAAGGTCAAGCTTATACTATCTAATGGGATCAGTGATTCTTGGAGAAGCTGATGCTGTTGAGAAGAGCAGCATAAATTTATGGCATGCCAGACTTGGGCATGTGAGTGAGTCTGGACTGAGACAATTGTTAAAGCAAAAACTAATCAAATCAAGGGAAGAAAGTCAGAAGAAACTCTGTGAAGACTGTGTTCTCAGTAAGAGCAAGAAACTTCCTTACCCTGAAGGCAAGAAATGCTCTAATGCCCCTCTAGAATACATCCATGCTGATCTTTGGGGCCCTTCAAGAACACCAACTCTTGGAGGAGGCAGGTATTTTCTAAGCATCATGGATGATTTCTCCAGAAAATTATGGTTATATGTTCTGAAACAAAAGTCAGAAGCTCTGGATAAATTCAAAGTATGGTGCAAGCAGGTGGAAAATGAAAGAGATACATGTGTGAAGTGTTTGAGGACAGACAATGGTCTTGAGTTTGTGTCTAAAGATTTTAACAGTTTCTGCAACACCAAGGGAATAAAACGGCATAAAACAGTCCCAGCAAATCCTCAACAAAATGGCATTATTGAAAGGATGAATAGAACCATACTGGAAAGGGTTAGAAGCATGTTATCAAGCTCAGGTTTGGATAAAAGATTCTGGGGAGAAGCAGCCTCCACTGCTGCTTATTTGATCAACAGGTGCCCTTCTAGTGCCATTGACAATCTGACTCCTGAAGAAAAATGGTCAGGAAAGTCTCCCAGATATGAACACTTAAGAGTTTTTGGATGTAGGGCTTATGCTCACACAAAACAAGACAAGTTAGAAGCTAGAGCAATCAAATGCTTGATGCTTGGATATCCTGATGGAACAAAAGGATACAGACTGTGGAATACAGAACCTGGAGCAGGGAAGATTATCATCAGCAGAGATGTGGTATTCTCAGAAGAAGACATGCCACTGAAAGAAGCTCAGAAGGTCAGAATTCAAGCTGATAACACTAATAAGAAGTTATCAGTTAAGGTGGAGTCAGAAGATGAAGCAGATGAAGACCCTGAAGAAGAATCAGATACAGAATATCATGAGCAACCAAGCTTACAGGATTATCAGCTTGTGAGGGATAGGGAAAGAAGGATACCGAGACCTTCTACCAGATATGCTGATGATTATCTTACAACATATGCACTGGTTTCTGCAGAAGAGGTTGACAGTCTTGAACCTAGAAACTATAAGGAAGCTATTGAAAGCACTGAAAGGGTTCAGTTGATGCTTGCAATGAGAGAAGAGTTAGACTCTTTGGAGAAGAATCAAACATGGATTCTGGTAGAAAGACCAAGGAATCAAAGATTGGTCAGTTGCAAGTGGATCTTCAAGAAGAAACTGGAAGTAGCCCAGACAGAACCCATCAGATTCAAAGCCAGATTGGTTGCCAGGGGATTCACACAAAAGGAAGGTATTGACTTCAATGAGATATTCTCTCCAGTAGTAAAACATTCCTCAATAAGAATTTTGCTAGCCATTGTCACTTAATATGATTTGGAGCTGGAACAATTAGATGTAAAGACAGCCTTCTTGCATGGTGATTTGAATGAAAAGATATACATGGCACAACCAGAGGGTTTCATTGTTCCTGGAACTGAAAACAAGGTATGTCTGCTGCAAAAATCTCTATATGGTCTGAAACAGAGTCCCAGGCAGTGGTATTTAAAGTTTAACAGTCATATGAAAAGGATTGAGTTTCAGAAATCAAAGTATGACAGCTGTGTGTATCTGAAGTTCAGAGGAAAAGAAGTTGCTGTATTTCTACTATTGTATGTGGATGACATGTTAGTAGCTAGCAAGAGCAAAGAAGAAATTAATAATCTGAAAAGAGAGCTTCAGTCTGTGTTTGACATGAAGGTGTTGGGAAATGCTAGGAGAATATTGGGAATGGACATCATTAGAAACAGAGCTGGTGGAGTGCTTTGGCTAAATCAGCAGAGCTATATTCAGAAGGTATTGTCCAGATTCAATATGCAAGAATCCAAACCAGTATCAGTTCCATTGGGTTTACATTTTAAGCTAAGTGAAAAACAGAAGCCACAGACAAGAGAAGAAGAAAATGAGATGAAGAGGATCCCTTATGCAAATGCAGTAGGGAGTGTTATGTACACTATGATTTGTACAAGGCCTGATGTGGCTCATGCCATATCAGTGGTTAGCAGGTACATGTCTGATCCAGGTGGAGCTCATTGGAATGCTTTAAAATGGCTACTCAGATATCTGAAAGGCACTAGTGGTTTTGGAATATTGTTCAAGAAAGATGACATAGAATCTGGAAATGTATTATGTGGTTACTGTGATTCAGATTTTGCTGCAAATCTAGACTCCAGAAAGTCTCAATCAGGTTATATCTTTACTTTGTTTGGAGCTTCAGTTAGCTGGAAGTCGATGCTACAATCAGTAGTTGCCTTATCAACCACAGAAGCAGAGTTTATGGCCATTACTGAAGCAGTCAAAGAAGCTTGCTGGTTAAAGGGTATTCTGGAGGAGTTTGGGTTTAAACAGAAGGCAGTAAAGTTGTTTAGTGACTCACAAAGTGCTTTGCACTTATCTAAACACCAGATGTTCCATGATCGTAGTAAGCACATTGATGTAAAATTCCATTTTGTCAGGGATATCACTGAAAAGGGAACAATGATATTAGAGAAGATCAGGTCTGAAGATAATCCTTCTGATATGCTGACTAAAGCTCTAACTACAGAAAAGTTCTACCTTTGTCTGCAGTTAGTGCAGATATCCAATTTGGAAAGGAATTAGCTCCTAGACAGGAGCAAAAGTTGGTAAGAACAGGAGTGATCCATTTTGGTTGAATTATAAGATTTGGTTGTTTTCTTCGACATCGTTTGACAAGGTGGAGAATGTGGTTTTTGGTGTGTCAAAAATGTGTGTATAACTGAGCTAGAAGCTGGATAAATAAGTTGGAGTGAGGAGATAAGCTGAAGAGCTGAAGAGCTGAAGAAGAAGGAAAAACAGAATCAGAAAACAAGGAAGGGAAAAACGGTTATTCTGTTACAGGATAAGACAACGGTTTTGCAACAGAATAAAACCGTTGTCTATTAGCTTCCAAAATCAGTTTTTCTGTTTTTAGTTTTGTATCTGTTCTTGGCGGTTTGCAGCGGTTTTCTCTCATTCCAGCTGCATATATACACGTTGATGATTGACAAAACGAGATGATACAAGTCTTAGAAGTTAGATCAAGAAATGAGAGCTTGAGAGGAAGATTAATCTCAACATATAAGGAATTAATTCTTGAGTGTTTCTTGTAACTTTGTGATTCATTTCATAGTGGATTTTCTTCTGGTTTTTGCCCGTGGATGTAGGCTTTCAAAAGCTGAACCACGTAAATCGTTTGTGCTTGATTTTCTGTTCTTATTGTTTCATTTTTCAGTTCACAACGAGAGCTGAGAGTTTGTGAGATTGAGGTGTTTGTTTTTGAGTGTTTATTGAGTAGAATTCACAACACAAATCAAAATATATATTCTTAAATTGAATATATCATATCTGTTAAAAGATATAATCAAATCATATATATAATTCTCTCCACCAGCTTCAGATTGTTTTCCCAGTTGTTGGAAATCTGCATAGGAAAAGTTGAGTTACCAATCTTCAATTACACATACACAGAAGCAACAGAAACTGCAACTGCTATAAATTTAAACTAGCTAATTCAATCCAAAAAAAGAGAAGTAGAGGGAAGCATTTTGGTCTCCTACTTCGTACAATATGACATCTTCTACTACGTTTTAGTCCATACATGACACGCGTATATGAATCTTCTACTACATTTTAATCCATACACGACACGTGTATATGGTGACATCACGAATGCATCGTAAGTGATTATGTGACATGATTAATATGATATGTCGTAGAAGATGTTCTATTTCGAACCCAGAAGGCAGAGGGGATGTTACATACGTGTCATAAACATTCATATCATAATAGAGAGATAGAGAGAGATAATGAAGTTGAAGAAGTAATGGTTAGGAGCCCACACTCATGATGAAAATGAATTATATAAATTTCAGTTACTAACAGAAAACTTGTTGGGGGTAAAATTAGATTAAAATCTCAGTGAAACAGACATGTAGATCCTGATTAGTATTCTTCGAGCTGAAACAAACAAAATTCAACAGAAGCATAAAAAGTCAAAAAAATATAAATCATTAAACTCCCACCAGCCCCATATACAGTAGTCAAAATTTCCTGCTGGAGAAACACAGTAACTTTTGAAACAATTGAGGTGTTTTAGATCTAAAATTTTAAAAATTCCCAAAATTAAGAAACCCTAAAGCTGTGTTTTTTTCCTGCCACCCCCTCATCAAAAGATTAAAAAGAACCATAGAACAGATCGATTACCAGACCTCGGTAATCTAGTGACATCACATGGATGTATGATGGAGATTAGGGTTTCAAATCCCACTAAGAGAAAAGCACAAAATAAGAAGAGAGAGAGAGAGAGTGGTGGGGTGACAGCAAGAGAGTGAGCACATATAGCTTCAAGCATGTAGAAACATTCATACAAGAAAACACCATGTGTGCTCACTCTCTTCTGTCACCTCCCTTACCCTTTTGGGGATTCCCCAAAATCAAGAGGGCCAAGAACCCTAAATTCAGAAACAGGCGAAAACACACTGCAGATATACTAATTATTACTGTGGGTGGGTGGGTGGTGGGTGGGTTAGGGTACTGTTCCATTACTAAAAGGAACACATCTTTATGATTTGAGTGTGAAGAAATGATGAACAATATGTGCCCTTATATAGGACACCAAAGGGTAACGGTTTCCATCACCCATGACCTATGGAATAAATGTGGGTTTATCTTTTTATGGGCATGTCCCATTTTTTAATTGCCAAAAACACACATTACTCTGAGTGTGTGTGTTCTCATCTTCTCAAACAAGACTGGATATATGTCACCGCACCTTCAAGTGGGGCCCGGCACTGCTACTCATAAATATGCCTCCCTCGAATGAATTAATGGAATTAATGGCCGGTGAATCGCAGGCCTGCCCGGCAATTATAGGCAATGTTTGGTTGGGGGTGGGGTGGCTGGGCTGGGGGAAGTGACTGGGGGTGTTAGAGAGTGATGTTTGGTTAGATGGCTGGGGTTGTGGTTTGAGTGTGAAATTTAATTATTAATTGTAAAATGTGATGTGATATGGGTAGGAGATAGTTATTAGTGATTGGGAGAATGATTAAAGTAGTGTTTGAATTTGTGATTGATGCCCCCCACTAAATCCTAATACCCCGACTTGGTCAAACCAGTCCAAACAAACATGAGGTTGGGTTGGCCAAACTGATGACAGGTTGGGCCAACCCCAACCAAACATGCCCATAGTATATTTTTAAAATACAAATATGATAGGATGAATTATGCTCATCAATTTTTAATTCAATAAAATTTCAGATAAAATTAATATACTATAATATTGACTTGCCAATTTTTAATCAAATAAAATTTATTGACTTGGGAAGGTGGAGAGTCCCATATCAGACTAAGAGGGTGTTTAAGATGTTTAAGAGCTTATAAGCTCTCAAAATTTGTTTTGCTAATTTTTTTAAAAGGAGCTTATAAGATGTATAATTAAACTCCTTAAGAGCTTATAAGCTCTTTTTAAAAAAGTACCACCACCCCACCTTTTTTTCATAAGCTCTTTTTAAATACATCTTTTTTGGTAATTATACTTATAAAAAGATCTTATATACCAAACACATTAATATCTTATAAGATCTTATATGCTATTTGATCCAAACACTTCTACAATTTATTTTAAAATAAGACCATACAACTTATAAGTTCTAAAAACATCTTCAAAGATGTGAGAGCTTATAAGATGTTTTAAATAAACTTAGCCAAACACCCTCTAACATGAACTGATACCTCTAGTATTAGATTGTTATTCATAAAAAACAGAAAATTTCACTTTTAGTTCAGTATATTAGGCATTATTCAATAAAAAAATTCTATGTGAGAAAATTTTAATTTTAGTCCTATATATTATAAAAGTTATCCAATTTAAGGATACTGACCATCACCAACGACCTATTAGTCGTAATTGGGAAAACATCACTTTTGGTCTCATAACTATTTACTTTTCCACTTTTAGTCCCACAATTATTTGCTTTTTCAATTTAGTCCACATCTCGAAAAATTGTCCAATTTTGGCCGGAGGTTGCCAAATTGACCGGAAATTGGCACGTGACTTGCACATGCCGGTTAATTTTGGGGCTTTTCGGCCACTTGGCTGATGTGGCGCCGGAAATGAGAGGTGGCTTTTATTTCCGAATTTTCCTTTTTTTTTTTATAGATGTCAACTCATTTTTTTTCCCATGTCAAATCTCAAATAACAAATAAAAATTAATAAAAAATACAAACAAAAAATTTAAATCAAATCAAACTAATCCCTTTCTTTTCCAGCCCTTCTTCCCCAAAATTGAACACACCAGCAAACCCAATTTTTCTCTCTCCTTCCTCAAAATTGAACAGAGCTCATCTTCTTCCCCAAAATTGAACACAACCCTTCTTCTTCCCCAAAACCGACGCGATTTTTTCTTCTCCTCTCTTCCAGTTTTGTCGAGTCTTCGTCTTTCCCAGACCAAATTCTGTAGAACTCACAGCAGTATTCAAAAACGAAATTGAAAATTCGAAACACCTCGTTACAATATAAAAGACGCAGAGAATGGCTCACATGCCTTCTAGCACCTCGCCAAAATCAATAACAAAACCCGAGAAATTCAACTCTGAGAACTCGTCTGAGATAATGAGATACCTGGATTGTGAAAATGAGAAGAACGAGATGGAACCTGTAAGTATTCCGTCTCTGAGTGACTAGGCAGCGCAACTCGACTCACCACAATGACAGAAGCTTCTGGAAATCGGGCTTCAGTGGCGGACTAAAATTTTAGTCTTTTGTTTGGCAAACTCAGGGGAAGAAGGGCTGAGAAGAAAGTATTAAATGGGTTGATTTGATTTTAATTTTTTGTTTGTATTTTTTATTAATTGTTATTTGTTATTTGAGATTAAATGACATGGCAAAAAAAAAATGAGTTGGCATCTATAAAAAAATAAGAAAAATTCGGAAATAAAAGCCACATCTCATTTCCGGCGCCACGTCAGCCAAGTGGCCGGAAAGCCCCAAAATTGACCGACATGTGCAAGTCACGTGCCAATTTTCGGTCAATTTGGCAACCTCCGGCCAAAATTGGGCCAAAATTGGACATTTTTTCGAGATGTGGGACTAAATTGAAAAAACAAATAATTGTGGGACTAAAAGTGGAAAAGTAAATAATTATGGGACCAAAAGTGATTTTTTCCTGTCGGAATTGGACTAATAAATTTAGGATTTTGGGTGCTTGATAACACGTTACTTATGCATGTATTAAGGTCGATTTAGGATCATATTTTATATCATTTACGTGCATATTTGACCGGCACTTATTTATATTTATAATATTTGGGTCATTTGATGTGTTTCGACTTATTTTGAAGTTAACTAGGTATTTTTATTCCATTTGGATGAAGTTCGAAGAAGAAACAAGTCAAATAGAATGAAAATCGGCCCAAAAGAGTGAAAACCGTCCAAGAACCGGTCCAAACCGGTCCGAACCGGCCTGAACCGGTCCAGTAGCAAAACGACGCAAGAACCGACACGGCCGCGTCAAGCCTTCAGCACGGCCGTGTCAAAAGTGGTGCACAACGTTCAAAACGGCTCTGGAACAGAACACGGTCGTGTCACAATTGCAACACGGTCGTGTCAAACTGTTGCTGGAAAAGGAAGAATTGCAAAGCAACACGGCCGTGTCACTTAAGTAACACGGCCGTGTCAAAAAGACCGTCGATAAGAGAGATCCTGTTTAATAGGGGATTTGATTTCCTAATAGGATTTTGAGCCTATCTTCTCAAGATTCGTCCCCAACTCTATAAAAAGGACCTCAACCTCTAGGAAAAATCATCAATCAGTCACGAGAAAAACATCAATTACATCATTCCACCTAGAGGACAAAGAAGACGAAGATCATCGAGACGGAGTCATCCGGGTTTAATTATTCTTTTCTTAGTTTTAATTCTTACAATGTTTTTATTAGAATTTTGTATTGGATTATTACTAGGCATGAGTAGCTAAGCTATTCGTGTCCTAGGGTTAGAAAGTAGGGATTTTTATGACAATGGTTTGATTATGATTTAATCTATTTAATTCCGTTCTTTACGTGTTTTATCTCTATGTTTGTGCTCAAAACTGAATTTAGCTTGATCACCTAGATTTAGTAATTTAGTTTAGCAATTCCGCTTCGAGAGGAGGGAATTGTTACCAGACTTAGAACATAGAGCGCAGTTGTCTATGACTGTGTAGGCTGTGGCTTAGGATCGTTTGAGAGTTATTAGGTTTACTTGACTCGAGAGGGTAATTAGCTTAATTAATCAACAGTTTAATCGCTTCGAGAGAAGGATTAGATTATTGTCGTGCCGCCTAATAAACACTAGAATTGGTAAATTAATAGGTTAATCATATTCAACATTGAATTAATATCCTGAAATCGAAGCCCTAGGATACCTATTCTCCTTGATTGTTAGTTCTTTGTGTTTCCTAAGTTGAAGTCATATTTAATTGAGTACTTTAATTAGTAAAATTAACTTTTTGAAACTTAGTATCTAGTTAGGACATTCCTAGAGTATTAAGGTACCAAACTACCTAAAACTATTCCTTGTAGGATCGACCTTGACAACAGTACTACACCTACATCCGTACACTTGCGGAACATTAGGTTAGAAATCGACGTGTCAAGTTTTTGGCGCCGTTGCTGGGGAATAGGATTTAGCGCTTAGTTTTTATCTTGAAAAATAGGAGGAAACTAGACTAGATTTTATTTTTTCGTAATTTTAATTTTAATTTTCATTTTTATTTTTCGGTTAATTTTTGTATTACACGGTAGTTCTTGTTTTTGGTGTTTTCAGGCTTCGTATGCTCACCAGATCAAAAGGGAAAGAAACCCTTCTTCCTTTCGATCCAGAAATTGAAGCGACAGCTCGCAGACACCGAACTAGAAGAAATTTCGCATCTGAGATGGAGAACCCACCACAGCATCCGAATCAGGATGACGCACTTAACAGAGTACTGACAGCTCTGGCACGTTTGGATGATCGAGTCACGAATATACAGCAACAGCTACCTCCACAAGGGCCACAGCTACAACAGCAGTACGACCCAATTCAGATAGACCCAGCTGCAGGAGATGAAGATGACACTCCCATCAGCGACTGCCTGAAGCCCAGTCCAAATCAGCAGGCAGGAGGAGTACAACCTCCCCCACTCAATGCCAATAATTTCGAGCTTAAGCCTGCACTAATCAACATAGTGCAGCAAAACCAGTATGGGGGAAGTGCTTTGGAGGATCCGAATGCGCATCTGATCAAGTTTCGCAGACTGGCCGACACAATCAAGATCAATCATGTGCCGCACGAGCAGGTCAAGATGAGACTGTTCCCTTTCTCACTGAAGGACAGAGCACTACAGTGGTTCAATTCGCTGGAAGATATCAGAGATTGGGAAGACTTAAGTACTTCTTTTCTGTTGAAGTATTTTCCGCCAAGCAAGATGCTCGACCTGCAGAACCAGATCAACCAGTTCAAGCAATTGGACCAAGAGCCATTCGGAGAGGCTTGGGAGCGATTCCGGGATCTTATCCGGAGTTGCCCTCAACATGGGTTCACCAAGAAGTAGCAAGTGTGCAAGTTCTATAATGGTCTACTTGCTCCGACTAGAAACCAAGTGGATGCAGCTGCGGGTGGAAGTTTGATGGAGAAGTCAGTGAGGATGGCATTCTCAATCCTGGACGCGATGGCTAGAACGAGCTACCAATGGTCGAATGAGAGAAACATGCCAAAGAGGGTAGCAAGTGTCCAGAAAGTCGAGCCCGTCAATAATGAGCCAATTGAAAAGCTCACAGCACAAGTAACAGCATTGACGAGCCAGGTGAATTTGCTAACTAATCTGACGTTAGCACAACAGCCAGGGGGTCCGGAAGAAGTTGAAGAAGTAAAATTTGTGAATCAACGAAACTTCAACAATTTCCAGAATAATCAGCCTCGGTACAATCAGTACCCTCAGAATCAGAACCATCAGAACTTTTCATATGGGAACGCGCAAAATACACTTAATCCACCACCCGGATTTGCTTTTACAAATGGCATGATCCATGACGGTAAGAAGCCATCACAAGAAGAAATTGCGCAGTCACAATTTGAAAAGTATGATGAAAAGTTAGCTCAGTTGGAGAAGAAAGTAGATGGGAAATTTATGGAGCTAAACAAGCATATCACTGGGCAAGGGGCAGACATTAAGAGGCTCGAGAACACATTGGTGCAGACTCAAGCTAGCATTGGTGAATTGTCATCAAACATGAGTCAACTGATAAAGATAGTAGGAGCTCAACACAAGCAAGGCCAATATCCGAGCGATACAGTGGTTAATCCGAAGGAGCACTGCAATATTGTGAAGTTAGAGGAGCATGAGGAAAGCATGAAGGACCATGAAGCGAAGAAATCAAGCGAGGAAGTCAAAAACATTGAGAAGAAGGAGGTCAATACAATCATAGATAAGAAAAGTTCATCTCCTATTCTTGATGAGTCTTTTGATTTTTGTTTTAAAAATTCATTCTTCGCTAACCTTAACCCTTTAGAGCAATCTAGTGTTGTTGTTGTGAAACAGGAACCACTAAAGGAGAGAATCCAAGATAAAGAGGAAACCAAGAAGAGGAAGGATGGAAAAGAGACTACGAAGAAGAAACCGAGCAGGCCCAAAAAGAACGCAACCACAAGCATGAAACCGAGAAGAGCAACAAAAGCAAAAGATCCAGGGAGTTTTACTATTTCTTGCTCAATTGGTAGTCATGAGTTTCATAATGTTATGTGTGATTTAGGGTCTAGCATAAATTTGATGTCTCTTAAGCAGTATAGACAATTAGGATTAAGGGAAATTAAAAGGTCCTTCACTACTATCAAATTGGCGGATGGATCTTCATTAACGCCGTTGGGAGTAGCAGAGGATGTAGTGGTGAGAGTGCTAAGTTTTGAATTCCCTAGTGATTTTTTAGTTGTCGACATGAAAGGGAATGATGAATTTCCTTTTATCTTAGGAAGACCCTTCTTGGCGACTAGCCAAGCACTAATAGATGTACCTAAAGGGGAGTTGATTTTTCGTGTTCAAAACGAAACAATCACACTCAAAATACATAAGTCGGGTCTAAGGGGTAGGCACAATTGTAGCATTGTTTATACTACCCAAGCTGCTGTAGAAAATCCTCATGTCCCAAATAACTCTTTAATTGTTCAGAAAACATCCAACTCGGGGTGGTTAGAAAAAGGTTGATAGGATAAGGACGTCCGGCTGATGACGTAAAACAAAGCGCTTGTCGGGAGGCAACCCGATGTTTATTGTTTTATCTTTATTATTTCGTTAATTTTTAGGTTTTTACTTGTGTTTTAGTGTTATGTTTTTAGGAATCAACTTGGACAAGTGTGCACGAAACGGGGGTCGAAAAAGACGAAAAATCGCATGTAGATGGAAATCAGAGTAACACGGCCGTGTCAATTTTCAACACGCCCGTGTCAAAATTGGCGTCAAACGTGTGGAATCGTCTGGAAAGCAACACGGCCGTGTCACCAATTCAACACGGCCGCGTCCGATTCAGCTCAAATGCAACACGGCCGTGTCACAAAAACGACACGGCCGCGTCAAAATCAAGCTCCAAACACAAATTCACACTGGAATGCAACACGGTCGTGTCACACAAACGACAGGGCCGCGTAAAAAACGACCCAGAAACATCAATTTTGGCTAAAAGGTGACACGGCCGTGTCAAACCTTCAACACGGCTGCGTCATTACCTCAGCAGAAAAAGATGCAAAAAATTCAGAGCGTGATGCGGAGACGGCCGAACCAAGATTCAGTAGGACCAAAATGGCACGATTTCGGAGCTCGTAGGGGTTTCAAAACGCCGCCGTCATAACAATAATTTGTAAGTTAGCACCAAGGCGTACCACGTTTTTCCTCCAAACATTGGCTTTCAGCCAAGTTTGGGGGAGGGGGTAGGCCGTGGGACGTCTTGGCAGCTATATTTCTAATTTTGATTTACTTTTAGTTGATCGTTCGAGTCTTTTGCTGATAATTGTGGGTCCGTGTGCCCATTGTGCTGATTTTGATTGTTTCGATTGGTGTTGTTGGGTCTGTGAGCCCAAGTTTAACTGCATATCGTTTCCATGTTGAGTCTTAGGAGTTTAGAGTTTAGAGTCTTATTAGTGTTTCAGTTTTTGGAGTCATAAGAAGGATAAAACCCGGAAATAGGTAACAAGTGAAAAGAAAAAATAAAAAGAGAACAATAGGGAAAGATGGATGATGAATAGTTAATGATGAGATGGTTTTGAGAAGTAGAAATGGCACATAATAGAGCATGAGAGGTGTCTTGAGACGAAATTGAGCTTAAACTTAGAATATTCAATCAAAATTAACCTTATGAGAATTTGAGCCTAATTATACTCCAATTTTTGGGGTAATATACTTTCTTTCGGTGTGAATTTGATTGAATATGTGTACTAGTCTCTAGAACTTGCCTTGAGTCTTTACTAAGAATGTGTCAAGTATGTGTTGTGATTTAGGAAATGATCTTAGGCAACTTTTTGTTTAAGCCTATTTATTTGAACCATGAAAAATTTCCTTTGAACCATAATGGAAAAAATTGTCCCTAGTTAGCCCACTTGAGCCTTATAGCTTTATTTATTCAAAACCTAAACAATGTCAGCCGAAATCCTTTTGATTTAACTCTTTTGGCCTTAATTGGATTAATCAAGTTAGAGGGAGGAGAATTGGAAGGAATTTTGGGTGAACAATTTGTGGGAAGGAATGAGAAGTAGGGATATTTTCAAAAGATGAAGGAAATAAGAGAAAAGTGATAGGTGAAAAACGAAGAATGACCTCTCCTAGAAAAAAAAAAAAGAAGAAAAAAAAAAGAAAAAATGAAAAAAAAAAAAAAAAAGGGAAAAGTTTGTTGTTGTTAGTATTCTAGAGGAGAGGCTAGGAAATAAAGTGCTTAAATTGTGAATTTTATTAGAACAGTCGGGTAGTCCCAAAGATGTGGTACCCGCGGAATTGAAAAGCACTTAAGTGTACGGACTTTTGAAGGTGAAGAAGTCATCTCAATTGGGATGAGTTGCTGAAAATTGAAGAGGGAGATTGAGTGATTATATTGAGGGGTAGTCGGGTTAGACGTAACTTGATTAGTCCAATGAATAGTCACTTATATCCAAATGTATCCCACCTTACCTTAAGCCCACATTACAACCAAAAGAAAGACCTGTTTGATCCTTTGTCACACGTATCAAGTACGAGGTCTAGTTTAGATGATTGGCAAGCATATGGTAGACTTTGCATATAATTCAATATGAGTGGAAATTATTTTAGCCTAAACACTGGAGAGAGGAGTGAAACACTTATCCGGTGAGGGTTGAATAATTCGAAAGTTCAAAGTCTCGAGATTAGTTGATTTTCGCGTTATCGCATATGCTCAAGTAAATTGTGTTGCCTAGTTGTGTTAAGAAAAAATCAGACTGAAACTGAATTCATCATCTAGTCGCCCTAAACAAAATGCATAATCACTTGTATTCTTTGTGTCTTTTGTTATGTTGTTCAGGACGAACAACAGTTTAAGTTTGGGGGATTTTGATAACACGTTACTTATGCATGTATTTAGGTCGATTTAGGATCATATTTTATATCATTTACGTGCATATTTGACTGACACTTATTTATATTTATAATATATGGGTCATTTGATGTGTTTCGACTTGTTTGGAAGTTAACTAGGTATTTTTATTCCATTTGGATGAAGTTCGAAGAAGAAACAAGTCAAATAGAATGAAAATCGGCCCAAAAGAGTGAAAACCGTCCAAGAACCGGTCCAAACCGGCCTGAACCGGCCTGAACCGGTCCAGTAGCAAAACGACGCAAGAACCGACACGGCCGCGTCAAGCCTTCAGCACGGCCGTGTCAAAAGTGGTGCACAACGTTCAAAACGGCTCTGGAACAGAACACGGTCGTGTCACAATTGCAACACGGTCGTGTCAAACTGTTGCTGGAAAAGGAAGAATTGCAAAGCAACACGGCCGTGTCACTTAAGTAACACGGCCGTGTCAAAAAGACCGCCGATAAGAGAGATCCTGTTTAATAGGGGATTTGATTTCCTAATAGGATTTTGAGCCTATCTTCTCAAGATTCGTCCCCAACTCTATAAAAAGGACCTCAACCTCTAGGAAAAATCATCAATCAGTCACGAGAAAAACATCAATTACATCATTCCACCTAGAGGACAAAGAAGACGAAGATCATCGAGACGGAGTCATCCGGGTTTAATTATTCTTTTCTTAGTTTTAATTCTTACAATGTTTTTATTAGAATTTTGTATTGGATTATTACTAGGCATGAGTAGCTAAGCTATTCGTGTCCTAGGGTTAGAAAGTAGGGATTTTTATGACAATGGTTTGATTATGATTTAATCTATTTAATTCCGTTCTTTACGTGTTTTATCTCTATGTTTGTGCTTAAAACTGAATTTAGCTTGATCACCTAGATTTAGTAATTTAGTTTAGCAATTCCGCTTCGAGAGGAGAGAATTGTTATCAGACTTAGAACATAGAGCGCAGTTGTTTATGACTGTGTAGGCTGTGGCTTAGGATCGTTTGGGAGTTATTAGGTTTAATTGACTCGAGAGGGTAATTAACTTAATTAATCAACGGTTTAATCGCTTCGAGAGAAGGATTAGATTATTGTCGTGCCGCCTAATAAACACTAGAATTGGTAAATTAATAGGTTAATCATATTCAACATTGAATTAATATCCTGAAATCGAAGCCCTAGGGTACCTATTCTCCTTGATTGTTAGTTCTTTGTGTTTCCTAAGTTGAAGTCATATTTAATTGAGTACTTTAATTAGTAAAATTAACTTTTTGAAACTTAGTATCTAGTTAGGACATTCCTAGAGTATTAAGGTACCAAACTACCTAAAACTATTCCTTGTGGGATCGACCTTGACAACAGTACTACACCTACATCCGTACACTTGCGGAACATTAGGTTAGAAACCGACGTGTCAGTGCTAATGCTTATGTGTTAAGTATTTGTCCAGATAATATGTCAAGTCATTAAACTACTTTAGTAGTTCGCCAAAAAAAGAAAAGAAAATGGTAAAACCTAATTTTCCGTATGAGGTACATTTCATTTTATTTTTCTTTGTTTCTTCATCTTTCTCAAATTTATTAGCCACGTGCATCGCACGTGATTAATTGGCCAAATTGGTCGTTTCTGATTGTCAGTGTTCTTAAATTTGACAACTTTTGAAATATACAGGACTAAAATTAAAATTTTCTAACGCACATAATTTTTACTAGCCAAGTTCAACATACAGGACTAAAAATAATTTTTTCCCCTCAAAACAAGTATTAGATTGTTGAATGAATTAAATTCCTATGCTCACGGAAAATGGAGAAAATAAGAAAATGAAAGAGTTTGATGATCATTTTCTCTACTGATGTCATGATTGATAGTTGCAAAAGAAATGTAGGAATTGAATTAAATTTGGGCACGACACGAAAGTCGTAAGCTCCAATGTTTGTTCTATAGAATATTGTTTTAGTGAAAATACAGTAGACCATTTCTTTAATCACCATTTCTTTCAGACGGTAATTATTTTATTGTAAAAAAAATGCTCTACAAATAAATTAAGGTTATTTTTAATTTATTTTTAGAAACAATTAGTTATTGTAATTAAATGTTCATAATACTCATTTAAGGCGACTTTAATTTTATCGTTATTTGTGATCGAGTTATTGAGATGATTAATTAATGACGACATGTTGACTCCCATAATATAGCTGTGAGTAGTTGAATGTGCCAACTACTTATCATATGAAGCAACTTTTTATCATCTCAACGTATCAATTTTCTTGTAGTGATACTTAATCAACACACACACATATATATATATATATGTATATATATATATTACTACTTTTTATATTAGTTAGAGATTTAGTGAAAGAAAATTATGGTAGAACTAAGAAGAATTCATACTTTTATATCAATTGTATCAATTGTATTATAGTAATACTATTATATAATGTTAAAATTTATGATGTTTTATTATTTATTTATATTATACTACCTCCGTCCCATTTAGATTTGCACGTAGGGTCGGACCCATATATTAAGAAAAAATATTTTTTGTTTTTCCTTTTTTTTTTTTAACTTTTTTAAAAGTGGAGATTGATTGTGAAGATTTTGAGGTGTAGGTTGTAAGAGAAATTTCCTTTTTAAGGGTGTGCAAATTGATGTAGGACGTACAAAAAATAAAAGTGTGCAAATCTAAGTGAGACGGAAAGAGTATTATATATTTTAGTACATGTGGTATGTAATTGTAAGTATGATATTTTGGATAGAAGATAAAACAATTAATGTTATTTGTTTCATTGAAAGATCCGTTATATAGGGTATATTTGTTTATGAATGGAGAGAGGTATGGTAAATTTATAAAATATTATTAAATTATGATTAAAATAATTAAAATATATTAAACAATTGAATAACAATTAATAAAATTATTTGAATTAGATCACTTGGCTCCCATCCGGGCTGATAAATTCATAAACAAACATAGTCTTAATGGTATAGATATCAGAATTACAATACATATTTATATGAGTCTGATGTGTATACATAACCCACAAATTATGATATGTTGCACTCCAATGGTGATCTTTGATAGGCAAGTTTTTACGTATCCATGTTGATATTGATACCACCATGCCACTGAAAAGAATCGTCACTGCCATCCATAATGGTTCTCCTATCCGTTGCTTACTGCAATATGAGATATTGTCAATTTTTTTATATTATTGTGGTTGCTTTGGACACATTGACGCTGATTGCTCTTCAAAACCTCTCCATACTGATTCTGTATCGTCTGCTTACCCCTTCCACAAATATCCCCAACTTTTCTCATCCCTCAACCTCTCATGCTCCGAGAGCCCCCCTCGATCCAAAACCTACCTCCACTGATATGCTACCTCATCGCCGCTCACAAATTTTGATCTCAATGCCCCCCTTTCTTCTAATCCCTACGTTTCTCCTCCTCACTCTCGACCATCTGTCCCTTCCTCATTTATGTCCCTATAAAAAATGTTTCCACATCCAACACATCTTTGCGCAAGTTCAAACGACACCACCTTCCTCGACAACATGATTCATCACATTCACTGATATTCAAATGACCTATACTCCTTCCTCTACCGCAAAACAAAAACTTATGCCTGCCTCTAACACTCCCCAAGCCTCATCCCCTTCCGAAAAGCTAAAAATATCTACATCATCTGCAACACCTGCTCCCTCTATCTCTTCAACTTCTTTCTTTATTCCTTTAGAGACTCTTTGACACCTCGTTTCATCGGCGGTGACTGGCTAGAAAACCCAGTCCTGCCAACCACAATGAGTCTCCTAAGCTAGAACTGTCTGAGGCTTGGGAACCCCCGTATAGTTCGAGAGTTGCGCGAGTTTATTTGCACTAAGTCTCTCTCTCTTGTCTTTCTCTGTGAAACCAAGAGCTCCACTTCACATATTGAGAGTATGAAACAACAGTTGAATTGGCTTGGCATCTCGTTCCGTCTAATGGCCGCTCAAGTGGCCTTTTGTTAGGATTAAATCTACGGATGTTCGCTTGTGCTCTCTTTCAGATAGACATATTGATGTTGTGATCTATGTTGACAATCGACCTTGCCGATTCACAGGTTATTATGGGTGTAAGGATTCCACCACAATAATCACCGAGAAACCAATGAAAAATACAACTCATGCACACTCAACTAAGATCTTGTATGTAAACCAAAACTGAAATGCAAAATAGAAGGAATGTAGACACAAGATTTACGTGGTTCGGATCACAATTTGTAATCCTACGTCCACGGGAGAAAGAACACCAATCCACTAATCAAGAACAGGTTACAAAACTCACAAGAACAGCTCACTAACTCAACAATAGCTCACAACCTCTATTGTCACTCTCTTGTGTGTTTCACTTGATTAATTCATCATGTACTCACGAGTAATCAAGCTATATACCCTCACAAATGACTAGTAACTGCTCTTATCATCTCACCACATCAGTTATACAACATAACAACCTAACAAACTAATAACAGAAGCATAACTGTCACACTGAATCTGTTCGGCCCAAATCAGATGAACTCTGCTCTGTTGTTCGGCCCATGCAGAATGACTTTTGACAGTAACTTCATTTCCAATCCAGGATGACATTATTTTGCTGTTATATCCTCATAACTAACTTCTAACAGAATTTCAAAGTGTGTTAATTTGGATTTTAACATATTTGAGCTATATTTACAAATCTCCACCTTAGCTCAAATACCACACACTTCACTTGTCTTCACTTGCTTTGAGCTGCACCTTCTGTCTTCACCTTGATCAAATCCAAACATAGTTCAAACTTTCCTCCAGGTAAAGCTTTTGTGAAACAATCAGCAGGATTGTACTCAGTAGCAATCTTAGCTACCTTAATTACACCTTTGGATATAATATCCCTTACAAAATGAAGCTTTACATCTATATGTTTAGTCTTTTCATGATATCCTTGGTGCTTGGCCAGATGTATGGCACTTTGGTTATCACAATAAACTGTTAATCTTCTCTGCAACACCCCAAACTCATTTAGTATTCCCTTTAACCAAATAGCTTCTTTGATTGCATCAGTGAGAGCAACATATTCTGATTCTGTTGTTGAAAGAGCTACAACTGATTGATGACATGCTCTCCAACTAATTGCTGTGCCAAATAGAGTAAACACATATCCTGATAAAGACTTTCTTGTATCCAGATTTGCAGCATAGTCTGCATCTGTGAAACCTACTAGTGGATTGTCATGCTTCTCTTGCATTTCAAATCTTAATCCTTTTCCAGTAGTTCCTCTGATGTACCTCAACACCCATTTAACAGCTTCCCAATGTGTATGTCCAGGGTCACTCATATACCTGTTGATAACACTCATACAATAAGCCAAATCTGGTCTGCAACATACCATAGCATACATTATGCTACCTACTGCACTTGCATAAGGTATCTTCTGCATCTTGATTCTTTCTTGAGCATTCTTAGGATACTGAAGTAAAGATAGTTTCAGCTGCTGTCCTAATGGAGTTGAGATAGGTTTGCGTAAGTGCATATTAAACCTGTGAAGCATTTTTCAAGGTAATGCTTCTGTGACAGAAAAATTTGATGTTTCTGTCTATTCCTGACAATGTCTATTCCCAGAATTCTTTGAGCCTCTCCAAGGTCCTTCATTTCAAATTCTGATTTAAGTTGATCTTTGATTCTGTTTATCCCTTCCAAATCTTCACATGCCAACAACATATCATCTACATATAATAGCAAATACATATGTGAATATTCTGAGTCTTGTTTGAGATATACACAGCTATCATATCTGCTCCTTTTGAACCCAATTCTCAACATGAAATCATCAAACCTTAAATACCACTGTCTTGGACTCTGTTTGAGGCCATACAGAGATCTTTTAAGCAAGCATGCCTTGCTATCAGCCTCTGTGACATGAATTCCTTCTGGAACTTTCATATATATTTGTTCCTTGAGTTCTCCATGTAGAAAAGCTGTAGTGACATCCATCTGATGAAGTTCAAGATTGAAATGAGCTACAATTGCCAGTAGTATCCTGATAGAGCAATGTTTTACAACTGGAGAGAAGATTTCATTATAATCCAAGCCTTCTCTCTGTGTAAAACCTCTTGCAACCAATCTAGCTTTGTATCTAATAGCTGCCTTGTTTCCAGTCTCAAACTTCTTCTTATAAATCCACTTACATCCAATAAGTTTCTGTTTCTTTGGCCTTTCCACTATGATCCAAGTGTTGTTCTTTTCTAATGAGAGTAACTCTTCTTGCATAGCTAACAGCCATTTTTCTTTGTTAGCACATGTAATAGCTTCTTTGTAGGTTGCTGGTTCAGAGTTTTCCATTTCTTCAGCAGTATACAGTGCATATGATATCATATCAGCATGTCCAAATCTCAACGGTGGGTGAATTTTCCTCCTTTATCTGTCCCTTACCAACTGGTAACCACTGTAATCTTGCTGAAAATCTTGATCCTCTGGTTCTTCATTAACTGACTCAGTATTATCAGATTCAGGATTTAGAACAATTCTTTCAGGCTCCACCTCATGCTGAATTGGGTCATTCACTTAGCTTGAGCTTGAACCTTCCTTCTTTAGTGGCATAACACTCTCATTGAAAGTAACATCTCTGCTTATTATACACTTCTGATTCCCAGGTTCAATGCACCACAACTTGAACCCCTTTACACCATGTGGATAACCTATGAACACACACTTTAGTGCTCTTGGTTCCAGTTTATCCTGTTTGACATGTGCTAATGCCAAACATCCAAATACTTTGAGGTTTATATAATTGGCTGGTGTTCCACTCCATACTTCCTCAGGAGTCTTCAGATCTAGAGCTGTGGATGGGCATCTGTTCACTACGTAGCTTGCTGTATTTACCATTTCTCCCCAGAAAGTCCTTGCAATCCCTGAGCTTGACATCATGCATCTAACTCTTTCCAGAAGAGTTCTATTCATTCTCTCAGCAAGTCCATTTTGCTGTGGAGTTCCAGCAACTGTTTTATGCCTTTGTATTCCCTTCTCTTTGCAAAACTTATTGAACTCATCAGATACAAATTCCAATCCATTGTCTGTTCTAAGACACTTTACTGTTTTTCCTGTTTGGTTTTCAACTTCATTTATCCATTCTTTGAATCTGCTGAGTGCTTCAGACTTTGCTTTTAGTATATATACCCATACTTTTCTTGAATAATCATCAATGATGGAGAGAAAATATTTACCACCACTTAGTGACTGAACTTTTGCAGGTCCCCATAAATCTGAATGGATGTATTCCAGTATATTTCTTGTTGTATGTTTGGCCTTTGGGAACTTCATTCTTTGGGCTTTGCCATAAACACAATCTTCACAGAGGTCAAAGTCATTTAGTTTATCATTGCCTAAGAGACCTTGTTTTCCTAATTCCTTTAACCCTTTGAAACTGATGTGGCCAAGTCTCTTATGCCAGAGAGTGGTTTTGTCAATACTTGTAGTATGTGATACTTCTCCAGAAACAGTAGAGCCCAAAAGAAAATATAATTCATTCCTTTTTACTGCCTTCATTACAACATTTTCACCTCTAGACACTATTAAATTTCCACCTTCAGATTGGAATTTATACCCCATAGTGTCTAGCATACCTAGAGAGATTAAGTTCCTTTTTAGCTGTGGGACATACCTAACATTCTCTAGAATTCTTACAACACCATCATGCATCTTCAGTTTAATAGAACCTGTCCCTTTGATCTTGCACTCAAGATCATTTCCAAGTAGCATTGATCCACAGTTTTGTTGCTTGAAGTGATGAAACCATTCCTTCTTTGCACATATATGGAAGGAACACCCTGAGTCCAATACCCACTCTGTGTCAATGTGCATAGATGACACTGTGAGAACTTCTCCAGACTCATATCCTGCTGCATCCTCTGCAATATCAGCAGATGACTTTGCCTTTGCATTTCTATTTGTTGTTTTCTGAGGATTGGCTTGATTCTTTGCCTTCTTGGGACAATCTTTGGCTAAATGGCCTGGCAAGTGACACTTGAAACATTTCCTTGTTATCGGTTCAGCAGAAGTGGAATTCTCATTCTTCTTCCCCTGGTTCTTTGGTTGATTCTGAAAATTTTTCTTGAAGTTCTTCTTAATCATCAATCCCTCACCATGTGCTTCTTGCTGCCCTGATTCATTTAGCTTTTGCAACTCCTTGGATTTCAAAGCAGAGGTAATTTCTGCCAATGTAATCTGTTTTTCTCTTCCAAACAGAATTGCATCCTTGAAATTTTCATAAGACTTTGGTAGGGCACTTAACAATATAAGTGCCTTGTCTTCATCCTCCATCTTCACTTCAATATTTTCCAAATCATCCAGTATTTTGTGAAACATATCAATTTGATCTGTGATTGGCTTTTCATCAAGCATCTTGAATGCATAGAGTCTTTGCTTCATGTATAAACGGTTTACAACAGACTTTATCATGTAAGTCTTCTCCAATTTATCCCAAATGGCTTTTGCAGTGGTTTCTTTTGCCACTTCCCTCAGTACCTTGTCTCCCAGACACAGGATAATGGCATTATGTGCCTTATCCAAGATGATCTGCTTCTCTTCAGCCTTCAGAGTTGATGGCATACCAGCTTCACCCTCCAATGCCATGGACAGACCTTGCTGCACAAGTAGTGCCTTCATTTTCACTCTCCATAGTCCAAAATCAGACTTCCCCGTAAACCTTTCTACATCAAAACGAGTTGATCCCATCATTTGATTTCAGGTTTCCCACAGACGGCGCCAAATTGTAAGGATTCCACCACAATAATCACTAAGAAACCAATGAAAAATACAACTCATGCACACTCAATTAAGATCTTGTATGTAAACCAAAATTGAAATGCAAAATAGAAGGAATGTAGACACAAGATTTACGTGGTTCGGATCACAATTTGTAATCCTACGTCTACGGGAGAAAGAACACCAATCCACTAATCAAGAACAGGTTACAAAACTCACAAGAACAGCTCACTAACTCAACAATAGCTCACAACCTCTATTGTCACTCTCTTGTGTGTTTCACTTGATTAATTCATCATGTACTCACGAGTAATCAAGCTAGATACCCTCACAAATGACTAGTAACTGCTCTTATCATCTCACCACATCAGTTATACAACATAACAACCTAACAAACTAATAACAGAAGCATAACTGTCACACTGAATATGTTCGGCCCAAATCAGATGAACTCTGCTCTGTTGTTCGGCCCATGCAGAATGACTTTTGACAGTAACTTCATTTCCAATCCAGGATGACATTATTTTGCTGTTATATCCTCATAACTAACTTCTAACAGAATTTCAAAGTGTGTTAATTTGGATTTTAACATATTTGAGCTATATTTACAATGGGGAACCTGATGTTTCTCTTTGCCAGGCATCTAGGCAATTTCGTAGTTTGTATGCATCCCCATCTTTACCCTGGCTTTGTGCAGGTGACTTTAATGAGGTTCTTGTTTCCAATGAGTTTCGAGGGATTAGGCCTCGAGCGCAATGGAAAATGGATCATTTTAGAGAGGCCCATGCCCGTTGTGATGTCACTGATCTCGGATATTACGACGACAAATTCACTTGGTTACGCAGCTCTATTCACCCATTGACACAATGGGGCAGACTCGATCGTGGTTGTATCAATTCTGAATGGCATCATATCTTCTCCTCCACTTTTGTTCGCCGTCTCCCAACCCACACTTCCGACCACTCCATTCTCCTCATCTGCATCAATCTTTGCATTCCAGCAACTCCAGCTACACCACGGTCTCGACCTTTCCGTTTCGAAGCCTATTGGGTGAAATCTGCTGATTGTGCAACCATTATTAAGAATGCATGGATGACCAATAATCTTGGAGTTCCTGATAAGATCGAATCTTGTGCAGTTGGTCAACCTCCAAGCTTTCAGAGGATATTAAGCTTACGAAATCAAAACTTGAGGAACGCCGAAAATGCAGAATTGCACCTGATGTGCATGTTGAAATAACAATTCTTAAGACCCAGCTTGAATCTCTTTTGAATAAGGAACATTTACTTTGGAAATAGCGTGCCAAACAACATTGGCCCCATGAGGGTGATTGTAATACATCATTTTTTCACTCTTATGCAAGTGACCGCTGCAAGATGAATCAAATTACATCCCTCAAATATGCTTCCGAGACCGAGTTGTTTGAGCAAAATCAAATTGAACACCTCATATCCTGCTACTTTGATGAATTATTTTCCACATCTCATCTTAACCCAACATCTTCCCAAAATCCCTTAGTCGTTTGCGTTTTGAAGGCTACTCCGGGAATGCAGACCAATCTTCTTCGTCTTTTCACCAAGGACGAAGTTGTCAAAGCACTCAAGGAAAGTACACCCCTTCAAATCACCATGCCCTGATGGTATGAGTCCTGTTTTTTCCAGAAATTTTGTCATATTGTGGGAGATGATGTTACTAGATTTGTGCTTCACATGTTGTCTACTAACAGTTTCTCCCAACATGTCAATCACACTTTTATTGTTTTTTTGCCTAAGGTTAAAAAGCCGGATCTTATCACCCATTTTCGACCCATTAGCCTATGTAACGTTGTTTTCAAGCTTGTTGCCAACGTTCTAGCCAATTGGATTACACCATATCTTTCTTTGCTCATATCTGAATCTCAGTTTGCGTTTATACCGAGTCGTCTTATAATCGATAATAATTTTATTGCTTTTGAAATGCATCACTATATGAAACGTAGACGGTCGGGTGGTTCAGGTTTAATATCTATTAAACTAGATATAAATAAAGCTTTTGACCAGGTCGAATGGACTTTAGTCTATTGAGTCATGTTGGATATTGGGTTTTCTCATCGTATTTTATCGTGTATTTCATTTGTCGGTTTTAGTTTCCTCCTAAATGGATCCCGTTTTGGTGAGCTTAAGCCAGAATAGGGTATCAAATAGGGGGACCCACTGTCCCCCTACCTCTTTATTATTTACACAGAAGTGTTTTCGTATTTTTTTTACAGGATTCGCAACTTTACCAAAACATCAGTGGGGTGAAGATTGCTCGTTCAGCTCCAGGTAGAAAATTAATTATGATAAGTCGGGAATTTATTTTAGCCCGAATACTCCAGTAGCTATGGTAACGACCATTTGCACCATTTTTGGTATTCCTCATATGGACACACAAGTCAAGTATTTGGGCCGGCCATTGGTGGTTGGGAGAAATAAATCTGAAATTTTTGGGAGCTTGAAGGATAAGATTTGGAAACATATTTCCAGCTAGAAGCAAAAACAACTTAGCAAAGGTGGCAAGGAGATCTTAATCAAGGTCGTTCTTTAATATATGCCAACTTTAACTATGACATGCTTCCGAATTTCAGATGTGGTGTTACATGATATTGAGCGCCAAATGAGTTCTTTTTAGTGGGGAGATGGTAATAGTTCTTGGGAGATGAGATGGGTTTCTTGGGATAGAATGAATTGAAATAAAATCAAAGGTGAGCTTGGTTTTCGAAAATTGAAAGCATCCCAATATCGTCATGCTTAGTAAACAAGCATGGCGTCTTCTTATGCAATCTTCCTCTCTTGTGGCTCGGCTCTTTAAGGCAAAATACCACCCAAATTTAGATTTTATGTCTAGCCGCCAGGTAGCTCTCCTTCGTTCACATGATGGAGTGTTATTGAAGGTAGATGAGTTGTTGAAATGGGTGCACGGAGACTTATTTGCTCAACATCTCAAACACGGATTTGGTCTGACCGCTGGTTGCCTTATTCGCTTGATTTCAGAGTTCAAAGTCCACTCAATACTTCAGAATGAAGCAACGGTTTCAGAATTGCATGATATTAATTCAGGTTGCTGGGATTTTTAGCTTATCTGTTCTATCTTCACTCCGATAGAAGCCTCCACCATTCTCTCTTTGGCTCTAGGTAATCGATTGGTTTCAGATCGATGGATCTGGCATCATCATTGGTCTGACAAGTTTATGGTTAAATCATCATATAATTTCATTATGAACTCCTCATCTGATGTATTTGGCTGCCAGGTTGTTCCATCCTCTAGTGTTGGTATAAATATGTTGTGGAAAAGGCTTTGGAGCTGTAAACTACCAAGTCGTATTCTTCATTTCTTATAGCGTTGCTGCACGAATTCTCTACCTACATGTGATAATCTCAATACTCGTCACGTACCTTCAGCAACTTCATGCCCATTTTACAGTGCTTCAGGCTCGTCCACTCTCCACCTTTTCTTTTACTGCACTTTCTTCTCTCACATCTGGGAATTTGCAGGTCTATGTCCCTTCATTTTGCGTTTCGCTCAGCCATGTGCAGACCTCTGGTTCCAGGCTCTAATTCTCTTGGGAGATAAGGATGTTACTGAATATATGGCCATCCTTGCCAATCACCTTTGGTACCATAGGGACAACCTCCTTTTTGGAAATGTCTCTGCCAATTATTTGTTGTTGGTTAGTCTTGCACCTCGTCTACTTCAGGATTATCGCAGAGCTAACATGTGGCTGGAAACTCAATTTGTTTCTGACCTACTGCGTTATCTGCCACCAACTGCTATTGGCCCAAAGGTTTATTTTGATGTCGCTGTCTCTTCGGCTCGTAATTATACTTTTTCTAGGGTGGTTATCTGCGACCCAATTGTGTTTTCCTTCTTGCACACACTAAGTCGTTCCCAGGTATTTCGGACCCCGGACTTGCTGAGTTTATTGCCTTGTGGGAAGCTCTAAACATCGCTGCAGCGCGAGGCTTACAAGACGTATAGTTTTTCGGGGATTCTAGTACTGTCGTCTTGGCTCCTCTTGGAGAAACAGGCTGCTCAGCCGCTTGTGTTCCTATCCTTTTGGATATTAAGTTTTTACTCGCTTCTTATCCCTCTCGTGTTTTATTTTAGGTTAGTAGGCTAGAAAATAGGTTAGCTCACTCTGTCGCTTCTTATGCAAAAATTGTAATTTACCTTCTGCATTTTGGGACTCGGTTCCCCCTTTCCTTTATCAATCAGTGCTGGTTGATTCTAGCTAATCAATGAACTTACTTTTTCTTTAAAAAAAAACATTCATTGGGAGGTGCTTATGGAGTTTTTATTTTAGGTGTGCAACATATTAAAATTTTACAACCGAGTTTAAATATGCTGCACACAAATGAGTATTATAATGTGAGCATATACTATGTGCCGTTTTCTTACACATGCTACATCATTAATATTTCAGGAAATACTCATTAGTACTCACTTAGATGTAAAACATATTAAAATTATGTTGCCCTAACACAGAAAAATGGAAGTAGAAAAAAGAAAAGAAGAATTGGATGAGAACCAATAAATCAAGTTACACATACCAAGACATCTTGTTATTCTAAATCTTTTACCAACGAATACAATCAGAAGTCTTTGTTGATTTTAATAATCAGCAACTATGGGATTGGGTGGTCAACTCACTGTAAATCTTCAAACGCGTGAAATAGTCTTTGAAATTTGTTTGAATTTTGAGGACTAATGCAATTTTCTATAAAAAGAAAAAAGTAAGGCAAATTTACCTAACTCGTTACAATAAAAGAGGTCTTTTGTATAACATTTTTTGAGACCACAATTGTGATAACTAATAATGAGTTATTTGTGACTACTTATTATCACAAAACTCTTTACAAATTATTTGAGATCATTTTAAGACTACTTTTAGAGACAACTAGTTGTTGCAAAAAATATTTGAGACACATTTGCGACCACTTTTATCGTAACAAATATATTTTTTGCATCTGAGTTATTGGGACGACTAATTAGTGACGACATGTTGTCGCTAATAATAAAGTCGTGACAAATTCTTATTATTTGAAATCACTTTTTATTGTCTTAAAATACCATTTTTTTGTAGTGACCGACATTCAAAAGTATGGCGTGTTTGCTTGAGGTTGGGATGATTGTGATACTATTGACTGAAGTAAAGTGGTTGGGATAAGTAGTTGGGGAAGGGAAAACATGATGTCTGTTTGGCTGGTTGTAGAAGTGGTTGTAGTTTGAGAAATAATATTTAACTGAAAAATGTGATGTGGTGTGTGTAAGAGGTTGTTAATTGATGATTACTTAATGATTAAAGTAATATTGGGAATTCTGATGATTGATGATATATATGATTGTTTTTTGTTATAGAATACAAAGATGGTATTTCATATATTGAAGACAATGTTTACAGTGTTGTTCCTGATTTATGTATACAACCTATAGTATGGAAGCACATGCCATGCATGTGCATGAGTTGAGTGGTTACCTAATAAATGCTAACTAACAAGATGATTAGCTAACTAATAAGTTGTTATGAGTATAACATAATCCATATATCAACATGCTCGGCAGAAAATCACTAAACAATCTTTAAGTGAGATAATAAAAACGGCTTGCAGAAAGGCTCTTAGTTAAGATGTCAGTTGTTTGGGATTCTGATGGTACGTAGCACAGTTGAACCTCCCTTGTCTTGACCTTCTCACTAATGAAGTGGATATCAAGATCTATATTAATACAAGTTTCATGTTCTAGTTATTTATTGTAACTATAAAATATTGCAAATAAATATCTATTTTTTAGTAAGTTGGTACATTATTTGAAAAAACTAATAATTGTCGTACTAATACCTCAACGAGAAAACAAACAAGCAAAACTACACAATCAAAATCTTGATCAACAAAACAATGAGAAGCACGTATAAGGAATGATAAGTAGTGCGGTCGAAGTACGACACACTGTTGGATCGTCTTCAGCAGGTAGTAGGAAGTGATGTGTAATCAACGAACTACCAGTACTTGTTGTGATGTCCGGTGGTTGAACATTCTCGGCATTGAAGTTTGGTGTTTGGTAAGAATGTGTCTGTTGATTATGTTGAGACCTAGCGCTCGTTCGACGTGTACTATATGCCCGATATCTAACCCACACATCAACCTAAAAATAAATTCCCCACCATGGTCAACGCTAAGCGGGCAAGTTTAGAATCATCGTCCCATATTTGAAGGGGTTCTTGCCTGCAAACTAATCATCTAGCAAGCACCACATAAACACACCAGATGTTCAAGTTCTATTTTTTGTGAAATGTATTATGTTAGGTGGCCAATTTATTTATGCAAACGGAGAAAACAATAACATTTTTCACAGATTTTCAAAATAAATAATATGAGAGGTCGATGTAATGCATATAATATGAGGATATATGTCATTGTTGATTATATTAGACATCACCACAAATAATACAATTATTTCATCAACAGTAAAATAGTACTTTATATCAAAATACATGCATAAAAATCGTTGTTGTTTTCAATCATCCTTGAAGCACGAAGTATTCCCACAATGAATTTGTGATATCATCAGGTAGTTATTTATGCTACAAGACATGGCTTACTAGGAAATATCAGTATATAGAAGAGTAATGTGTCCGGAGCAAAGTGTTATACCCCACCTTGGAAGATATCATGTTAGAAACCCAATTGTCGATCTAATCCAGTTGTGGAGGCGATAGGAGGGAAAAACCTATGATAACAATAGGAGTTTGGTTCTTAATTCAAAAGCATGGCATGTCGTGTCCAAGGATTAGAAATATGCTCCTTAGGACACTAAATGTGTATTCAACCAAGTTTCTTAGTTGGGATTCTCAATGGTTAAACAGTTACTGAGGCGTATTGGGTTGAATGCCACCATTGTTGAATTTAGGTAGGTTGTAACTAGTGTTTTTGTAAGGGGCTAGAAACACGGCGTAGTTTGCGTGTAGCTAGCATCACACAGGTAGTACAGACCTATCATTAATTAAGATTTTCCAAATATATTTTAGTGGCGCCGCTCGAGGAATTTTATGATAATTTTATAAAAATGTAGTGTCTTTTATTATTACTTACCCTCCGGGGCCAAGGAAAATAATCACCATTTGCCACTGCATCCATCAGCACCCGTGTGTCATGTGCACTTCTCTCTCAGCCAGCTAACACGTAGTTGAACATCATGTCGGAATCAACAATTACAAGAACATTTTGAGAAGTGGTTCCTTACCTAATCAGTATGCAATTCAATAAGTTGTGGGAACAAATGCAGGAATCAGGGTGACATCAAGTGCCCCTAATGCCCCCCCAAAAAATAGAATCACACTGCATTAAGGTAGAACTCAAGAAGGATATACTGGCTCAACCTACGAGAGTGATATAATAATACCTCAAAGTAAGGGTACAATTGATGGTCCTTTAGTATTCTTTGTGGGATTCCGGTGTAGTCAGGTCACCTAATTAGATCTGGGCCATAACATCCATGGCCTTCATAAATCTATGGAAATGCTCAACTTTACGATATTTCAACAAGCCCATAGAGACACGACCTGAACATGCGAACATTGTAATAAAATCTATCCTCATTCCCTGGCCGGAACTCTACACACTAGTCCGAACCTTGCAAGCTTGAATTATTCTTTGTACAGGTGGTGCACGTGGTAGTGCACACACTTTTAGGTCAATTTAAGTGTCTTTTTACGGACTTTTGTGTGCATTTTCACGTGTGTTTTGTGCGTTTATTTCTCATTGGGCAATTTGACGTGTTTGTTTCATTTTCATGTCAAGACAGGTGAATTAAGGCCGAAAAACAGGTTCGAAGATCTCAAATTGACAAATCGAGCTCAAAGGATGAAGAAAACAAGGAAAAACAGGGGATCATGCCCGAGGTGGTGAGGCCACGCCCGTGGCTCAAGCCACGGCCGAGGCAGTCCAATGCCACGGCCGTGGCCATTCCTCCAGAGAAGGCCACATTTCAGCATCATTTGCCACGACCGAGGCAAACAAACACCACGACCGTGGTGATCCAAACCCCACGACCGCGGTCTTTATCCACCACGGCCGTGGCAAGTCCTCCAGAAGTAAGGCAAATTCAGTCCAAGAAATACCACGGCCGAGGTAGGAGATATACCACGGCCGCGGTCCCAAATTGGGGCCCAAAACCCTTGTTTCACCACGCCCGCGGCCATCTTTGTGCCACGGCCGCGGCGATGTTCCCTGTTTTAAAATCCTATACACGTTTTTGCCTAAATCGGAGCTAGCACTTTCTCTCCTTATATATATATCATCCCATTCGAATTTAACCTAACCCTAACAACCTAGAACCCATCCCCCACACATAATCAGCCACTTTTCTCCATTGGAAGCAAGAAAATGGAAGGGGGTTGAAGATCTTGATCTTCAACCCCTAACCTTTGGTTCTTTCTATCCTATTTTCATGTTTTCTTTAATTTTCTGTTAGTTTATCTTTGTATTAGGTAAAATGGGTGGCTAGCACCCTTAGTTCACTCTTGATTATTGTGGAACCTTGAGTCCAAGACATTTATGTGATTATTACGGTTAATGTTACCGAAAATATTGTGTATTCAAGTGTTTTGTGTTATTTGCTGTTATTGACTCACATTTATGAATTTATTATTGGATTGATCACCCTTTAAGGGATTTGTGAATGTGTTGCTAGAATAGGAGGTCACTATCCGTAATTGTAGGATTTCCGATTCCCGAGTAGCAAACAATAATTATTTATTGGTGATAACACAAAGTTTAACCTCTAAAACCGAGCTTGCGAGTTTTATGTTGAATTTATCTCGTTGTCCTAGTGTTTAATGCATTTGGTGATTGAATCTAAGAGAGCTTTTTCGAGGATTCGGTTAAACTGAATAGGGTTAGTCGAAGAGCTTGTTTTGATTAACTAAGATTAAGGGATAACAAGGCTATTAGAGCTTGTTAATAGTCTTGAGATAAGGGCTAGAATCACAATTGAATAGGGCATTGACAATAGTTACATAAATCGTCCAAGACCTCGGTGAAACATGATCAAGGGTGAATCGTTTTGTTATTTAAAAACCAAAAACCTATAAAAATCTCTTTATTTGTCTTTGTTTATTTAGGTGTAGTTGTTATTTCATTAACCCCCCACTTCTTTATTGTTTTCTAGCTTATTTACTTTATGTTTCTTCATAATAATAGCTTAACACATAAAAGCAAAATTTGTTCGACCGTTCCTCGTGGGATCGACCCTTGCTTGCCACTCTACTAGTTAGAGTAGTCGGTAAGGTTTAAGTGTATCTTCATACACGATTTAATTTGGTAGTCGGAAACGACACTACCCAAATTTTGGCGCCGTTGCCGGGGAATGGTTTAGAACGATTTTGTTTTATGTGTTAAGTGTTTGTTTTAGTTACATAGCTAGTTGTTTGTTTTGTTTATTTAAAGAGCATCCGTCGAGCCAACGACGTTAAACAAAGGCGCTTGTCGGGAGGCAACCCGACGTTTATTGCTTTTCGTATTTTAAATTCATAGTTTAGTTGCTTTACTAATATTTTAGTATTTTAAATTGTTTTGTTTAAATGTGTGTAGGTGCCCAACAATCCATTCAAAGAGATAGTGTGAAATGGGGGTGAAGGAGCCCAAAATGGAGGAATTACCCAGGAAAACTCACCACGGCCGTGGCATATAACCGACCTCGGCCGCGGCTTCCGACGGGGAAAATGTCAACTCATTCTGGACAACCCACCTCGGCCGTGGTGCATCAAAGACACGACCGTGGCCAAGTGATGCCTCGATCGAGGTCAAATATTGCCGCGCCCGAGGTCAAGAACGTGAAAAATTTGAATCCATTCTGGACAAAAGGCCACGGCCGAGGCCTATAGGTGCCACGCCCGCGGCATAGAACTGACTCGGCCATGGTGATCCCAGACCGCGCCCGAGGTCATTCATTCTAAAAAATCCGGAATCACACTCGAAGGATTGCCACGGCCGCGGCTTCTGAAGCCCACGCCCGCGGCATGGTTTCTCATTCGCCGCGGCCGCGGCATTTTTTTCGCCTCGGCCGCGGCCTACTCCCAGGTATATAAAGACAGACGCGGGCGAGGTAGGGCATTTCACCCTCCTCCTCGCGAAAATTGGCGAAAACACACTCACACACACACGAAATCCGCCATTGTTACTCAATTTCTTCCCCTCAAATTCACACCACACCTCACCCACATCATCATAAACATTTCTATCCGAAAAAATTCGGATTTGGAGCAAAGTCGGAGTCGGGTCGAAAAGGGCGCGAAAAATCAAACTTCAAATTTTTCGATTAAACTCGACCGGTAAGTATGGCTATCCTTTCCCCTCAATCTTTATTTGTTATTATGAACTTTGTTGTTAAGATTTGGGGCAAATTTGTTGTTGGATTAGTTGATATATTGATATTGGTTGTGCACACGTATTTTGTGAATTTTTGCCAATGTTGAATGTTTTTAAGTAATCTAACACTAAATTTGTAGTGATAGCCTTTGTTTTTGCATGATTTGTTGATGATGGATGAGGATTAGTTTGGGAATCATTGAAAATTGAGGATTGAAGTTGATTTTTGCTATATCACCAGCCACTTGACATGCATTCCCTCTTGTTACCCTTTTTGCTATTTGATTCTATTATTATGTTCGATTGTTAGGTTGATTAGTGAATTTGTGTGAATAATAGACACTTTTAGACTCTTGATAATAATGAAACAAAATCAACCTATTTTTGTTGAGCATTAATAGAATTTTCTTGCGATAGGATAATAATTGGGCATGTTTGCCATTTATGCACATTTAATCATGTCAACTGAGTCATCTAGATTGCGAATTCACTTGTGATTTTCTGTGATTGGTTGAACATGAGTGATTGAAACATGGGTGATTGGCATTCTATTTAATTAGAGTTAATGTTTCAATTGGTGATAAATGTTAAAACTCAGAATTTAAGTGTGTGTTTGTCTTGTAGGATAAATGGGACCATAAAAAAAGACATCAAAGAAAAGTGTTGGCACAAGTAAAGGCACACAAAGTATAGGAAAGGGGAAGGGCAAGTTGGTGATCCGGGAGCCCCTCCCAGAGGAACCGGAGATCGAAACCCCGGAGGTCCCAACGTCCACAGGGCCAGACAGTCGGCTTTTCGACATCATTTTGGACGACCCGGTTCACCAACAAAGATTTGCCCGATTAATGAAGCGTCATATTGTTGCCACCCGTTATTTCAAAACCGAGTGTTTGACTGATATGGGAGTCAAGGATAATATCGATGAGTTTTTGAGAGCATCGAGCCTCATTGGATTGTTCACTCCAAGGCCCACCTACCAATGATTCGTCCTTGAGTTCTTCAGCACACTGACTGTCCAATCCAACTCTGAAAAATGTGGAAACAGAATCCACAGCATTTCATTCCACCTGCTGAACAAAAAAATGACACTCACAGCAGCGGAGTTGAGGAAGATTTACGGTTTCAAAGAAAATCCCTCCACCACAGACTTGGAAAGCATCGATGAGTTCAATGTCGGGCGGTTCTGGGGGCAAATAACTGTTGCTCCCGGCTTGGTTGAACCGCAAGCCTTCGATTCTAAGAGCTCCAAAACTAGCTGGATCAGAAATCCAGTCGTAAAGGTTTTACAAAGGCTCCTGGCATTGACACTTTTTGGGAGGAAGGAGACGGGGGCAGCAAGGATGGCCGAGCTCAGTATCCTATGGTCCATTCTCAAACGGACCGATAGGAGATATGAAGAGGTGCTGATTGAGTCTTTTGAGAGGACAGTGAAGGAACTAACGGCGACCAGAAAGAAAGAGCCTAAGCAATATGACTCGATATTCAGCGGAGCTCTTATCACACCAATTCTAGAGCATTGTGGAGTTCCGTTGATTGACTTCAAGGCTGTTTCAGATTCGTTCCTTCTGGGTTGGGAAGATTTAGCCAACATGAGGATTGCTGCTTTGGGACTAGAAGATGGAGTCTCCGTTCCCTATGTGATCCAAAATGTAGGGCCAATGCTACGCCTTCCTAACCCAGACCTCACCCGCATCCGAGACCTCAAATCCACAGCCAACTTCGCCTTGAGCTCAGCTGCACACCGGGCAGCCTCGAGGGAACCCAGTGACCTCGAGTTCCGGAAATATCAGAGAGGCCAAGTATCGGAACCTGCTGCAGAAGGGATAGATCTCACAGGCGAGGGTGTGAGCAGCCGTCATTCACGAAAGAGACCCGTATCCGCTGTTCAGTCCCAGACCGAGTTTCAACAACAAGTGGATGAAAGATTAAGCACGATGGAGGGGGACATCCGAGAGATGAAGTCGGACATTAGGGAGATCAAAGGAAACCAGAGCAAGATCCTCGAGGCACTCAACAGCCTTCGAGCATGTTTTGGTGGCCAAAGCTCCCGATCGTCACGACCGTCCAAATCTTTGTGAGTAGGAGTACCAAGAATATCCTTCTTCTTTTTCAAAAGCTTAGTTTTCAACTAAGTTTGGGGGAGAAAAGAAAGAAGTAGGATGTTCTTGGCCACCCCGGTGTTACAATCTCTCATGTTTCATTTCCATATCTTACTGCTTGTTGACTATTTAGGCCTGTGTGCCCCTTCTGTTTTGCCTATACTTGGGATTCACGGCGTGTGGGCCGTTTGATTGTTATTTTTGCCTTTGTAAACTTGCTTGCACTATTTCATTGAATGATGTATCGGATTTTCTTGTAGGATGTTTTGTCTTGATTGGCCTGTGTGCCATTTTCTACTATCATCTTTGTTTGGTTAAGATAAATTGAGTTTTGTTATTTATATGATGAAGTTTTGGGCACTTACATGCATAGTCGTAATAAGTTGGTATTTTTTTTTTTTTTTTTTTTTTTTTTTTTTAGTCGATTGGGATGGGTGTTTTGAATAAATGGTTGAGTTAGTTAAGCACCAATCCGTACCCTTTCTTTCCACAAACTTTGATTTTCAATCAAGTTTGGGGAGGGGGTGGTAGGTGTACGGATTTTGGCCGTTTGGAAAAGTTGATTGGACCAAATTTGAGTGAAAATGTGGCAAACGGTTATTGATGAATAAATTTTCCATAAAAATTGAAAATTTGGCTAATGATAGAGCATGATAGGCTATGAGACGAAATTGAGCTTACACTCAAAACTTTTGATCAAAAATTGCAACCGAGTGAGTTTTTGAGCTTTAGAAGATACTCCCGCCTTTGGAGTAACGTAAACTTTCTTTCGGTGTGAAATTCATTGAGTACATTTAGTTGTCTCTAGAACTTGCCTTGATTCTCTATTTTGCATGAGTCGGTACATTTTGTGACATTGAAAATGATCTTAGGCAATCCTTGATTTGAGCCTACTTTCAAGCTTGAAAACACATCCTTTTTACCTAATTTGATATTGTCTCTAGTTGAGCCCCTTGAGCTTTTAGCCTTTTGTTTGACAGCCCAATTCTACAAGCCGAAACCCTTTCGATTAGCCTTTGAACCTAATTGGACTATTTGAGTATGAGGGAGGTGGTTGGAAGGTAGTCGGATAGTTTGGGATTGAAAAGGGTGAACTATTGGGAGTATTGAAAGGTGAAAGGAATTGAAACAATAGGAAAAGAATCGAGAATACTAGTCCTCTCCAATTTTTGTTTGTGTTAAAAAAAAAAAAAAAAAAAAAAAAAAAAAAAAAAAAATCGAAAAAAAGTCGAAAAATCAGAAAAACAAAAGAAAAAGTTAGTTGTATATACTCATTGTTGCTTTTGATTTGGAGAGGCTAGTAATATAAATGCCTTTTAATAGATGTTCTCAAAGTTGTAAGAATTCAAAAGAAAATACACTCCAAAGGAGAATTGAGAAAGCATTTAGGTTGTGGACTTTGTGGTAAGGAGAAGAAATCAAATTTTTTGGATTGGTTTACTAAGGAAGTAAAGAGTGAGGTTGAGTGACCATTGTTTGAGGGGTGGATGGGTAGTGCACGACTCATTTAGTCCGTTTTATAGTCACTTATACCCAAAATTATCCCACCTTACCCCAAACCAACATTACAACCCGTTAAAGACCTTTTTGATTCTTTGTCACACATGTCGGGTACACATCGAAGTTTAGATGATTGGCAAGCCTATGGTAGATACTATTTGCATTTCAATGTGAGCGTATATACTACCTATTCAATACACTTGAGAGTCGAGGGATACACTCATCCGGTAAGGATTTCAAGTTGAGAGTGTCAAGTCTTGAAAGTAGTTGATATGCTCTATCTCTTATGCTTAATGTTATCATGATTGCCTAACTTTTGAAAATTTCTTCTGAAATTGATTTTGCCACTTAAATCTGCCCTAAAAAGTGTCCTTTCTTCTTTTTCTTTATTTGTTCGGGACGAACAAAGGTTTAAGTTTGGGGAGATTTGGTGCACGTGGTAGTGCACACACTTTTAGGTCAATTTAAGTGTCTTTTTACGGACTTTTGTGTGCATTTTCACGTGTGTTTTGTGCGTTTATTTCTCATTGGGCAATTTGACGTGTTTGTTTCATTTTCATGTCAAGACAGGTGAATTAAGGCCGAAAAACAGGTTCGAAGATCTCAAATTGACAAATCGAGCTCAAAGGATGAAGAAAACAAGGAAAAACAGGGGATCATGCCCGAGGTGGTGAGGCCACGCCCGTGGCTCAAGCCACGGCCGAGGCAGTCCAATGCCACGGCCGTGGCCATTCCTCCAGAGAAGGCCACATTTCAGCATCATTTGCCACGACCGAGGCAAACAAACACCACGACCGTGGTGATCCAAACCCCACGACCGCGGTCTTTATCCACCACGGCCGTGGCAAGTCCTCCAGAAGTAAGGCAAATTCAGTCCAAGAAATACCACGGCCGAGGTAGGAGATATACCACGGCCGCGGTCCCAAATTGGGGCCCAAAACCCTTGTTTCACCACGCCCGCGGCCATCTTTGTGCCACGGCCGCGGCGATGTTCCCTGTTTTAAAATCCTATACACGTTTTTGCCTAAATCGGAGCTAGCACTTTCTCTCCTTATATATATATCATCCCATTCGAATTTAACCTAACCCTAACAACCTAGAACCCATCCCCCACACATAATCAGCCACTTTTCTCCATTGGAAGCAAGAAAATGGAAGGGGGTTGAAGATCTTGATCTTCAACCCCTAACCTTTGGTTCTTTCTATCCTATTTTCATGTTTTCTTTAATTTTCTGTTAGTTTATCTTTGTATTAGGTAAAATGGGTGGCTAGCACCCTTAGTTCACTCTTGATTATTGTGGAACCTTGAGTCCAAGACATTTATGTGATTATTACGGTTAATGTTACCGAAAATATTGTGTATTCAAGTGTTTTGTGTTATTTGCTGTTATTGACTCACATTTATGAATTTATTATTGGATTGATCACCCTTTAAGGGATTTGTGAATGTGTTGCTAGAATAGGAGGTCACTATCCGTAATTGTAGGATTTCCGATTCCCGAGTAGCAAACAATAATTATTTATTGGTGATAACACAAAGTTTAACCTCTAAAACCGAGCTTGCGAGTTTTATGTTGAATTTATCTCGTTGTCCTAGTGTTTAATGCATTTGGTGATTGAATCTAAGAGAGTTTTTTCGAGGATTCGGTTAAACTGAATAGGGTTAGTCGAAGAGCTTGTTTTGATTAACTAAGATTAAGGGATAACAAGGCTATTAGAGCTTGTTAATAGTCTTGAGATAAGGGCTAGAATCACAATTGAATAGGGCATTGACAATAGTTACATAAATCGTCCAAGACCTCGGTGAAACATGATCAAGGGTGAATCGTTTTGTTATTTAAAAACCAAAAACCTATAAAAATCTCTTTATTTGTCTTTGTTTATTTAGGTGTAGTTGTTATTTCATTAACCCCCCACTTCTTTATTGTTTTCTAGCTTATTTACTTTATGTTTCTTCATAATAATAGCTTAACACATAAAAGCAAAATTTGTTCGACCGTTCCTCGTGGGATCGACCCTTGCTTGCCACTCTACTAGTTAGAGTAGTCGGTAAGGTTTAAGTGTATCTTCATACACGATTTAATTTGGTAGTCGGAAACGACACTACCCAACAGGGTCCATCAAATTCGGTTTTGAAGGTGTACTGCGAAAACTGAAGGACTTCAATTATGTTGCCTTTCCTGGTATCAAATGCCTAAGATGTGGCAGGCCTCTTGTTTATAACAAACCATCACTTAAAAGATATTAAGCTTCTATTAGGGGTAGATGAGGAAGTGAATCGAACCAAGATTTCATCATGGGGAGATGGATCTTTCTTTAGACGATGAACGTGCTATTGATGTTGAAGCATTCCCAAGATGCCATAAATTGGGAAAGGTCTATGATTCCTAACTAAACAGTGTCAATCAAATAAACAATCGACATTACTATGTAGAGCATGCTTAGTTTACATCGATCGGTGTATACATTGTGGGTGCTGCTTGAATGACACACATTATGAGGAGACATTCCTTAAGATTTTCAATGTTTTGACTGCTTAGACAAGCTCATTCAGGATGGGGTCGAAATGGCACGCTATTCTTTCCTCTAAAGCAAAGCAATTTGATGCCTTGGAACATTGAGTTATAATGGAAAACACACAATTGGCTCTGTGCTTGACGAAGTTGTTAAAGAAGTAGAGGAACTGTGGGACATTGTTTATGATATTTCTTATAGGAACCGATGCATAAAAAAAGGTAGCAGGATACACTACAACCAATACTAGGGCGGTTTGCTAGGTTCTAGTTAGAGTTGAGCTCCGCTTAATAGAGTTGAATATTTGATACGTGAAACCCACAATACTATACTTCGGGTCCCTTGTCCCACGTTCCATGTGCCACTTGTGTCCCGCTGCTGAAATTGTGCAGTGTCAATTGTAGTTATTGTTAGTAGTGCTAGTGCCAGTTTTTTCTCAACATTGTAGAAGGGCATAGAGATGACTAAAATATTAGCCAACAAGAGCTACATGGGGTCTGCCTGGGGATACTTTTGAGTGGTACATTAGTTGGTAAAATATTGTGATATGGCATTAAGTTTAGGGAATCATTAGCGTTGTGATACAAATGTGATGTGTGGTAAAATCGAATGCTCACTCGAAGATGGTCAAGCTTGTCCGTGTTAAATGAGTGTGACTTATCATTTTGAAATCGTATATCTACTTGGAAAGGTAAATAATGCTTATGATGCTTCATAATATTTCAACTTCATAATATTTCAATAAGCGTTGTTGTGATATTAAAACTTTTAGTCTTGAATTGGTTGATGTTAAACGTTTATCTTCTTAGCTTGGAAAGTGATGCCTGTTGTGTAGATGCTAAGACACTATGTTGACAAATATAGTTTGGATTTATTTATCTTATTACTAAAGCGGACTACTTGCAGATTCTTTGACAAAATTGGTCCGACTTGACATATTTTCATATGAATCATAGCTAGAAATATCATCGAGTCCAACAGGCATAGCCCGAATGACCAATGGTTGATCCGAAAATCTTAGTATATTTAATGAAAATGGACTCAGATGCGCTCACCATATTTTGGCCCGATAGAATTTTGGACCGATCCAACCGTATATATATGACATTAGTCCGATGGGTTGGGCTGACCTGGCCCTTTGAATATTGATTTAAGTTGGGCCCGACTATAAGTGCTTATGACATTGTGTTGTGTACCATATTTAATGGGCCGCCGCCCTAACCTCCAGACCAATGCCATATATATATTGTTGTTATCATTCTAAAATTCTATCAGACCAAGATATGGAAAGAGCATCCCAATCCATTCTCATTAAATACACTAAGTCGGATCAACCATTGGCCCATCAAGTTGCGGTTGTTGGACCCAATAATATTTCGAGCTAAGATTCATATGAAAATATGTGGGGTTGAACTAATTTTGCTAAAAAATCTGCAAGTAGTCTGCCTTAGTGACAAGATAAAAAAAAATCTGAAATACATATGTCCATATAGTGTCTTAGTGTCTACACAACAAACATCTCTTTCCAAGCAAACAAAATAAACTTTTAACATCAACCAATTTAAGACTACAAGTTTTAATACTACAACAAACTTATTGAAATATTATGAAGCATCGATTTTGAATACATTAGTCAACACAAATTTGTAGGATAAGCACTCTTTACCTTTCCAAGTAGATATAAGATTTTAAAATGATAAGCCACACTCACTCAACACAGAGAAGCTTGACCATCTTCCACCGAGCATTCCATCTTTACCGCACGTCTCATATGTATCACAACGTATTGTTTCCCTAAACCGTAGCAATACCATATTACAATATTCTACCCTACTCGAAAGTATCCCAGACAGGCACCATGTAGCTCTCGCAGGCTAATATCTTAGTCACTAGTATGTCCTTTCACAATGTATTACTAAAAACTGGCACTAGCACAATTGACAATAACTACTATTGACACCGTACAATTTCAACAATAGGACACAAGTGGCACCTGGAAAGTGGGACAGTTGACCGGAAGTACAGTACTCTGAGTTTCACATATCAAAATACGCGACTCGATTAAGCGACCCTCAGCTATAAACAGAACCTAGCAAGTTGGTCTTATACTAGTTGTAGTCTGTAGTGCCATCTTTTTTTCATGCACCGATTTTTGAAACAATATCCCCACAGTTCCTCTACTTCTTCAACAACTTCGTTAAGCACAGAGCCAACTATGTTGTTGCCATTATAACTCAATGTTGCAAGTCATCAAATTGCTTAGCAATGAAGGAAAATATAGCTTGCTATTTGGACCCCATCCTAAAGTAGCTTCTCCAAGCAGTCGAAATAATGAAACTTTAAATGGAATGTCTTCTCATAATGTTTGCCATTCAAGCAACACCTACAACGTATACACCGATCAATGCAAATTAAGCATGCTCTACATGGTACTGCCGATTGTTTATTTGCTTGACACTTTTCAGATGGGCGATCATAGACTTGTCCTAATTTCTGTCATATTGTCCATGCTTCAACATCAGTAGCACGTTCATCGATTAAAGAAAGATCTATCTCCCTATGATAAAATCTTGGTTTATAGTTGCTCGGATTCTCTTCCTCGTCTTCCCCTAATAGAAGCTTAAATTCTTTTAAGTGCCCGTTTGTTACACCAAAAAGCCTACCAAGTCTTAGGCATTAGATACCGAGCAAGGCAACATAACTGAAGTTCTTTAGATTTTGCAACGCCTTCAACACCGAGTTTGATGGAGTCCAACCGGTCTATTATTCTCATCCAAGTGTTCCTACTGAAGGACTTCCTAAGATAATTACACTTAGCCATTATGTATGGCAAATTCTAATAGATCCCCCTCTGTTTTCGAGTCTAAACAACTCTATCCTCAAGCAGGGCGGACCGTACCCTTCCCCTTTCGCCTAGGCCACCAGTTCTTTCATGTAAATTAAGTATAGATATTTTTAGTTTCTACTCTATAACCGGTGGGTCAATGGGCTCGTAAGCATGTCACGAGTTTTAATAAGTTATGGGAGAATGGATTATCTAGGACTTTAGTATCAATTTAGGTTCGGTGACCATTTCTTTTTATTTTGGGTGTTTTGGGGCATCAGTGTAAATTATGTAATCCCAAAAAAGAAATATCTAACCTAGGTAGACCAAGTTATGTATTTTATGTCCATTATCAAGGCTTGTGTCTGATAAAGTTTAGATAGCTCATAACTATGTGCCCAATATTTTTATTTTTTTCTAGTGAATTACTGTTAAAACATTCATAATAAATTCTATGTAGAAATGTTATATTTATTATACTTATTATTCTTTTTTTACAAAAACCAGTCCAAGTTTTCCCCTTATCGCTGATCACTCCATATTTTATGTAAATTTAGGCATATAGTCATAGCTAAACTATGCAAAAATACGTGAAGTAGTACTTCCTAACCCTTATTCTCATATGTTTGGCGTATTTCACTTGTTTGTTGATTTTGTAGTGTTTTCAGTACAAAACAACGCTATTTGGAGTAAACGTAAAATTCGGATGCCAAACGAGTAAAAGAAAGGCTTGGATAGAAGGAAGCAAGGAATTAGGCTCAAGAGAGACATCTGATAGGGCGAAGATGGAGTTGGATAAGTCCATACTGAAGAGCTAAAAAGAGGAAAAATTCCGAAAGCATTTGCTCGACCGAGCGAAGTTATTGCTCGGTCGTCTAAATGACACAAGGCTAACATCATGCTTGCTGAAGACCATTTTCTCAACGAGAAGAAATCTTGCTCGATCGTGAAAAATACCATCGATCCTAAAGAGAGAAGTGTGTAAAAGGGCTTTTATTCGGTTTGATCCCTTTTTTAACCTATTATTGTTCAATCGTATAAATACCTAGACATAGTTACTTCTCAAGGAGTCGGTCATCGAAATTAATATTACGATAGAGAGCTTTGGAGAGTTTTGAGATTAATAGCTAGGGCGCCGAGGAAAGGAGAAAGAGATTCTTCTGTCGTCATTGGTGAATTGTAGTATTTCTCTCTTTTATCTCGTTATTTATTACGAATGTGCTTTCTTTTATAATAGTATTTGATTTTTGTTATTTTCATATGGAGTAGTCAATTTATATCTTAGGATTTATAAAGTAAGTTCCAATTACAATGTAGACGTTTATATGTTATCCATGTGGTCTATTAATATTCGTTGGGTTGCGATGTGATTGTTGTTAGGTTAGCCCGATCACCTAATCTAGAACCTAAGAATCATATAGCCAAGATACCAGAAGGTGAGAGTATTGATGACCAAAAGACATATAACATAATATGTCTGAGAAATCGAAAGAGTAATGATATACTATGGGGGTAATTCCTAGATGTTGTTTCCATATACATTTCTTCCGGAAGGTTGGTATGTTGTCTATGATCCAAGCTTCAAGCGCTCCAGAAGGGAGTTTGGGATACTAAATCGTGACCCCTCAAAACAATAGGAACTTGTGAATTATAGGCAGATATACGTGTTTGCGTGTGCTTGTCTATGGTCGCACAGTAGTTGATTCTAAAATGGAATATCCTAAGATAAATTTTATATTATTGAATTTCGTGTTAGTTAGTTATTTGCAATTGGTTATTAATTTGTTGTTTTGTTACTATTGTTTTACGGTCTTGACATTAGTAATTAGGATAACCTCCAGACAATCCAGTATTTATTTCGCCTAGGTATTTTAGTATTAACATATCTTTAGTAATCTGGTTAGTTCAAATGTGAGGTATGTGTTGAAGCTAAGATGGCTAAATTACCTTTTCATTCAGTAGAAAGGAGCACAATACCTCTAGAATTAATACACACTGATGTGTGTGACTTAAAATTTGTGCAGACTAGAGGTGGTAAAAAGTTTTTCATAACTTTTATAGATGATTGCACAAGATTTTTCATTGCTATCTTTATCTTCTAAGAAGTAAAGATGAAGCAATAGAGGCGTTTAAACACTACAAAGCCGAAGCTGAAAATCAACTAAGCACTCGGATAAAAATAATCCGAAGTGATAGAGGTGGTGAATATGTGGCTCCGTTTGAAGAGTTATGTGCTCAAAATGGCATAATTCATCAAACTACAGCTCCGTATTCTCCACAATCTAACGGCGTTGCAGAACGCAAAAATCGTACTCTTAAGGAGATGATGAACGCTTTGTTGATTAGCTCAGGATTACCCCAGAACATATGGGGGGAAGCTGTTCTTACAGCTAATTATATATTGAATAAAATTCCACTAAAAAGAGTTGACAAAACTCCTTACGAAATGTGGAAAGGGCGTAAGCCATCTTACAAATATCTCAAAGTGTGGGGGTGTTTGGCTAAGGTTAAGGTGCCGTTACCTAAACAAGTGAGAATTGGCCCTAAAACGGTTGATTGTATATTTGTTGGGTATGCACTCAATAGCAGTGCGTATAGATTTCAGGTTCATAAATCTGAAATACCAGATATGACTGTTGGAACAGTCATGGAATCAAGGAATGCAGTATTCTTTGAAAATATCTTTCCTTGTAGAGAAAGATTGATAGAAAGTGAAAATCAAGGAATTACTTTGGAAAAAGGAAGTAGTTCAAATCTAAAAAGAACTGTTGAAGTAGTTCTCGGACCTTAGAAGAAGAGGAAACGAGGAGTAGCAAAAGAGCAAAGACTGCAAAGTCATTCGGTCCTGATTTTATCATATATATGTTAGATGATGAACCAAGATCAATAAAAGAAGCTCTGTCTAGTCCAGATGCACCATACTGGAAAGAAGCAATCAACAGTGAAATTGAATCCATCATGCAAAACCACACGTGGGAGTTAACTAACCTTCCGTCAGGGTGTAAACCTTTAGGATGCAAGTGGATCCTAAAGAAAAAGTACAAAGCAGATGGTTCAATAGATAAATACAAAGCTCGTTTGGTAGCTAAAGGCTTCAAACAGAAAGAAGGTGATGACTTCTTTGATACTTACTCCCCTGTGACCAGGATCACATCCATTCGAGTGCTTCTCTCGATTGCTGACAATACACAATCTAGAGATTCATCAAATGGATGTGAAGACTGCGTTTTTAAATGGAGAGTTAGAAGAAGAGATCTTATGCATCAACCTGAAGGGTTTGTGGTACCGGGACAAGAAAATAAGGTATGTAGACTAGTAAGTCATTATATGGTCTCAAACAAGCGCCAAAACAATGGCACTTGAAATTTGACACTACAATGTTGTCAAATGGTTTCAGAAACAACGAATGTGACAAATGTGTGTACATAAAAGGTACATCAGAAGCATATGTCATAGTTTGTCTCTACGTAGACGATATGTTAATCATGGGAAGTAGTCATGAGATAATCATGGATACTAAAAAGATGTTGAAAAGAAATTTCGACATGAAGGATATGGGTTTGGCTGATGTGATTCTCGGAATCAAAATAGTTAGGACATCAGAAGGAATTGTTCTGACACAATCTCACTATGTAGAGAAAGTACTCAGAAAATTCAATGCCTTTGATGGACCACCTGCCAAGACTCCATTAGAATTAAATGTTCATCTTAGGAAGAACATGAGTGAACCTGTAGCTCAAGTTGAATATGCAAAAGTGATAGGGAGTCTAATGTACATAACAAACTGTATTAGACCGGATCTTGCATGTTCGGTTAACAAAATGAGCAGGTTTACAAGCAATCCAAGCCAAGAGCATTGGAAAGCATTGACAAGGATTCTGAGATACTTAAAGTATACTCTTAATCATGGGCTTCAATACACGAGATAAGGATACAGTGATACGAATTGGATTTCGGACACTAAAGACTCTTTTTCCACTAGTGGATACGTATTCACTATTGGAGGTGGAGCAGTGTCATGGAAATCTACGAAACAAACGTGTATAGCCAGATCCACCATGGAACCAGAGTTCATAGCTTTGGATAAAGCTGGTGAGGAAGCAGAATGGCTTCGAAACTTTTTAGAAGACATTCCATGTTGGAGTAAACCTGTACCGGTCATAATGGTTCATTGTGACTGTCAAGCCGCTATAGGAAGAGCGTTGAACAATATGTATAACGGTAAGTCTAGGCATATACGCCGTAGGCACAACACCGTAAGACAGTTGATCTCTAGTGGGGTTATCACAATAGACTATATAAAGTCTAAAGATAACTTAGCGGATCCGTTGACCAAAGGTTTAAACCGAGATCAGTTGTTAAAATTGCGAGAGGGAATGGGAGTAAAACCCACCAACTAAAGAATAATCAAAATGGATACCCAACCATGATGAGTGGAGATCCCACAAACTTGGTTCAATGGGACAACTAAGTTTTGAAAGTTCAGAGGAGGCACTTGGAAGAATATGTCTTCAAAATCCATCCCTAGAACGCAAGATAAGTGCGTAAAACCTGTAAACGGTGGTAGAGGATAAGTCTTATGACTTTTAATGACTTCGAAACACCTCAAGGAGGTAGAATAGTACAGGATATTCGATAAAGAAGTCACCTATGTAAGTGTGAAGTAAAGGGCCGCTTCAAAATGAAACACTTATGAATCCAAAGAGGGTCCATGGCAGAAACGGACCAAAACGTGAGAACAAGGATGTTCTGTTCAGTATTGTGTATTCATTGTTGACTAGGTACACACTAAGGAGGATTGGTTCAAAGATTAAGAAATCTACCAAACTACCGGTGTATCCGACAAATGAAATACTATGGAAGGTTCAAAGTCAAAAACTACTTTTCCTTAGGCAGTACTGATCACTAAGAGTCTAGACTGGAGATTGCATTCATGCATGCATTAATTTTCACTGATGTGGGGGATTGTTGGAAATTAGTAATAATTAAAGTATGGATAAGACACTTTAATGATATAATTAAGTGGTCGGAAGTTTAATTTTGTAATCATTAAACTTCACACGATTAATCTATGGAGAAAGTAGATGATCGTAGGGTTTTAATTTACTCAAAACCGATATGTGGTGAGTGAGAAATTAATACATAAAGTTTACCACTTGATTATGTATTAAGTGTAGGATTAATAACTAAGAGTAGTTATTATTCCACATTGGTTTAAATGCTCTTTTAAGTTAGTATATATATATGAAAGCTCATCATTAAGGTGTATCAATTATACATGTGAGGGAATCCAAGGGAAGCCCACACGCGCGCTCGCTCGCTCGCTCGGCTCGGCACGGCACGGCACGGCCCCGCCACGCCTCACCTCGGGCTCGGCACGGCACGGCACGGCCCCGCCACGCCTCGCCTCGGGCTCGGCTCGGGCCTTGGGCCTTGGGGAATGCCTCGACCGAGGCCCAAGTAACTTTTTGGAAGCCCAAAATCAATTGGGCCGACGGATGAGCTTCAGGAGCCCAAAATGTGGATGGGTTTGAATTTAAATTCAAACCTGTAACATCCAGCATTATGGGCTGTTAAAGAGTATTTAATTGGGCCGTTACTAAGCCCGTAACAGCCAACAATTAATTGACAGAATTAATTATGTTCCCCAACTGCACCTATATATACCTGCTCCCTGCATGCAAACAAACAGTCAATTTTTCACCTGAATCATCATATCATTCTCTGCATTTTTTCTCCAGTTCAGAACTCGAACATCTAAGTTCGCCGGAGCCTTTTCTGTTAGTGGTGCTACTACAAAAAAGGACGTAAACCGTTATATCTTTGGGGTCTATTCATTCCGTGAGCACTAGCCGGGAAGTAATTTGTCCTAAGGACAGTGGTCTTCCACGTCTCGGTTTTTGCTTTCGTTTGTTTCTGTTATCTTTTGTTTTTCCATGACATTGTAATAACATCATCTTCACTAGTCTCTGTGGGATACGACCTTGCTTTCCACTAACTGTTACAATATTGTACACTTGTGGTATAACTGGTAAAAATTAGAGCGATCAATCATAGACCTCATAAAAATTCCACAATGAAATCAACAATCTAGTGTAGTTATCCGTAATGCAATTATTTCTTAAATATTTTGCCATTTCCAGTTTGGTTTATAATTATTGGGTTGAACAAATAATTTTTTTCCTGTTTGAGGTTTTTTCAAGTTCACGAGAGCTAAATATAGAACCATTTTATAGTCACTCCCGATATAGTTGCAACCTTTATAAATAAGTGAAATCAGAATCGTAAATATGAACATTAGAGAACATATATCTTTATACATACATATATATATATATATATATATATATATATATATATATATATATATATATATATTTATTATGTTTTACCATTACAATTGACACAAATTAGGACAAAAAATATTCTAGAACTTTACAACAGTTTATTCTAGAATAGGACTAATAACAACATTGTTCACTGAATCCCAATTTGTTGGAGCTAAGTAGCTAAAGAAAATTTTGGATTGCTCGTTGGTTACCCTAGCAATTAGTTTGCTAAATAACAAAAAAATAAGCAACATATTTGATCTTAGACACCATAGTACTCGATCCTATGATGAAACCCTGGACCCCAAGAATACAAACCAGACATAGTACACATAGAGAATGTACAACACACGTACACAGGACATACATGCCACACTAAAAGCCGCCCAATAACACATGAACATATGTTTAGCAAACCCCATTTCAACCAAGCATTTGAGTACCAAATCAAAGCACCAAACAACAAAAATATGACACCAACCCATACAACAGATGAATATTTACACTTCCGCTCACAAGGTGGAAGAACTCATATTTGGTTAACCGAACTGTAAAGAGTAGGAGAACATGATTCAACTATACGAACACCACTTTCACTCGGGACTCGTACTACTAAAAAATCTCTCTTGTTTACACATAATAGGCCAAATAAAAAACAAACGATCATTTAACCACTCAATATGGGATCAATACAAACATAGGACAAAAGAAAATTCGTTGCTGCATAAATCATAAATAGGGCAGAGACTGATCAAATATTGCATAAATCACAGATAGACAATTACAACGAACAAACTAGGCATAAATAACACAAAACTGAAGCGAGCAAACTAGTTTTCTCGTTGATAATTTAGAAACCAGAGTGTTTTTAAAAATAGCATGCTAGGATACATAAAACAGAGACATGAGATTTCAATCTAGAGTATATGAAAGCAGGGAAAAATTTGAAGAGCAACACTCAAAAGCACCTTGGTTTTCGGTAAATAATAAGAAAAGCTACTTCCCTCAGACTCATTTAGAGAACATAATTTACACGAGCAACTCTTCCTCTTTGATCTCCAAAGAATATACATTCAAAATACCCTCTGAGTGCACTGGGTGTGGGCTGTGTCATTCTCTAAACACAAGGCCTTTGCTAAGCGAAGCTTGTATGGAGATTTTGTAGTAGAGGATGGGGTGGTGTTGGTGTGTGATTATGGGGTGGAGAATCAAAAACAGAAACAGTACACCTAAACTCTACCAAAAAAATTCTTCATATAAAAGCAGTAAATACAGACAAAATCCACCTTGTTAAGGGCTAAGCAACCAAGTTACAGTGCATCACAGAAGGGGCAACATGGGAAAGGAGTCAAAAAACAAAAATGAAAATGACAGAGAGAGTCTCTGTAGGTTGGGGTAAATCTAAGCCGAATAGCCCAAAAACTTGAGAGTAAAAGCTCAACAGAGAGGGGTTGTTGAGTAGTGATGGCACGCCATAAATTATGGCCTTACATGCTAGAATAGAGCCTAGTACTTTAAATTTTAAAAATAGGGAATTTAATAGCTTCTTAAATCATTATGCAGAATCTTAGCAGCAACAACATAAGATTCGTTCACTTTTTTTATAGAGATGAGATGAGAGCAGAGAAGAATCCTGATATAAGAGAGAAAACAGTAGAGCCAGGAGAGAGAGAGAGAGAGAGAGAGAGAGAGAGAGATGGAGAGAAGTCGAGAGGGAAAAGTAAGGCGCCGCTAAATCCAAAAGAGAGCACCTTGACCCCTAGCTAATGAGAGGTTGGAGGCAACGCCTTTAAACAAACACGCGGAAGGGTTGTGGGCCCTCCTCAGCAGGTTGGGCCTAACCCAAAAAGACACTGGGTATATATATAGTGGGAATCAAATATTTAAGACGATAAGGATTCAGACGTACTGCATGATACATACTCACACACATATATAGCTTGATATACTTGATCCTTGTGACTTGTTAGTTGTTACAACAAGTCAATCCAATGAGTTACATGACCACATACAATTTTGAACATATTTCAAGCTATATGTCTGTCCACGTGTGATGCACCGAATATTTTTTTACCACTAATATACGCGAACTTGTCACAAAAATCACTCCAATATAATAAGAATAGAATGATTTTCCAAATCGCAAGCGTACGATTTGTGATAGAGGTGGTATAAAAAGTTATCGTCTTCACACGGAGGACCCTCCATGCATACTAGTTAACTCATTCTTTCGATGTAAGTTTAACAATTCAATAAGTGGTTTGATTATAAGATACTAAAATAAAGTATGCAAAAGATATAAAACAACCAATAAAGAGAGTTCCCCAAAGTTTCAGTTTTTACCCAAGCCAAGTAGGGTTGATATATCAAAGACGATTAAAAGACATTGGTGAGTTTACTGTGATTGAATTCCCAACTAAAAGGAGTCCCAATCAGGTGTAATTTTTGGAAAGAATTGAGGTGTTCTTAACCCCCTAGAGATAGACAAAAATATGAGATCCTATGTAAACGACCTACACAAATTAGAAATTATGAATCTATCACGATCCAAGAGGGTCTACTTTACGTAATGCTAGAAGGTCTTATACCGAATTCTCCCACATTAAAGACCGATGTGGGGATTTAATTACTACACACAAGCACAACACAATTTTGTTTATCCCAACAATCGTTCCCTAGACTCTACTCCTCTTCTCAATGTAGCTTATCCCTTGGGTCTCCCCTACATCATTAAGGTCTCAATTAATATAATTATCCAATGCTAATCCCCCACCTACTTGTTTTAAGGCCTAGTTTTTAGTATCTATTCGCACTTTAAGATCTAAATTGAACAAGTCTCGAACGGGATGCAAAACTAAGAATTTTGTTTGTTAGGCCATCAAATGACAAGCTACGGTCAAGCCTATAGGTCAACACGTAAATTCCTAGAAATCGTTACATATTAATTGAACTCAAACCCTAAGTTATTACAACCCACAAAAAGTTAAATAATCAATCAACAATTAATCAACCCCGAAACTTGGGCTACTCCCTAACTTCGGAAAACAAGTAAAGTACTCACAAATCATCAAAGCATAATCAAGAATCAACATCATCAAGCAATAATATAATTACATCGAAAATAAAAAGAATAGAGACAAGAAATGCTCAATAATGGAAGAATTCTTGAAAGGCTTCAATAACCTTGAAGGTTGTCACAAGCCCTCGAGTATTCTAAAAGTTCTTCACCAAAATATGGTTTTCCCCTTTGAAGAAGGTGGAAAACCCTAGCTAAAAATATGAAAATCTAAGAAACTAGTGGATATTGAAAATTAGAAATGAACTTGTGGTTTGCAAAAGATAGGGGAGTGGATATTTATAGACCCCAACCCTAAAATATTAAAATGACCTAAAAATTGCTGAAAGTACCCTTTTAGTACGGGTAGAAATGTAAAAGACTGAAAGAGAATGCTAGATTTTCATTTAAGTTTAGTTGAACTTCTCGATTGCACTTGCTACAGAATTCTCGATGATTCTGAGAATTTTATGTCCAGAGTAAGTCTTAGAATTGAACTACAAATTAAGTTGTATATCTTTATCTCGGCTATCTGTAGCAACTTAATTCGTCTCAATCCAACCTCGGATAAAGAAGATATGACAGAAATACAAAACTGCAATGTCTCGACCGAAAGATAGGGGATACTCGGACTCGAGTACCACACCTAATACTGGTGTGGTACCCAAAATGGTACTTGAATACAATGGGTTATACTGGTACCCTTGGCAATATTAACCGGCTGTATTGTCGTCAAATGTTGGGCCTTCCCGTCCTCCCGTCATGTGCGACATCTCCGTTCTCCACCGTTTTAGTCAATTTCCACTCAATTTTTCGACCCAACTTCTTCAAAACTTTTGTTCACGACTCAAGAGCTTCGAGTCGGGCCTAGTTTGGACCCTAGTAGAGCCCATATAAGCCTCGGTATACGGGCTGAAATGAGGAATTGTGGGTAAATAGCTTCCTTAAGCTTCCGGATTTTCCTTAAGCTTTACAATACAACTCAAAAACCAAAAAATGCATCAAATCATATCAAAAATAAAAATTGACCCGAAAATACACTTTTACATGATATTGCATTTAAACATATCAAACAATCATAATTCACAACAAAACATGAGCTTGAAATACGTGAGAAAAATTATCATTTCAATGTTCATCAATATGCTACGAGTATATACATGGTTAACGTAACACTTAGTGTATGATGTGCATGCTGGACTGAGTGCACGTTCAAAACCATCACTCTAATGAAAGACCGTGTAAAAGTATAGGCTTTTCTTTGGGTTAAAACTATTTTTCTTCCCATATTTTTTGCTCGTTCCTTTTATTCTTTAAATGTGCTGTTTTTTCAAATTTTTCCCTGTAACAACAAATTTTGCGTTTTAAATTAACAAACACAAAATACTTGTACAAATTAACTCCAACTGGATTAAATGAAGAACTTTGTAGGTTACAATCTCTATTCTTCAATCCTCTGATTCTTCTCTTCGAATATCTTCTTTGAATTTGATAATTTGGAGTGAAATCTTCTTTTTGATCTCCTCTGCCGCTTGAGTTGTTCTTCAATAACGTTGTCCGAAGGCTGAACGACTTGATTCCGGATTGAACGCTACCTTCTTGATGATTTTGACGAAGAATGTTTTCGAATCTTCAAGAACGAATTCAAATTATCAAGTGTTTTAAGTCTTCTGAATTTTTTGGAGTTCTTCCAACTTCTTGAAGCTCTCAACTTGCGTCTTCACTTCTTGACTTGTATTTTTTTTTATTTTGGTGGAGAATGATGCCCTATTTATAGTTGTAGGATGGAAAATCCTAACGGGCTTCGGTCTGAATGGAGCGATATGATTGGTCATTTACAATATCATTATCCATAAGATAATTATTAAATTAATTGTATATAATTTAATAATTATTGCAACAACTTGACACATGGAGCATTCTGATTGGCTAATAAAATATATAGTAAATCACCAATTAAATTGATCATTTAACTTAGGAATTTTATTTAATTAATTTCAAACATTAAAATAATCAATATAAAATTATTTTCAACTCATATTTTATTACATGGCGCATTTTAATTTGATACGAAATTGCTCGTATTCGGTCCAATTTCCGCTGCCCATGAGCAAATCGGTTGGAAAAGCACATGAACATTCAACCGATTTTATTTGATGTGGTACCGACGCTGACTTTTTTCTGGGACGAAAATCGAATGAACAAAAGTTATAGGACAAAAAAGTGATAATTATGTGCGCTTTTCTAGCCTATTCGCTCATTAGCGATGATAATTGGCCAAATCCGAATAATTTATTTAATTATGGAACGAAATTTAAAAAAAAAAAAAAAACTTTTGGAACAAAAATTGAATGAGCGGAATATTATGAAACAAAAAGTAATTTTAGATCCATGAAATAATCATACTATAATGATCTAGGCAGGCACATGACACAGACAACAACATATACACAGTTGAAATTCGTTGTATGATTGTATATATAAATACCTAGTAAGAGACCAAAATATAGAAAACTTGTGCATGATGGCCAACATATTCCATTTTATGTGATAGGTGTAATCAATAGCTAAAAGAAGGGCTCGATACCCATATTTAAGCTCTAACCCTATTTAATAAATAAAGTTCATCTCTACCATACGAAATAAGATTCGTCTTGTCGTCGCACACAAAAATCCCCAAACTAATCATTTGAAATTATATGTTCATTCTTTCAAAGTTGTAGATCTAAAATATATGTACTTATTATTGTTAGCTAATATTAGCTTCCAAGAAGAGCATACGTTAGATTTGGATTGTGATTTCAATAGTTACATGAATTTCAAGAATCAATGATAGCTTTCTCAATAAATAAATGAATAATGGATCTGATGGATAGGGTTATGCCAGCTTCCTCTTTCCCCATCCTTTCAATGTGAATGGCACCTTTTTTTTTTAGAAAATGGGATCCACTTTAATTCTTTAAAATATGGCCATGTGATTCCAATATTCCATTTTATGAGAATATTGAGGTCAATATTATTGATTCTTTCTACTTTTGAAGATCTATTCACTTTTATTATCTTACTTAATCTAGAATTTCCTTGAAAGATAACTAATTGCTAATTTTTTTAATTATTCTCCACCTAATGTGCTAGCTAGCTAAATTCAAAGTGCAGCACCTTTACGGACTTAACCAAATATATATAAAATTCCCTGAAAAAGATGAAGACAAACAAACTGAATAATTATCTTCTTGTGGGTCGGACCCTTTGTAGTCCGATCTCTTTTGGAATCATTATTTTTGTTGGTATTTAATTTGAAAACCTCTTTCAATATGTAGTTCACTAATCACAAATGTACAAAGTTTCTCATAATCTTAACAAATCTAAAATATATATATATAAAGATAAACTTTAGAATAATACTAGTTAGAAACGAGGGCAATAAGTTATTTAATTAAATTTTGGATGGAAAAACCTTTTTTGAAATTAGTTAGTTAGTTGCCTACATAGAAAGTGAAATTAGAAATATTATGCTAAAATTAAATTTTGAGGGCACATTAAGAAAACCTGTATGTAAAGCTTGTTTAGATAGAATTTCTCATAAAAAATAAAAATAAACATTAATTGCACTGTTGACAAATTGATGATCAACCAATAATAGCTCGACAACAATTGAGTGGTATTAGCCAATAATCTTGTGCTGTTCAAATCAGCTCAGTATATATGCTTTTCATTACTTTCACAAAATCTAATAATAAATAAATGAATAAATCATATTGGTTAAGAATATGTTCTAAATCACTGTACAAAGGGCCTATGTAATATATCCACTCACATCCCTCAATCTCCTAAAGGGAATTTCACACTCATGTAATTGGTTAGTCCAAATCAATGAGATATAATTGTATAATAATATGAAGGTGCTTTGTTATTTAAGCATGATAAAGTGAGGTGGTAGGTAGTGTGTCCAATTATTATCGGACCAACATGATAGAGTGATACAATAAGTATATGAGTAATACTTGAGTATCATAAGCACATGAATTTTAGTTCGTACAACGACTTAACTCCATCAAATTTAACCTCATAATTCACTCAAGAAGACATAGAGATGACCACAAAGATTTGGCATACTTAATGTTTCCCGCTGTTAAAAATCACAACAGATAGAGATGAACTTGTAAAGAGTAATAAAAATAACTTATGGAGCCTTATTGGACCTTTATTGGATAATTAGGTTGGCCTTATTTTTTTACCGTGCCGTAATGAATTGGTCTTAAAGTGTTTAGTATGTAGAAACACTTATCATCTCAACTTTATAATTCTGATGTCATTTCACTACATAAAAAGTAGTATATGAAACAACAAAATAATATGTCAAATAAAAGGTATTTGACACAACGACATTATTAGAGACAGTATGTCGTCTCAATATCTTATCGCAAATAATACTATGAGACGACAAGAATAGTCTCAAATGCGTATCAAATATTTTTTTGCAACAATCAGTTGTCGTTTGAAAAAAGTCTAAAAATGATCTTAAATAATGTGTATGGTGAGTTGTCACATAGACTTATTATGAGCACTACAAAATACCACAATTATGATCACTAATAATAAGTTATTTACGATTACTTATTATCACAAAATTCTCTACAAATATTTATTATTTGAGATTCTTTTTATTAACTTAAAGGTAATATTTTTAATGCAGGGACAACAATTGTCGCCTAAAAATATGTTTTGAAAAAAATCTTGTTTGTGTTGTAGTGTGTGAATGCCAAAAAATTATGTTTTGCCTTAAAATGTCACATCTCCTGAATGCTAAGTATTACAAGTACAAGTGTGCAACTAGTGTTGGTATTCATCCCTTGATTAAGGTAAGTAATTAAAGAAGTTGGTTTTTTCTTTTTTTTATTTAAAAAAAAGATTAAAAAAGAAGACGTTGATTTCAATTTGGTGCGTATGATTGTAGTGTTTGAGTCAATGATGAGACGGCGTGGGTACAGTTAAGTGATTGGATATAGGTATTAAAGAAGCTTTCCGTTTATGGAAATGCTGGATTCTATTGACTTGGCGAATTCGGCTTCTCATCAAATCTCTCTTCCGACTAGAGGTGGCCTAGCCGGTCGAGTCAGCACTATAGTTTGAGTTGGATTGGATAGAAAATTAATTAGTTCTAAAATTTGTCAGTCTAACTTAATCTGTTTTCTTATAATATAATAAAATAATCGGGCCGATCTCGTGGCTCGTGAGACTTTTGGACCATTAAGTCGCGCCAAATAGTATTTTCGGCTAAAATTTCTATGACCCTACTCATAAAAAATATCGAGCCAGTTGGACCGGCCCATCGAATAGGGCCGCTTTTGCCACCGCTACTTCGGACCCACTTTGATATGAAAAATTCTATACTACTTTTGCAGGTAGAGAAAATTTATTTTTTAGGCCTGCAATGTAGGGCCGATTTAGAAAAAGACATGTACCTTGCAAAATAATAATTTTGGTCATGTTTGTTATGATATTATCGAATCTAAGGACACATTTTGGCAAAAGTCATTTATCTGATTGAAGTGGCGCATACTTAGCATCAAAATTTGGGACTTTCCAACAAGTTCTCATATGTGATATTAATTTAATGTAGTGTACTGTCATGTATTAGTGATAATATTGATTATCTCAAGAATAAAAAAACATATTAAAAAATAATATTAAAAAATATAAAAAAATGTATAATAATCTCAAAATTCAAATAACAATATATACTTATTTCTTTCTTATAATAATCTGAATTTTTGTATTCTTAAAGACTAATTTATTTCTTTAACTTTTAGTTTTTCTAATTTTTTATTATTCTTATTTATCTTCTTTACTAGAATTTCCTGTTGTGTGATGCACGACTTGAATATATTGTAAGAAAAATCATTAAAATTAAATAATCGAATAAAATAATTGAATAACTTAACTTTTATTGAATAAAAGAATATTAGATTATCTACTAACTTTTCATTTCACAAATAAAAATTATTTAATTTATTTTTATTTGGAACTCATATTCATTGTAAATAAGTTAACTCAAAATAAATATCCAAATTAAAAAAAGTTATTAGTGCCAATAGGATGTTGGAAGTTTTAAAACATTTGAGATAGAGAGAAAGTGTTACAAAAATGAAGTAGATCTCTAAATTTTGTCCATCCCTAACGTGGCACTTGTGTTCCCCGCTATTTATTTTCTTTTTTCTTTTTCTTCGTTTAAAAAAATTAAGTATTAGTTGTGAATCTATAAACTGAAAAATAGTTAATTTTAACTATTTCTCAACAATTGTAATATTGTAAAAAAATAAATATATGATTTTGTTCATAAAATAAAATTAAGGTTTCAAAAAATATGTAAAAAGTTGACTAATATTTAAAAAAATTAGTTAATAAGTATTTATCAAAAAATAAATATTCTTAATATTTATTTAATTTTTATTTGTATCTCATACTCAATCAAATAATTCACCTCATATTACATAAACAAATCTAATCTAAATAATCGACAAGCAATTGCATTTTTTTAATATAAGTAATTTTAGAACATGCAATGTAAATATATATCAAATTAAAGGTCATAAAAAGGATTATTTTTCTATATTACATTAAAAACAAAAAAATGATCGAAAATCATTTACCTTTTCATTTATTTATTTTATTATAAAATGAATCAATTAAAAGTTCTCACCTATAATATTTTTATATAGCAAATTGCCAACAAAATTGAAATTTGGAACTAATTTTGGGAAGATTTTATCTTTTAAATACAAATATTTACTATATATATGAAAAATCTCTTATTATGTTAAGGGTTAATTACGGCAATCCACCAAACAATCAGCGTTTTTTCACATAAACCACTAAAAAAAAAAAATTGTGGCACTCATACATATAAACTATGCTGATTTTGTCAGATAAACTACCAAACTATTTTCCAATCATTTTTAGCCGGAATTCCACATGTGACTTGCACGTTATAGATTTTTAAGGGTTTTTCTTGTACAAACATGTTTTTTAGTAGATAGAGAAGTCGCTAATCTTCAACAATGTATGTTCTAGATATTGGGAGAAAGAACTACTGATAATTTAAAGAAATTGTTGTTGGAAAAGAAAGATGTGAGATTTTTTTACACGTTTGGCATGTTAAAAAGTGTACATTTACACACAAAAAAAAAAAAAAAAAAAAAAAAAAAAAAAATCATAAAAAATTTATCACGTGCGAAATTCCAACGAAAAATGATTGATTATAAGTTTGGTGGTTTATCTGTCAATCGAAAATAAGTTTGGTGGTTTATTAGTCAAACCAGTAAAGTTTATATGTATCGGTGCCAAAAAAAAAAGATTTATGTGCAAATTGTTGATAGTTTGGTGGTTGGCTGCAATTAACCCTTTTGTTAATTATGATTTGTCTACTACAAGAAAACTGTCAAATTCCAATAACATAAAAATCATTGGATTTTTAAAAATTCTAATGGTAATTCCAACGGCAAATGAGCCGTTGGAATTCAAAATTCCAGCAGCAAAAGGCCGTTGGAAAAGAATTCGAATGGCAGAAGCCGTTGGAATAGCTGTTGGAAAAAAAAAAATCAACGGTAAGAGGCTCCGTTGGAATTGCCGTTGAAAGGCAATTCCAACTGAGCCTCTTAACAGCTATTCCAACGGACTTTTGGCAATTCCAACTGAGCCTCTTAACAGCTATTCCAACGGACTTTTGCCTTTGGAATTACCGTTGGAATTTTTTAAAATTCCAACGATTTTTATGCCGTTAGAATTTGACAGTTTTCTTGTAGTAATACTGATACCTACCTGAAATTCCTGGCGGGCTCCAATCTCCACAATTGGTATGATATTGTCCGCTTTGGGCCAGGCCCGCACGGATTTGTTCTTGGGTTTTACCCCAAAAGGCCTCATACCAATGGAGAAGCATGCCAAACTAATATGCCCATGATCTTTCCCAAATTTAACCGATGTGGGACTTTGGTTGACACCCCAAAATCCTAACACTATCAATTTTAGAAAGTAAAGTGGATGGAAAAATATGTCTACTTTCTTTTTATAGAGGGTCCTCTTTTACTATATAACTACTCCCTCCGTTTAAAAAAGAATGTTATTTTATCTATTTTTGAAAAGATTAGTATTTAATTGGTATGTTTTGTGAAATAAGGAAATAATCAGCTAAATTAAGTAGGTTGTTTAAGATAATATTGGAAGAATTGTAATTTTTTGGTAAAGTGACACTTATTGTGAAATTTTTTAAAGTGTCTAAAATAATACTCCCTCCGTTTCATAAAGAATGTCATTTTAGCTATTTTTGGAGAAATTAAGGATTTATATTTAATTGGTATGTTTTGTGAAATAAGGAAATAATCAACTAAATTAAGTAGGTTGTTTAAGATAATATTGGAAGAATTGTAGTTTTTTTTTGGTAAAGTGACACTTATTGTTAAATTTTTCAGAGTGTCTAAAATGACATTCTTTATGAAACGGAAGGAGTATTCTTTTTAAACGAAGGGGATAGATTTTATTTTCCCCGACCACCCCTTTCCCCGCCGCGCGCCTCCATCGCCAAACACTCTGACGGAGCCCATCGAATACTCTATTAAGCGGGATTTGTCGAGGATCATAAGCAAATTCAAGCTGGCTGTATCACCGCCGTCTTGCAGATTAAGAGACGATTTTGCAGATTTTGCATATTTAATGGAAGAAGAAGAACTACTTAACAATTTTGCAGAACTCGACGAAGAAGACTTAAGAAGAAGATCTTTAGATTTGTAATTTCAACACTTGTTTATTTATTTTAATTGAATCTATTATTTTATTTTAAGAATTTTCATTTTCAATTGTTGTCTAATAATTTGGAATAAGCTGACGTCTAGTCGGCCTTCCAAGTAGGTATCTGAGATAATAATCAACTCCACGTTAATGCAAATTCTTGCCAATGTCAACATCATACGGCAACATTTGGGAATTTCGGGAAAATATTCTCAAATTGAATAATCTCCTAATGTGTAATAATAAAATTGATATTTCGCAAGATACATAACTTTTTTTGAACTCGTCCTAAATTATAAGACTAAGAAATGAGTTTTTCTTTTGCAGGTAATGTCTGCACTCTCATTCTATGTGTATATGCAGATTAATGAAAATAAAGAAAAGGTAAAGCATTGATTTTAAGTGACATTGCACGTGGCACACATCTAATAGAATGCAGATTTTGTTGGTACAACATCTTCTACGAGTATTTCACTATTCATGTCGTATAATTATTGTAAGTAATTGTGATGTCATCATATACATATCATGTATAAATTGAATCATAGGAACTATTTTGTTGTAAATGAGCTGATTTTTATATTTTTTTAAGAGACAACTATTGCTGCAAAATATATTTAATACGCATTTGAGACGACTTTTGTCACCTCTAATAATATTATTTATGATCTAGTTATTGAGAGAACTTATTGGTGATGCATATTGTCTCTAACAATGTACTTATGGCAAATACTTATTATTTGAAATTATTTTTTATTGTCTTAGTGAAGAAAATTATTAAACTCTAAAATGCCAAAATACCGCACATACTGTACCGAAAAATTATTGAAAGTATCGAAATTTTCGATATACTGAATTTTTGATACGATACGATAACGATTTGAACGGTATGAGAATTCAAAAAAATTATATTTTGATATATATCATTTTACTGGTTTTTTTTAATATTTTGGTAGATCAGTATTTTGATATACCAAATTTCTAACAATATACTGTAAATAATCAACTGTAAGCATATAACGACACATATATATATATATATATCAATATTGACACAAATTTAATATACTCAATATTTCTATACGATGACGATATATAATTTCTATGTACAAAAAAAACGGTACGATAACAATATAGATGAATCGATACAGTTCCATACCGAACCACAGCTAATAATCATTTCTCCTAGTGGACCCACCACGCCACACCCTCAACAAGAGGAAGAATTATCTATATTACCTTTTTGTGATTATTATAATGATTTTCTCCTATTTTAGTGCAAAGAGCCAAAGCTTTTATTGATAAGAACTCAAGTGATAATTAAATTGACATATTTCTGAACATGGTCAATTTCTAACGCATTTTATTTTACAATTGAATAGGTCATCTTTATACATTCGTACCCTATTATTTATATTATATTTTTTAATTTTTAATACATTTTTTATAATTTTCAATAAACATCATATCCTATAAATTCCTTAAATAAAAGTATTTATTTACTATTTAAGTAAATGTACCATTTAAAAATATATCATATCGAACATGACACATGCCACTACATCCTAACACAAGTACCCCAGAATGTTGTTGAAGCAGTCTCATACAATCTCACTTTCGGCTATTGGGAAATGATACAAGTACCGAAAGCCGTAATTGAGAACCTCACCAACAGCATTCAACATGTTGTGGTCCACCACACAGAAACCCACAGCCCATACCCTGACCACACACAACAGAAACCACCAACAAACACTTCCCACAAACAACCCATGCACATGACAAACGCAAAATACAAAAATCCCATGCAAGATAACACCAAAACCAATACTACTACTACCTTAAACTCACAAATAGCACTGATCCTGACCCCTAGCCCAACCCATGCCCACGAACCCCCCACCCCCACCCTACAAAAGCATCAGAGCCCACTGCAAAAGCACACCACCTCACCAACACCTAACATGCACACGGACTTTCAACTCACCCCACTAAGCACCCTAACAAACATGGTAACCCAATCCCACACTTTTACCAATATCCATACGGCCACAATCACAGACAAAACTGATATGGACCATGATATGACCAACCCATATTACCCCCAACATACCCAAACAAACCTCCTATTCATCCAAAAATTAAAAGAGAACCACCAACCACCCAACCCATTCAATCCAGCCACATTACTTACCAAAACTTGGGAAGGAAACCTATCATAATCCCACGACAAAGCAAACCCAGTGATCGGGAAAACACCACTGACCACAGTTCTATTGGGATAAAAAGGGGACTCCAAGAGGGGGAAGGAGCCTCCCACACACCACACCCTAAACGAGAACGTAAAGAACCTGTCTTGGGAAATGCAAGAACTACTGATCCAACGGCGGAGGCTGCGGCGCAGCCCCGCCGACAACCATGAGTCTGTTGTGTTGGAACTGTCGCGGGTTTGGGAACCCAGCGACAGTTCGTGTGCTAAGAAAGCTCCTAAGTGAGAAAGAACCTGGCCTTGTCTTTCTCATGGAAACGAAGCTGAAAACGACCCAAATGCAAAGGATAAATGATCGGCAACTACACTTTGAAGGGTGCTTCCCTGTACCATGTGAGGGAGAAGGCAACGCGCGGAGGGGAGGGCTTTGCATACTCTGGAGAGAGCCAATGAGTTTGGACTTGATCAATTTCTCTATGAATCATATCTTCATGTGGGTTAAAGAGAAGAACACAAGCGGTGAGTGGATCTTCTCCGGAATTTATGGATGGCCAGAACAACACTTACGGAGCCGAACATGGCAACTTATTCGAAACATCCGGCCAACTGCAACTGTCCCATGGATTTGTGGGGGTGATTTCAATGAGGTCATGTGGCCGACAGAGAAATTTGGAGGTAATGCACGGGGTAACACGGCAATGGCAGCCTTTAGGGATGTTATTAGTGAGCTTGGATTGGTTGATTTGGGTAGTGGAGGGGGGCGATTCACATGGACGAATGGACAAGAAGGGGAACATAATATCCAATGCCGTCTTGATCGATATTGTGCAAACGAAGAATGGATGAACATCTTCCCTCACAACCGGGTGCACCAGCTGGTCCGAATTAAATCAGACCACTCCCCGATTTTCTTAGAGCTTCACAGCACGCAGCCTAACAACCGCGAGGGCAGGGGGAAACGAGCTAGACTGTTTCAATTCGAGAAAATGTGGGTCTCACATCCGTCTTGTGAGGAAACCATACAGCAAGGGTGGAATGGCGACGGTAGCATTTCTGACTTCGTGGATAGAATTAAGGGATGCACCTTATCCCTTCAAGCCTGGAATTCTACTGTCTTTGGCAACGTCTCGGGTAGAATTAAATTCCTCACAAACAAACTCACATTTTTACAGAAAAGGAACAGTAATCTGCGAATCCAACGGGAAATTAGGCAAGTTGAAAAAGAGCTTGCGAGTAAACTCAAACTAGAAGAAACCATGTGGTTCCAGAGATCGAGAGCGATTTGGCTCAAGGACGGAGACAGAAATACCAAATATTTCCATGCCAAGGCGACACAACGTCGAAAAAGAAACTTTATTGAGAAAATAAAAAACCAGGAAGGGCAATGGATTACACATGAAGAGGGTGTGGCAACAGTGATGCGGGACCACTTTACCAACCTGTTTTCAACTAGTGGACCATGTAATATGCTTAAAGTGCTTGACTGCATGGAACCGAAAGTTACGCCAGTTATGAATTCACTACTCACAGCCCCATATTCGGCAGAAGAGATCTTGAAAGCTTTAAAACAGATGCACCCCACCAAAGCACCGGGTCCTGATGGTATGCCTCCACTCTTTTTCCAATCCTTTTAGCATATCGTAGGTGAGTCGGTAGTTTCCAAATGCTTGCATATTCTCAATAACTCACATGATATTTCTAGCTTGAACCATACTCATATTGTCCTAATCCCAAAGGTTAAAGAACCAGAGACCCCTAACCAATTCCGGCCTATCTCCTTATGTAATGTCATCGTCCGCATCATCACTAAAGTAATAGCTAATCGGCTGAAATTCATTTTACCGAACATTATCTCCCCAGCTCAAAGTGCATTTATTCCAGGCCGTTTAATTTCTGACAATGCTATGATTGCCTTTGAATCTTTTCATTTTATGCGTAAGAAAAAAAAGGAAAACAGGGTTGTTTGGCTCTTAAACTCGACATGAGCAAGGCTTATGATCGGGTCGAATGGCACTTCTTGAGAGGGACTTTGTGTAAACTGGGCTTTGCTGAGAAATGGATAAACCTTGTAATGCATTGCGTTTGTACTGTATCCTATTCTATTCTTGTCAATGGTCACCCGACGGATCCCTTTTTCCCTAAGAGAGGCTCCGTCAGGGTGACCCCCTATCACCTTATTTATTTCTTTGTTGTGCAGAAGGATTCTCAGCACTACTCACAGAAGCTGAGAAGAGGGGTGATATCTCTGGACTGAGGGTGGCAAGGAGTGCCCCGACGATATCACATCTCTTCTTCGCCGACGATAGTGTGCTATTCTTTCACGCAAATGAACGGGAATGCATAAAGATCAAGGAGATTATTTTAGACTACGAGGAGGCATCGGGACAGCAAATCAGTCTAGAAAAGTCTGAACTTGTAGCAAGCTCCAATGTGACGGAACAGAGGAAAGTCGAGCTTGGACATTTGCTTGGGGTGCCAATAGTGCCGCACTACTCAAAGTACCTTGGTCTTCCGTCCTTAATAGGACGATCGAAAAAACAGGTGTTTCAAGTTATTTTGGACCGAATCCTCCGTCGGATGAATAGCTGGAAAGAAAAATCTCTCAACAAAGCTGGTCGAGAAGTACTTCTTAAAACGGTCATCCAAGCCATCCCGACCTATACAATGAGTTGTTTCTTGCTCTCGAGAACTATGTGTGATCAGATTGAAAAAGCGGTCGCCCGCTTCTATTGGGGATCCACCTCGGAGGCCCGACGCCATCACTAGGCAAGTTGGAGTAGGATTTCCAAGTCAAAATTCGAAGGAGGCTTGGGATTTAGAGAAATGTACCTCTTTAACCTTGCTATGTTGGGAAAGCAAGTGTGGCGCTTGTTACAAAAACCGGAATCGCTTACAGCTCGGGTACTTCGAGCTAGATACTACCCTAGAACGGACATTACAAAGGCTACAATTGGCTACCAACCGAGCTATTTGTGGCGTAGCATTCTGGCGGCTAAGAAGTTGGTCATGAAAGGTAGTGCATGGAGAGTGGGAAATGGAAGGTCAATATCTATCAGCCATGATCAATGGATACCCGAGGGCGATGATTATCGCCCATGCTACTGCCGAGGTTCCTTTCATGAGGATGACAAGGTTGATTCGCTTATTCGGGAAGATTCGAAAGCATGGGATGAGAGATTTCTGAGGCAAAAACTTGATAATGATGAAGTGGAGAGGATTGTTGTTATTCCACTTACTGTTCGAAATGCGGAGGACAGAAGATTTTGGAGGTTCACAAAGGATGGAAGATATAGTGTGAAATCGGCATATCACCTCGCTACCTCATACCTATCCCAATTACAACAACGGAATCCTGGCCCAAGCACTTATCCATCTGAATGGCGAAAAATGTGGCACCTCGATACATTCCCGAAGGTGAAGCACTTCCTCTGGCGAGCCTGATCTAATGCTCTTCCCGTTCGAAAAGCATTGTTCTTTCGCCATATGACTCGCGATCCCATCTGTATGTTGTGTGGCCTTGCGGAGGAAAGTGTGGAGCACTTGTTCATTGGCTGCCATGTGACCCAAAATTTATGGAGGAAAAGTGCGATTAGAGTTAACCTGAATATTACCCAGGGTACCCCGTTCCGACTGTGGTTCTGGAATGAATGTCAAAATTTGAAGAAGGAGGGAACAGAGCTCTTTGTCCAAATTCTTTGGAACATTTGGTTGGGTAGAAACAGGTTTTACTTTGGCGGAGAGGAGTTTGATGACTGGGCAATTCTACGTACTGCCTTAAGATCGGTAAAGGAGATTGCGGATGCAAAACCTCATCCTGATTCCCCACAGACACAACCGGCACGACGCGACGGCTCTTGGCAACCACCACCACAAGGTGTGCTCAAACTGAATACAGATGCAGGACGCTTCAAGGACGGCTCGGTTGGCCTGGGAGGAGTCCTCCGAGATGCAACGGGAGACATTCTTATGTCATGTACAAAGCGAACCAGACTATCAGGGAACTCCACCATCCTTGAGGCAGCTGCCCTTCGACACTCAATGACAGTAGCAATTGAGTCGGATTTCTGCATGTTCGTGATCGAGAGTGATAACTTGACTCTAATTAAATCAATTGATAATGACTCTTGGGACGACGCTTTTGGTGGAATTATTCTTGAAGATATTCGATCAATTGCTCGGGCTGCCAAATGTGATCGCTTTCTTTGGGCCCCTCGGGAATTAAATATGGTTGCACACAAACTTGCACATGTTGGATCTTTTGTTGGTGATGATTTGGTTTGGTTAGAAGACTATCCTAGTTTGATTCGTGATACTGTAATGAATGATTGTAGGACATGTTCCACACTTCAGCTTGATTGAATGAAAATTGTTGGTTTCTCAAAAAAAAAAAAAAAAAAAAATGATACAACCCACAAGTGGGATGTTGGTGTATTCATCAATTTTAGAACATGTTTGTAATATGGCCCAATAAATAATTCAGTCACTTGGTTGTTTATGGATTTCTCCATTTGGATGAGGATCAAATAATTTAATTTAAATAATATTTTAGTTATTATTTAATTTTTAGTACTTCTTTTATCATTTCTTAATGATAATTTGACAATATCTATAATTTTTACCATATTAAATCACAAATAAAAATTAGATCTAGAAGTCATACTATTAATTTTTTACGTCTAAATTATTCTCATCTCACACCATCCATAAACAAACATAACCTTAACTTGAGCGATAAAATAATAAAAAAAAGTAGTAATTTGTAAATATATTGGTTTCGTAACAAAAAACAAATATGTATATAGGTAAATGTACAGGTACGATATAGAAATTCCCCCCTCCCCTTGGAAAAAAATTCATTGACAATTTTTTATATGAATTTATTATGAATATAAATGTGTGGATATTGATATAGGAAAAGTTGAAATAGATCAAAATTTAGCGTATAATAATAATAATAATAATAATAATAATAATAATAATAATAATAATAAATAATAATAATAGTAATAATAATAGTGTATATCATTTAAATAAATTCATCGTTATTCATATTTGCATTTGTGTGATAGTCACCCCTTGCACCTCACGAAATTAAAATCCTACGTCCGTCACTAATTATAAGGCATAGTTCATTTGACCCTTGTCTTGATTATTCCTACGTGCTTAAGTATTTGTAGATATGCAAAAGAGTTATAATTCATTATATGTTTACAATTACATCTGTTTGTTAATTTGTTGTCCCTCGTCTACAGGCTCTCGTCTAGCTTCGATTAAGCCTCATTTTAGGTGATATTATGTCCTCTTCTTTCTTTAGTCCCATCAGTGTCCCAATAAAAAGCTAAACGTACCATGTAGTGTTTGTCTTTGCTGGAAATAAGTGCTTTTATACTTTTAACTTAAAAGGAAGTTTTGAGTGTTTTTAAATACCTATGTTTTATTCGAGAGTAACACAAAACAATTTAATTAAGTAGAGGCTAAAAGCATGTCATCACATGTTTTTTTCTGCTTCTACATTTAATTTTTTTTTCTTTTAAAATAGTTAATTTTAGGGTTTTTATCGGTCAACTATCAATTCAGGTCTTGAAAGATAATTTCTATCAATTCAGGGCCTAAAAGATTTGAAACTATCAATGGAAGACCCATAAATCTAAAATCATTACAGGGACTGTTTGGAAAATTACAAAACCCAAAAAATAAACTTATCTCGAAGTGGTAAGTAAGAAAATATATGTCAAAAGTCTTTCACTACATTATTTTTTTAAATTATCGTGATATATCTAAAATAATTAAATATTTACAATATTTTTTAAAATATACTCCCTCTCCCAGCCTAATTGACCTACTTTGGCCGGGCACGGAGACTAAGAAAAAAATAAATTTTGTGGAATCTTTGACTTTTTCGAAGGTGGAGATGAAGAATGGAGATTATGAGAGAAATTTACCATTTATAGGCTAGGTCAATTAAGTTGGGATAAATAAAAACGGAGCCAATTAGGCCGGACGGAGGGAGTACAAATTAACAAAAAAGTTATTTACATAAGAAAATTAAAAATACATTTTAGTGAAATATGTTTACATTAATTAAAATATTATGAACTCAAAAAGAAATTACCGACTTTTTAAAAATACATTTTCCCCGCGTAAGACTTAAAAAGGAAATTACAGGGGTTTAAAAAAAATTAAAAAACTAACAATTTCAAATATGAAACTACAGAAAATTCAAAAAATAAAAAATTTAAAAAAATGTCGTGAAAGAATTTTGACGTATATTTTCACTGCTTATCGTTTCAAGAAAATTTTATTTTGTGGGTTTTGCAATTTTCCAAACAATCCCTCTGATGATTTTGAACTTATGGATCTTTCATTGATAGTTTCAAATATTTTAGGCCTTGGATTGATACAAATTATCTTTCAGGATTTGAATTGATAGTTGACCTATCTTTCGAATCCTTGACTGATAAAACCTCTTAATTTTATTATTACAAGCATTACTCATTTTTACTTAAATTCTTTTTTCATAATATCTAAATTTATTGAATCACTCTAAAGCGAAGCAATCATAAATGTAGTCTCCAAGTTGCACATGACATATTTTAGAATATTGTGTGTGAGTGTGAATTTTGTGGGATTTTTTTAAAGATTAATGCATGTGAGCATGAGATGGGATTTGAACCAACGTCAAAGTACAGATGCCAATGCATCTTGTAATTCTAAATGGTGGCCACTCAGTGAGTCGTGTGGATTGGCTAGTCAACTCATTCAATTAAAGTCTTCATTGCGCGTGTCTCGGACTCTTCGGATTTGGGACATCTAAATGCCATTTGCCAATATTTCTCTGTGGCTGGATAAGATCTCTCAGACGATAAGGTCATACTCCACTACACTCAATTTTAGTGATATATGTATGTATTGTTAGTGGAAAATCTAATTTCACTCCCTTATATTTTGGTCACCTCTAATTTTAGTTCCATGAGAATTTTGCACATTTAATCCTTTAAATTTAAATTTTTTTACGATTAGCCAGAAATTTTTTGATCCCCGGAACACCTCACTTGAGACTCGGTGAGAGTCACATGATTCACTGATTTAGATATCTTCATTTATTAGGAACATGTGACGATATCTCAACCCTTTAAAAAAAAAAACCAACAAATAAGAAAAACGAGAAAAAGTATTCCGAAACAAAAAAAAATACCAAAATAAAATATACATTTCTTGAAAATAAAAATAAAAATCTAACTAAAATAAAATTACAGAAATAAAAAAATAAGTAAGAAATTCGACAAATTAAAAAAATAATTAATAGAAAATTGACGAAAGATTCGCCAATTTTCACCTCTGCAATCTCTTTCTCCGATGTTCTCTCGCCAATTTTACCATCTTTCTTCTCCAATGTTCTCTTGCCAATTTTCACCTCTGCAAATTTCATCTCCATCACAAATAAGTTCGGGAAATCATTCTATAAGAGGGACAAAATCCCCAATTTGTAAGAATCCTAATTTTGAGAAGAACAAAATTAAGAAAAAGAATATGATTAATGGTATTACGGGTTGAAGATGAAGATGAAGGGCCTTCAATGGGGGCCAAGATTGAGAAATTTCAGTAATTCAGCCCAACCCAATGAAGGAGTAGACTTCTACTTGTTTTTCCTTTTTTTGTTTAAATTTTTTACAAAAATTAATATTTTAACAATTTTTTTTTATTTTTTATGCTTGTGTGTTAATAAAGAAACCGAGGTGGAATTATTTTTATTTTTAATAAATTCAATGATTCAAATTGCGCTTAAATGAATGAAGATGTCCAATTTGAGAACAACGTGAGAAATTTCAGCGGATTCAAAAAGTTCCAGTCAAATTTGTTCTTAAATCGCGAAAAAAAAAAATTAGAGGACTAAATGTGCAAAATCCTCAATGGAAGGAACTAAAATTGCAAGTGACAAAAATGTGGAGGATTAAAATTGCAGTTTTTCATGTATTGTATAAAAAACAAAGTCTCATTTAGATTAGATATCCTACCTAGACACTAAACTATCCTTACACGTCTATATTTTCTTTCTGACTCCATTTTGCTTAATTGCATTAAATCCTCTTTAGCTCTACTCAATTCTTTACTAGCTAGACGTTGCTAACTACTTCCTCCATCTCGAATGAACTTACAGTGCCCCCGGCACACATATTAAGAAAAATTATTTTTTTATAAATGTTGACTTAGTCAAATCTGTTTTTACCTTTATGTGATGACAAATTTGTAAATATGTGATTAATGTGGGGTAGAGATGTAAAATTTTATTTCCTGAAATGAAAAGTGTGCAAAAAGGTGGGACATCCCGATTATGAAAGTATGTAAGTTCATTCGGGGACGGAGGGTAGCTATTAACGTTTTTTAAAACATTAAATATAAATGTGTGTAAGTGTGCGAGATTCAATTAAGTGGAGGCTGATGAGCAAGCTGATCAATTAATTAGTGACCGATCACGAATCAACAAGAAGAAATTATATATGCAACAAAAATTAATGATAATTTGAACTTTACAGATTGTATCAAGTGGAACAACTTATTTTAAAGTATATGCACGGTAGATATGAAATAAAGATTGTAAAAGAATTATTAATCTGATATGTTATACGTAAAAGATAATAAAAATGAAACTTTATTTGTGTTTTAAATATCTAGAAGGCTTAGTGAAATTTTGAATCAGGCTCCAGCGGCCACTTGTTATTGTTTATCTACTAATAAAATTGTCAGACTTATGAATTTGAAAACTGGTTTTGGAAGTTTATTTCTTTGCACTAATTCTCATCTTAGGCCCTTGCAATTTGAGTTAAAAAGTAAATTTATAAAAATATATTATTAATAATACTAAACGTATTATTTGTTTTAAAAAAATTATCACATCTCAACATAATACATATTTTCAGAGTAAATAATATCTTTCAGAATAAACAATAATACATTTTTGACATAATATTTTTCTTCTGAACAAGTAAGACATTAATTTCAACACAAACACTAACTATGTTTACTTGGGGCTGGGGTGGCTGGGCTGGGGGAAGTAGCTGGGGTTAGTGGTTGGGGATGTTAGAGGGTGATGTTTGGTTGGATGGGAAATTTAATTATTAATTGTAAAATGTGATGTAATATGAGTAAGAGGTAGTTATTAATGATTGGGAGAATAATTAAAATAATTTTTTGATTTGTGATTGATGTCCCCCCACCAAACCCTAATATCGTGGCTTGGCCAAACAAACATGGGTGGGGTTGGCCAAACTGATTATGGGTTTGGCAAACCCCAAGCAAACATACCCTAAGATTCGTGCAACACTACAACAAAAAGGTGTCTCAAATAATGAGTATTTGTCACAATTTTATTATTAGAGACAACGTGTCATTACTAATTAGTTGTCTCAATAACTCAAACGCAAATAATATATGTGTGACGACAAAAATGATTTCAAATGCGTCTTAAATATTTTTTGCATCAACTAGTTATCTTCAAGAGTAGGGGAAAAAATCATTTTTAGTCCGGTATGTTAAGGCTTGTCTAGAAAAAAGTCCTGTATGTTTCGAAATTTCAATTTTAGTCCACCATGTTTTGAAAAATGTCCATTCTAAGGACATCAGACGCTCGTGGGCACGAATTGTGCTGGAATATGCGCTGAGGCCTAATAAATTGAGGATTTCAGGTGAAAAATCTAACGTGATAGTTATGAATCCAGGTGTATATGTCAAGTAATTAAATCAGCACACCAATTAAAACATACAAAATCTAAATCCACATCAGCATTAGACTTCCTGGAGAGAAATAACTTGCAAGTTTTGAGTTTATTAAATTACTTGCATGTACACCTGAATTCCTAAATGCCACATAAGTTATTTTATAGAAAACACCCAATTTAGTGGGTCATATACGGCACAATTACTGGTCGTCGACGTCTAGTGTCCTTAAATTGGACATTTACGAAATATAGTGAACTAAAATTGAAATTTCGAAATATACATAATTTTTTCTGGATAAGCCCTAACATACAGGACTAAAGATGATTTTTTCCCTCAAAAGTAGTCTTAAAATGATTTGAAATAATATGTACAGAGATTTTGTGACAACAAATAATCTCAAATAATTTATTATCAGTGATCACAATTATGATCTAAAAAATGTTATACAAAAATATTATTTTTTGTAATGCAATTAGTGTACAAAACAAGTATTTCTTATTATGCAAGTGAAATGATCATAAATATTCACACATTGGAAAAAAGTTATGTTGATTGAATGCATACATCCGAAATCTGTGGCAGTGCCAAACAACACTTCTTAGTTAAAGCATTAATACTCTTTAATTAAACTCAGAAAAAAAGTGATTAATCAACGGATGGGATGATGCTTATGCTTTTCCATTCCCACCAATTTGGATGGAACCCTTCCAGAAAATGAGATCCCACTTTTTCTTCAGTTGCCATATTATTATTCCATTTTAGGAGAATGTTAGACCCCAATATTGATTTTTTATATTATTTTCTTTTAGGAGAAATACCCCAATATATATGAAATTATCCTAGAATAAGTTACACAAATTAAACCCCCAACTTTAACAATATTCTTCAACAGTCCAACCAAATCATACATAACCAAGCTAGTGCACTTAGTACTTTCATGCATGGAATTTATTTATTTTCGAATTTTGATCAAGTAAAATCATGGAAGGCAGATATTGATTTTACAATAGTGAAATGAGTAAAATTCTTGTATAAAATATAAATAAAAAACGTAATAAAAGAAAATCATTATTTCAGCTAATCTCATTTTCCGTCGATTCATGAACCCTTAATTATTAATATCTAGATCCAATGTTAGGTATTGTGTTTTTTTTTTCTTATTAATTAAGGCAAACGAAAAGTTATCTACTTGAAAAATATTTATTTATACCGTAATTAAGTTGCAACGATGATATAAGACAATGATATGATTTAATTATATGTTATAATAATTATGATGTATTTTTTTAGTTTGTTACATTTAATTTATAGAAAATAATTATATTACAACAAAGAATATTATACCGTGCATTGTACTGTTGGACATCTAGTTTAATTTATAAAAAAATAATTATATTACAATTAGGATTCTAAGTTTAGTCTACAAAGTATTTTCGTTATTGTATCAGATGATTGATTTTTAATATTTTGATGGTATAAAATAAGTTTTTTTTTGCCGGTTTGTATCTCAATTCCCAAGTATCCTCAATCAATAAAGTTAAATCAACAAAGTTATACAAATCATAATTAAAATAGTTCTCGTGTACATCAGTTGCACAACTAAAATTTGTGCAATTTGGGTTCTAAGATTTTTCTCATAAAAATATACTAGCGTTGATGGTGAAATGTCTTACTATGTCCGTCCCAAAAAGAGTCAATTTGATGAAGGTATAACTCTAAAAAAATCATTTCTTACTTGAACGGCTTATTTTATTTTTTGTTTTGACATATTCAATCATATGTAATTAAGTAATTGTAAAATAAAAATTTACGTTTTTTCCTTGAACTTATAAAACAAGACATTGATATTTGAAATATGCCTCATTAACTCTTATTTTAGGAGAAGAATTCTTTTTGAAACATAACTCCTTTTATAGAAATATGAAGTACTTATTATGAAATAATATCTTTCTTGAGAACAACTAATATATTTTGATAAAAAGTGTACACAATCTAGTGCACTTTAATTTGTTAATGTAGTTAAGAATTTAAGGGATAATTATTATCAGTGACGGATCCAAAAATTTTGTCGAGAGGGGGCCAACTACAGTTAAATCTGTAAATTTGTTTTATGGGGGTAAAATTTTCGAATTATACTCGATTGAGTGAAAATTTTTATGCCAACTAAGCACACTTTGAGGAAGCTGAAAACTAAACTCTCATATATTAGACTATATTTTATAAATATAGGATAAATTACATTAGAAAATAAAAATTTGGACAATAAAAAAGGTTGGACCACCGTTTTGGGCCTCTTTAATCAGTCCAGGGTTTCAATAATATTCAACTCTAACACTAGAAAGTACGAATAAGGTTGATGAAATCAATAAATTGATTCAATTACAAAAATGAATAATCAAGATATAACCTGTATAATCATTCATTCTACTTTCTTAAAATTTATATCCCTATTATTTACACTTAAAAATACATCCGTTGATTATTATTAGACAATTATTCAAGATTTAAGTTGTATCAGAATTGACTAAAATACACTTATATAATAACAAATTTGTACTTGGCTCCCCTGGCCATTGTAAGTCCGTCCCTGATTATTAGTGTTGTTGTGACATATTATTAACCGGTAGAATTACAAAGAAAAAAAAAGTGTGATGTAGAAGGTGAGAAGAATGAGGAGCTAACTGAACATATTATTTTGTTTAGGGTGAAAAGCGGTCAACATATTAAATTAGTTGCATAATATAAAATGATTAGTGAGGAGATAAAGAATTTACAAGGAAAAGAAACATAATAATAGAATAATGATGATGAACCGATAGCAGATCGACAGCAATTGAGTGATATTGGTAGTGGTAGTGGCACGCGTACAGCCGTAGATCTTGCGCACCGTAAAGTATACATGCTTTTCATTAATTTATTTATGTTATTTAAAACACAAATAATTTAATAATATAATATTGGTGGAGAATATGTTCCAAATCATGAATACAAAATGACGTCGTGTAATATCCCCCACCCACATCAATCCATCTCCCCGTAAAAGGGACCTATTGGTTGATTAATCCCTTTTTCTATTTTCAGCTAGTGCTAATTATAATTATAATTCTAAGATGAATGTGTCTCGGACTCTGTACACCGGTCCCACAGATCTCAACTGAGAAGAAAATATCATAACACGAAATGACAAATATAAAATTTTTTGTTTTAAAATATCTCAAATTGATTTTTTAGAATAGAAGGGAAAATTAATAATTTTATAAATTGACAAGTATATCACTCAGTTAATAATTAATCTATTTCTCTCATATATGTTAATTCCTAAAATCGCGTTCTAATAATTGTCTTTCCCCTCTTCTGCCACACAAATACGGTCAAATATTAGTCGTGTGCGAAAAAGTAAGAGATATTTTATGATGGACATAATTGAGAGAAATTGTGAAAAATATCTAAAACGATAATTAATTTGAAACACCAATAACAAGTTAAAACGTCAATTAAATTTTAAGTATCACTAACAAGTTAACACATCAATTAATTTGAAATAGATGGAGTATATGTGAATGTGGGTAATACTCGGGGGATTAATTAATTAGAATGTCTGGTTGGGTATTGACCCAAGATATTACACACAACATACAACTAACATTGAAACAAGACTGGAAATGTGAAACCAAAGATAAGACTACAAAATGAATTGAACACGAACTGCTTGAGCGAGCTAGGGTCGTCTTACGACTTCTCTCACTAGAATATTCTCTTCTCACTCATGTTTACAATAGTTGTATCAGGTCAAAAATAAATTTACAGGGGAGTTTTTATACTAATTACTGAGTGAATGACATAATAATACGGCACCCATTAGTCGGTCAGTAAATATTCTCATCGCATGTCAGTGTTTAGCATGCATGTTCAACACTTATCATCTATCACTACAAGAAAACTGTAAATTAACAACAAACATTTTTCGTTGCTATATAAGAAAATCCGTTGGTAATTGTATTTAACAACGGATTTTCAACAGTTGTTTCTCCGTTGGTAAAAGGCTTGTTGGTAAATTTTACCAACACAATTATTAAGTCCGTTGGAAAATTACCAACAGATTGTCAACAAAACGCAAACGGAGAGAATGATGTTGTTGGCAAGTTACCAACCAACCAATCATTGGTGATTGGTTGGTAAATCTTTGGTTGCTGGTAAAAATATTTTTTAAGTAGTTTATTTTTTGTTGGTGATTTGTCGAAAATTTACTAACAGACTGAAATCTATTAGTAAGTTGTAACAGAAACCGGTTGGTAATTTATTTGTAAAATACCAATTGCTTGAAAAATCATCGGTAATATGATAGTGTAGGTTCGTTGTTATTTTGTTAGCAATTACCAATGGAACTAATATTCTATTTAATTTTGCCAACAAACAAAACCTGACACAGATCTATTAGTAATCACTAAAATAAGAAACTAATTGAAAGGTTAAGAAGGCAAAAGCTTAGAATGTAGAGTGCTTGTAGCATACAATAACTCACTATAAAGTAACATGATCTAATATAGAACCACTAGTCAATATCAGACACACCAAATAAAAAGATAACTAATGATGTTTATATAAAACAAGTAATGACGTTTAAAGCATTCCAAGTAAAAAACAATAAAGTTCAAAGATCCGAAATAAAATGTCTGCTAAAATTTAAAGATACCAAATGAAAGATGCATAATGGATGCTAAAAATGATAGTCATTCATATCAGAAACCTACTCCTCTTCCTCATCAAGATTGGGATCCTCCGCATAATCATATCAGTTGGGTAAGCATCAATAGGAGGAATTGTAGGTCCACCACCTCTCATAAACCTTTGTATGAAATCCTCCATCTCCTGTTGTTTTTGTTTCCACTCTAGCTCCATGTGCTCTTGCCTCTCCCTCATTTGTTGCTCGATTTTCTCTTGTCTCTTAATCATCTCCTCACGCATCTCCTCGTAAAGCTCAGCGCGCATCTGGTCACGGTCAGGTAGTGCAGATTTGGATGAGCTAGGATCTGATATTGCAGCTGATGGTTTGCTTCCTAGCTCATAAACTCGCTTCTTCTTCAATGGTCCAGCAACTTCGTAATAAATAGCAGATAAATCAATAGTTTCTGTAGAGTTTTCCCCATCCTCAGTCTGGTTTTGAGTAGCAGCATCATAGCGAGCAATAACCTTTTCCTACAAACATAACATATCTTGCTTGATGATTCACAAATCATACATCAAACCCTCTAATTGAATTATGGTATTAAAGAGAATAACAGGTATCTAAATTATAACACCTATTCATTAGACGAGAAACAACAATAATTGAGGTAACAAAAGATCATTTTATTTGATAACTAGAAAAAATTAACAGTAGGCGCCAACAATTCATTATCCAGATGCAAAGCAAAAGATATCATATTTGTACATACACTGCCAATTAATAAGTATATACATGTGTATACATACATGCAAAAGATATGCATTACGTGATACTACATGCTACACAATTAATCATTTAATTGTACTCTACCAAGCAGTGAACACTCTTATTAAGTCACCATAAGCTACAATGCCAAAAAAACTCAAGAAATATTTTATGTGAGAACAAATTAGACTCTCAAAATTAAACTCATTAATTTGCAATATAATGAAAAAAAATCTTTATGTTTCTATTTTATTGACAAACCTATAAAATTTCATCTTTAATTTTCACAACACAATAAGAACTTATCCATACAAACAATTAATATCTCACAAGTACAAGAATTGAACAAAATAAACAGCAAGCAATATTTAACATATAAAACAAAGAAAATAAAGAAGTCCAGATTTAACTTACAGCGACATTCTCCGACCGCTTATCAATAAATTTTCCATCCTTCTTCTTGTGCATCCTTAAAAAGACATCGTAGTCAGTCAAGACGTCCAAGATCTTTGGCCTGAAAAATTACACCAAATATTATTAGAACATACATTATATTATTGACAATACCTTAATTGAAAATTTCTTGAACTCTAAAAACCAAAAAATAAAAATACGACATTTAAATAACTTACGAGTATAATGCTATGATCTATAGCAGACCTAGAGACAAAAAGAAGAATTGCAAGTTGAGTGAGACACATAGCACAAAAAGTTAACTTAACACTTGTTATCATGCATACATGACAAATAGCAAATCTGCCCGTGCACTTTATATTAACCAAACATCAAAACCTTATATTCCACTTCAATTCATTTCCTTCATTTATTTTGTATGTTGTTTATATTTCGTCTCAGAGTTCCGCGTGCACATCCTACCACTGATTTATAGATTAAGTCCAATTGACATCTTTATAAAGAACAAACAAAGAACTTAAGTTTTACCCAACAAAACTGTAACACATTGAACTAGGCTTATAATTCAGCAAATATGCCTCTCAGACCATCATACATAACCAATGACATCTATACATGCATAGTAAAAATACAATTGTGACCCTTGTAATTTTATATATAGGGAGTATACCATGAATTATTTATTACTAGTTCAAAAGGATGAAAGAAAACATAAAGTACCTGAAATTCATTCCAATAGTACTCCTTAGTTTGTTGAGAGACAGTTGACCAAGTGTATCCTTCCTTGTCAAACCGTTGTTTTATGCACTTAGTGATCTGGCCCGAGGCAACATGTGAGGGAGTGAAGCTGATTGTAGAACAACCCAAAGGTACATAAAATTAAAGCATTAGAAATAAATAATAATAAATATGTGTGTGGGGGGTGGGTGTATAGCTAATCATTAATAATGTAAATAATGCATAAGCTTATTTATTATTGTGAATAGAACCAAATGACTTAATAAAAGTATCATAGTTTGTATCTAAAAGCAGTAATAAATCAACTTACATCTTGTGAGCTATCTTCAGCAATGGCTTAGAATTGTTTGAAGAAGAAATTTTAGATGAGTTTTCCACTTGATCATCAAATATAATGATGTTAAAAGCTAATTTATGATGTTAAAAGCTAATTTATTATGATGTTAAAAGCTAATTTATAATTGTTTTGAAAGGCGAAATCCCTTTAGATTTTATCACTGCCAAATATAATTATAATTACTAATATCTTACAGTTTCATAATTTTACCTTATCCAAATTCTTCAAAATCTTTAGTAAAGGCAAACAAAAATATCTTATAAACTCTAAGAGTATATTATAAGATATTCTAAAATTAGTCGAATATGCACCCTCTTATATAAAAACTAATAGCAGGTTTATCCGGAAAGTCAAAAAAAAGAAGAAAAAATAAGCGGATGTCACATCTATTCAACTGTACATATATGCCAACAAGAATACTTCTTCATAATTAAATTTGAGCTTGTGCCAAAAAAAATCTCTATTTGTGTAAAACTGCTAGGCTTCAACTTGAAGGAGTGTATATTAGTCACCTGCCTAAATAGCCAAACAAAACTAACTGAATCTCACACATGTAGACTAAGCACGATTTGTTGATTGATCCAACTATTTCTCAAAATTTACCAACTAGGAATTGGAGAGGTTCCGGTCTCAAATTCCCAAATCTTAGCACATCTTATTACTACTATAAATTTGCATAAAGCAGAAAAACAAGTGATGAGAAACATGTAGTACTTATTCATAACATCTTAAGCCTCAATAATCTAATTCATGCAACTAAACACAAAATTAGACCAAAAAGAAGAACTATACCAAAACCTAGATACCTATACCCTCTTACGACATCTAACTTCTAAACGATATAGGAAAAAAAGACAATTGAAAATTCAAGTAATACAGGAATCATACCTGCTTCAGGACTTCCTCTGTCGGTGATACAAAACGAGGTCTGTTAGGTTGTTTTCCTCATCTTATATTGTTTCCAAAATTTTCGCAAAAAAATTCAATTGCCCCGCCAAACTTCACCCGCCCAATATGACGTGTGGTGCTTTGTGAAATTCAACAATTCTTCCCTCTCAATTACAGTTACCTCAAGATAGAATGAAGCCCCAATTTGAGGATAGTGGCGGAGCCACGTTTGTGGGAGCCGAAGTTTGGGGCCTCGCCCCATGGATCTTTTCTTTCTACGCCTAGGTTAGAACAGAAGACGGGGAGGGTTATAGATAGACAAATAGTTGATTCTAGATAGATCTTCAGATTTAGTACCCCAACAACCTTTATTTTCTATTTTTCTAATGACATATTCCATATATATTCAAGTTTTTATGATGCGGACTCTAATTAAGCTGTGTATACCCACAAAAAATATGTTGGAATAATTAAATTAATAATATGTTTCACATCAAGAGTCTTTTTAATATATTTTTATTCTATTTACGAAAGTAACAAAAATTAATCTATGTTCTACATATAAGTTGCTTATGGGTCCAAGAATTTCTTTATTAAAAGATAACTAGTTCTAAAAAATTCAAATTAAAAAATATATGTGTGTGTGCAGTGACGAACCCAGAAATTCAACCGAGGGGATCCATTTATAGACGGATCTATGAATTTGTCTCACGGGATATTTCTTTAACTATGCTCAAGTGACAATTTTCTACCTAATAGGGGGCAACTTATGAATAGACTAGAATTCAAATTCTTTTATATTAGGCTCTAAACTTAAAATATTGGAAAATTACATGAAAAATAATAATTTTAAAACTTTAAAAGAGAACTGGTTCTAAAATTTTCAAATTACAATATATATATATGTGTGTGTGTGCGCGCGCGCGTGCAGTGACGGACCCAGAAATTCAGCTGAGGGGGGATCATTTATAGACGGGTTTATGAGTTTATCTCACGGGATATTTCTTTAACCATGTTCAAGTGACAATTTTTACCAAATAGGGGGCAAATTATGAGTAGGCTAGAATTCAAATTATTTTATATTAGGCCATAAACTTAAAATATTGAAAAAATTACATGAAAGATAATATCTTTAAAACTTTAAAAGAGGACTATTAAAAGAGAACTGGTTCTAAAAATTTCAAATTACAATATATATATATATGTATATATATGTGTGTGCTGTGACAGACCCAGAAATTCAGCCGAGGGGGACCCATTTATAGGCGGATTTATGAGTTTGTCTCATGGGATATTTCTTTAACTATGTTCAAGTGACAATTTTTTACCAAATAGGGAGCAAATTATGAGTAGGTTAGAATTCAAATTCTTTTATATTAGGCTCTAAACTTAAAATATTGAAAATCTACCTTATTCTTAAAAGTAAAATCTTTGAAAAGTCAAACTGTCTATGTGTTTTTTTCTTAGCTTTTTGAGTTTTTTTAAATTCTAATTCATTGATAATTTAATTTTCTTTAGCGTAAAAAAGAAAAGGAGAATGAAAAATAGAGAAATATGAGGGAGTTAGTTAAAAGCCAACCAATCACATTTTTTTGTTTTGTATTTTTTTTTTTTTCTTTTCCCCTTAATATTTAAAAGTCGTATAACTTTTTCGATTCAACTTCGTTTTTGGTATATTGAATTAATCTCCGTTTCAGGATCTTCGATTTCGTCACCTCTATCAATTACCAATATATAGGCTTCATGGTGATAATTATGATTACTAATGAAAAAGGCAAAAACTTATATGAGACGGTCACACGGTGTGACGGGAAAAAAATCACTTTTTGTAATAAAAGTATCACATTTATCTGTAAAAGTATCACTTTTTTCGAACAAAAAAAAGTATCACTTTTTGCAGCAAAAATATCACCTTTATCTGTAAAAGTATCAATGTAGTAAAAAATTCACTTTTATTTGTAAAACTATCACTTTTTCCTGTAAAAGTATCAATTTCTTCTGTAAAAGTGTATTCCGTCACACGTGTGACCGTCACACAAAAGACTCACTCAATGAAAAAATATGTATAAGTAATTAAAAATTGATTCATAATCGATTGGTAATAATCTTTTTTGTATTTGCTAGTAATCCCAAATCAATTAAGTTAATTGGTATTCTACCAACAGATGTAAAATTCGTTGGTATTAATTTATTTAACAACTGAATATGAAGTGGTTAGAAAATACCAACAAATTGTACATTTGTTGGCAATTATCAACCGAATTTGTAGTTAGTAGATGAGAAATCATTCCCCGTAACAAATATTAAAAACGACTTACATCGGTCGGTAAATTTCATTTTTTAATTTGTTGGTAAGTAGTTACTAAGTTTAGCGCAAAAAAATTACGCCAAATTTAGCAACAAATTTCTTTAGTTGATAAAATCTTGTTGCTAATTTGTCAGTAGATCTGTCACAAAGTCTAATTGACATATCTCGTTTCTAATCCGTTATTATTCTGTTTTTAATTACTAACGGATTCCATTTGTTGGTAAAATCTGTTGGTAAATTGCAGTTTTCTTGTAATGTATATGCAACCATTATGACAGAAACACTACTCCTTGTCTACCACTTAAATCCTAGTTTATTAGCTGAAGCGGTGTTAAAATTGATATGTGTAGGACACGTGTTTCTAACTGTGAGGTCACTGGCCTTCAGGGCTTTGAGAGTATTTCCTAGCAATCTCACTGTTGGAGTTCCTATTTATCTTGTTACAAGCGATCTATATGTGCTTGATGAGTTGCAGCACCCCAACGAACTGAGTCGCAAATTTAACCATGCCACGCTATCTTCACTACTAGAAACAAGGTTTTTCGCCACTACAAAATGTAGTTACAAAAAATGAAGAGTAGTTACAAAAATATTTTTAGTAACTAAATTTCTAAAAGTAGTTACTATAGGGTAGTCACTTATAATAAGATGCAAAAAGTTTTTTTACAACTATTTTGTAGTTACTAATGCATTTGTAACTATTTTTTGCAACTACTATGTAGTTACTAATATATTTGTAACTATAAGTAGTTGCAAAAGAGCTTGTCATATTGTAGCAAATTTGGTCAAAATTATATGAAATATTTTATGTAACTACTAATAGTTACAAAAGGGGTTATTTTTAGTAACTACTTTGTAGTTGCAAAAAACTAGTGGCAAGTGCCCTTTTTTCTTGTAGTGCTTGTAATTACGACTTGACTCTTACAATATATATTAACATGTCAGAGTTTAAATTGGATGTCAATAAATACCTCTTATTCCCCGTATATAAGACAAGACTACTAGTTCAGGATAACTGAACGAATCCGTAGGATGCACAATATTTTAAAATAGAGGATTCCAAGTAATACATATGATAGAGTGTGATATAAGGCGATATCCAATTCGCTTGTTTCCTCTCTCTTGTTGTCGTCGTCAATTAATCCAAAACAGTGATTTGCATTATGTACTTCCTTCAGGTTTTCTTTAAGCAATTCAGAATATTTCTCTAAAACATACACCGTAAATATTTATGTATTTGCTTTGATATTTTTCTTAATTTCCAACTCACTACCAGTATTAGATTTTAATAAAAGTAATTACGTCACATATTGCTAGCAAATTCAAACTTTCTACAATATTGAATACAATATCTTCTACACTACATTATACCAATTGTATATGAATATCACATAATTATCTAAGATGCACTTGTATTAAGACTATAGTTGAGGCATCATAGTTAGGATCAGGAATGGCTCAACATTTTTGAGCCCTAGACAAGTATAAAATATGAGGCTATTTAATTTGAAAAGAAATTAATGTTAAATCATAATTTATTTAAAAACTTAGATGTAAACATTTTGATTAAATTTTTTCAATCAAGTTTAACTTGTAAATTATTTTAAATATATAGAATTCTAAAATTGATAAAAGGAAAAAAAATGTTTCCGAGTTTCAATCATTAGAGAACTGAAAACTCAAAAAGAGAATGATTGCATTGAAGTGTTTGATTAGATTAGAAAAGGTAGTTGATATATAACACAATATCCAATTTTTACAATGTTATTGGACAATTGAACATAACTAAACTTCCATTCATCATAATTAAATTTAAAAGCAAACCTAGTTCCAAGAACTTATTTTGAAGCCTCCGTTAATGGTAGCCTAAGACAATCGGCTATTAATCTGAGGCACACCTGGTTAGAATAGAGGATTTGAAGCTTTGAGATATATCCAAGGATTTAAAAGTAATTTGAATTGGTTTTGTTTTGGGACGTAATTTTGGTTTTGATTGGTAGGAATGTTGTGGAAAGATGGAAGATAATATTTTTTAAAATTGTGATTGGTCGAAAAGGTGTTGAGGGCTCACTTTCGGCGTTTTGGAATGATAGGATGTGGATGTACTCACACTCTCCACGCCGCGCCTCCATATCTATCATTTTTTTTCTCTCATTCCTTTTATTCGGAGGAACTCGGCTAAATATTTTATGCGTTTAAAAATGGTTAGGATTTTTTTTCACGTGAAATTTTTTGCGTCGATCTTTTGTCGGTTATTCTAGTTTTTGCCGTTTACCATCATTTGTTGGTGGGAAGACCGCGTTCTGGAAGCGTTGTTCTGTGGTATCCCGTGCTATTTGCATTGTGATTTTACGATCTTTAGTGCTTATTCGGATTCTTTATTCGTTGCCAATCAGTCATGGGGCAGGGGGATTCGTTGGATTATTGCGACCGTTTAGATGACGACATTCAACTATTATTGCTTGGGCGAGATTTGTTTTATATGAATTGTCGTTGTATTTTATAGCAAATAATCTGACATTTTTTTCGATCCACGTGCTTTGGATTGTATATGTTTCTTGGATTAGAGATCTTAACTTACGAAATTGGTTTAAATAATAAGATTTTTTATCGATTGTTTAAAAAAAAAAAAGAAGAAGAAGAAGAAGAATAAACTTAGAATTTGACAATGAAATGAAGAGTGAGTTTTGTGTGTGGCGATCAGATTCGTGTGGCGCAACCTTATTTACTCAAACTTAAAAAAGGTGGAGTCTTATTTACCATTTTTTTTTAACTATACTTAAATTGACCCGTTACACAAAATGAGATCAGTGCAACAGCCACATACAAGTTTCTATCTCAAATGAATATACTTGGTTATAAATTTGAGGAACCAATTTAAGCTTCAATTGAGCTTATACAGTAGACTCCTACAACTATGTTCTTCAATATACAGTTTTTTATTTTTTATTATTTTTTTATTTTTTTAAAAAAAGCATTTGATATGCTTTAAAAATCATATTATGGCCTAATGATTATCAATGAACTAGTGGGAAAAAAACAAGTTTCACAAAAGAAATTTAGAGGGGAAAAGTGTATTGAGCAAGAGGTCAATTGCAAATCTGAATTTCAAAAAGCCATTGGGCTGCTGAAAACACAAAACCAGTGGACATGGGCCGTTAGATAGTTCACCCCTCAAGCCCAATTCAAAAATTAAAGTGGGCCGTTGTGAGTTGTGTATCTGCACTAAACGGAGAAGTGTGAGATTATTGTAGTTCGTGTGCGATCGAATTAGATTAATTAAAATACTTTAAATATCTTAATGATTTAAATAAATAATATTTTCAGATAACTTTTTGTAAATTTATATTTAATAGGATATAATTTTCATATTGATAGATCACAATTCTAATTGCTTTAGAATTCTAAATCTATCAGGAATTTGTCATACTTTCTACCGTATATCAATTAATGAAAAAGGTTAGGAGGAAGAAAATCAATTTGTTCGATCAAAAAATTAATTCAACAATTCATCAAACATTTTTCCATCAAGAAATCAATTTCCATCCAAAAATATATTCATGGTGCCTCAATGTTAGTGCCTACTGTTCTATTTTATTAGAATATGAAAATCATAAAATTCTAAGATTCATGATTAATTTTATATATTACTATGTATATATAGTTAAACTTATATGTAAACTCGTTGTTTGTGTCTTTCCCTTTCAACTTCTGTTTGAATCTATATATATAAAATTAAAATGGGGGTATTAATGTAATTTTTACTTTCTCCCTAAATATTTCCACCATAATTGGTAGTCTTTTGTCACTTATGGTAAATTGATAAATTTATTTATTTTTTTAAAATGCAAATAATTTTTTTATTTGTAATACATTTCTTATTCATAATATATTAAAATTATTCATCTTTTCACGATCTTCGTTTTGATATCCATATTTCATTTATTATAATGAGATATTTGATTTGAAAGAAAAAAAGAGTGTTTGTTAGTTAATTATTTTATGCTAAATTTGAGTGTTTATTGTGAATTAGATGCAACTAAAAATTAGTAAATAATTCTCTAATAAAAATATACTAATTGTGTTTTTTTTTTTAATAAAAATACAAATAATCAATTTATTTTATTTGACATGAGTTTTAAATATTTTTATTATTTAAGTTACGCAGGGAGAAAAAGCATTATTTACATAATGGAGTTTTAATTTATTAACTCAAAAACAAAAAAAAAAAAAATTGATATCTATTTTATAATCAATTTATTAAATCATGAAATCTGCTAATATTTTTTATCACGAGAGTACGGAAACTTTGAGCATTTGTATAATTATGTACTATTTTTTTATTGAAATTATTCTTAATTATTTATTTATACTTTTTATAATGTATATTTTGTTAAAAAAAAAAAACCCTTTTAAGGAAATTTACTCTTTGCAACAAAAACTACAATTTATTATACATTGCAATCTCTTTTTTTTTTTCCTTTTTTATGTTAACTAAACCTCAAAATATATTTTTTACTATTTTCAAAGGCTCAAGTATGTTTTTCACACTCTGTAACTTTATACTTTGTCACACTAATTAACCTCAACTATGTATGTTTTACTCTTAACAACTTAAGTATCTTAGTTCGCATTAATCAACTTTAATCTTTAAATAAAGAAACTTTTCATGAGAAAGAAATAACATTTGTGTAAATAAGTTACAATACCAAATAAAATATGAAAATATGAAAATATTTTGAAGAAATCACAGACTTTAATTTGTTATTATAATTATTTAAGTATATTTCAAATCACATAGTGAAATGTTAAAAGTTGCAAATTAGACTCTAACTTTAGAAAGAAAAAAATAAATATTTATTATTAGAACTTAAATTTATTTATATAAATTAAAAACTACAAAAACAAAAGCAGAAATATAAAGAAAAAGTATAAAACTTTATATTACTCTAAAATATCCAAATAAAGTATGTGTTCTTCTTTTCTTACATATTTCATGATTATTTTTAATTATTTATAGTAGAACTCAAAAACTTATTTTCATAAATTAATATCAATATATGTGTGTGTGTGTGTGTGTGTGTGTAAGTCACAGTAGCGACAATTCTGTAATTAACAATTTTTCCAGCCTAAAATTTTAGACTATAAATTGTAAGTTGGTGTCACATTTGGTAAGAATCAAAATTGTTTATTTTTTAAAGTTGCAAATATATTATGTTGGGTCATTCTGTTGTGCAATTATTGCACCAATGCAACCAAATGATTTTTTGGTCTTTTTACATGTTTTAATTGTCACTTTTCTTTTTTCTTTAAGTTTTTCTATTAATTCATTTCTTAATGGGGGAATCATCACTGTTTCCTCGTCTTGGAAATGAGCTTCAAAACTAATTTCCTTTGTACAATTATATCTTAATTCGAAACAATGTCGAAGGCAGAGGATGTATTGGAAATGGAAAATCGAAGGTCACCGACGGCCATTTGCTCGACGGAATTAGTCCCCTTCTTGTGTGCATTTCCGGAGATGCCCCTGATTTGCTCGACGGAATCAGTCCCCTTCTTGTGTGCATTTGTGGCTTGACGGACATTTTTTTTTTTTCGTCACTGCTCAGAAGCTGCTGGTGCCAACTTTCTTTAACGATGGCTGCAGTAGCAGTCGCCTCTCCGAGTCACATTCTTGAGTTAATTAAATTGAGAATGCAGAGGCATGTAATTCAAATTGCAGAAATTATAGAGGACATGCACAAAAACACATTCACTGAAAATGGGAAGAAGGTGTGGTAATGAAAGAGTTACTACTCAAAAGTTTAAAATAAACAATCAAGAAATGGTCTATAAACATAATCGTATCCCAATCTAAGAGATGAATGGAAACAATTGCAACAAGTAAAAAGTCAAATTAAATCAATTGTATTCGGCTTTTATGGGTTGCGAATTCGGGATGCAACTCCAGCGGTCGAGTAGAGGACGACCAAGCTTCAAAAAACTCAAGACACCTAAAAATTCAGCGAAGAATACATGAGGGGAAAGTTGCTGGAAATTGGGCATCAATGAAGGGGTGTTTACGGAAGAAAAATTGTAAGGGAATAACAGAGAGGAATGTACAAAAAAAAATACTCAGCAGTGGAGCTTGTGATCTTTCAGGAAATGAATAAGACTGAAATGACACTATCACCCTTTACATTTTTTCAATGGAAAATAAAGGAATGAATGGTTAGGATGAGGTTTGTTAAGATCCAAAGGCTGAAAATGAATGATTGCATCCAAACAACTATTGCATAGAAGTAAGACTCATGTATAATACATCACATTAATCCTTTCTTGACGATATTTGACTTGACATCCATATCACATATATTATAATAAGATATTCGATTTAAAATATTATATTATTTATTTGTTCATGATTTGAGTTATACTTTAGTGTTTATTGTGTGTTGTACTATATAGCATTGGTTTGGAATACAATTAAAAATCAGGCAATTACTTATCTTGTAAAAATTATTATACTTGACTGTTTCATTAAAACAACAACTAATTAATATGTTTTATCCAACATGAATTTTCCCAAGTTTTCTTCATTTATTACGTTGAGAAATGTATATATAATTGGGTAAGTACTTTATTAAATTAAAAGTAAAATTTAATATTTGATTTATAATCAGCTTATTAAATAATTAAATTTGCTAATATTTTTTTTATAATAATATTTTTTGTTTAATTAATCGCAGGCCTACGACTTTCGTTCATATATATGACTTTATATACGATAGTTAATCTGAAAATTAGTTTTTTTACTTATTCATATTTTCTTACATTTATTAATATTTATTTTTATAAAAATTCACAGTTTCCACCCTAAACTATGAGTTTTTACGCGTTGCGATCAATTTTTTTTTTTTTAAATAAGTAAAATTAATCAACTTGATATATATATATATATATATATATATATATATATATATATATTTAGACTTTGCAACTTAAACAATACTTTGCCACATTAATAAATCTCAACTATGCCTTTTTTTACATTTTGAACCTAAGCCTTTTTTTAATACATTATGCAATATGTATCTTAAAATAAATCTACTATTTACAATATAAATGTATAATTTATTTGGAAAATTTCGACACATATATAAAAATATTAAGAAATATTGAAAACCTCATATATTTTATATCAATCTATTGAATATCTTTTTTAATTTTTTTATTATTATTATTTTTTAATTTAGTATAACTGAAATCAACAAGTAAAAATTAAAACTTGCAAATAAAAGTTAAATAGTTATAATTAGAATTTGAAACTTTATATAGATAAATTAAAATATTTAAAATAAAATAGAAATACAAAAGGTAAACTAATTTTTTATAATATTATTCAATTTATTTTGTTAAACATTATGAGTTGATATTAATTTAGATATTTATGTTTGTCTGAACATTCATAATTAATTAAGCTATTTATGTATGCATATAGGTCAATAATGATACAGACACACTGGCGGATAATTGGACTGACATGTCCCCATCCGGATATGGCATGGGTCATCCTCAACGTATTTCATTTTACACCGAATGGCCCATCCCTTCACTTCCACACCTTATTATATACATCACATTTTACAGTTTTCAACACATATTTTACAAATTCCAATACACATTTTACAATTTTCAATACACATCATACTCTACTATACCCTTGAACTAAAATAAATTTTTGGATGTCCCGTCCATGAATGTACCCCATCAAACGTGGTACATGCCACTACATCCCAATCCAATCATCCCCTAAATGTGTGTTTGTGTTTCAAAGATTAGAAATGAACATCTTGAAAATAAACATATATGTTTTAATTTTTATATTTAATATCTTATCTTAATGTTAATCTATAATATATATATATATATATATATATATATAAAGTACGTTATATTAAATTTACGTTTAACATGAGAGAAACTTATATTTACATGATTTCTAATTTTATTTGTGTTTAATCTTAAATTTATAAATATTTATTTTATTAGAATAAAACGATCATATTTTCAAATACTAAATTATATCATATTAGGTGAACTAAAATCATTATTTTTTAATAAACATCCGTGCGTCGCACGGAAGTAATACTAGTAACACTAATATGCCAAGTATGCATGGAATTAAGCATATGTAATAGGTCGACCCGACTCGGTTAGAAACTCAAAATTTGCCAATAAGAAACATAATAATTTAAATCTATATTTATATAATAACAAAATTCACTCAAAATAGTAATTTAAGAATTTTCTCGCCCAAAATTTTCTTGGCAATTTTAACAAACTGATGTACTGTTCACGATTTGGTTAAAATTATACGTGCCATTTTTGGGTAATTAGTAAAGTAAGTGAACTCGTCTGTGCCACAGGCGAGTTCACTTGAAACTGACACATGCACAGTGATCTCGCCCCTGCCAGGGGTGAGATAAAAAAATTGACTTGGAATGGGGCTGGGGCTGGGGCTGGGGATGAAAGCGTAAAAAAAAAAAAAAAAAACTTAGTGATGGGTGTTGGGTGAGGTGAGGGCTGGTGGGGGGCGAGGGTGGAGTTGGGGAAGAGGACAAATGAATATTTTTATTTTTTATTTTTGGGTGGAGGGTGGGAGTTGGGGTGATGTTTGGTTGGAGGGGGGGTGAGGGGTGGGGCTGGGGAAGGGGATGAAAGTAGTAAAAGAAAAAAAATTAGCTTGGATGTGAAGGTGAGGGAAGGGAACTGGGACTAGGGCCATATGTGATTTGTAAGGTAAAAACTTGGGTGCATAAGATGCACCACAATGTTATTGTACACCTTGTGGCCCCCACTGGTTCAGCCCAAAAAAATCCCGGTTTGAACCGGCCAATTATTATTATATTAATATTTTTTTGTGCGCGCATGTTATATACTTAATGACCTGTTTGTTGAACACTAAAAGCAAGTGTTCTGGTGGTATTTAATGCAATCTTAAATATCTCAACCTTTAGGTCAAGGGTTCAATTCTGTTGCATTTTTTTTCCTTTTGCCTTCATTTTTTTTCCTTTTCCTTCTTCTTTCTTTTCTTTTTGCCCTTTAATTTTTTTTAATCTTTTAGTCTGTGAGTCTGGAAAAAATTATAAATTGTATTATTAAGTGTTTTTATAATGCAACAATAATTGTATTGTAAGTTCGAAACATAAATATTGTACAATATACAAGAAAAATTAATCTAACCAAACCTATACTGCCATACATCATAATATACACCGTATTGAAATATTAAATATACTGTGAGTATTGTAAGTTGGAAAAAATAAATATTTCGCAGTATGAAACAAAAATTAACTAAAACAACATATACTGTCAGACATCACAACGTATACTGTATTGAAATATTATGTATACTTTGAGTATTGTAAGTTGGAAAAAAAAATTCGCAGTATAAAACAAAAATTAACTAAAACAACGTATACTGTCAGGCATCATAACGTATACTGTATCGAAATATTAAATATGCTGTGAGTATTGTAAGTTGGAAAAAATAAATATTTCGCAGTATAAAACAACGTATACTGTCATGCAACATAACGTATACTAGATCGAAATATTAAATATACCGTTAGGCATCATAACATATACTATGCTCGAAATTTGAATATACTGCTGGTGAAAAATAAAAAGGAACAACGTATACTGTCATGCAACATAACGTATACTACATCGAAATATTAAATATACTGTTAGGCATCATAACATATACTATGCTCGAAATACTGTTGGTGACTCGAAATACTGTTGGTGAAAAATAAAAAGGTCCTGTTAATATTTGAACCCGCACACTGAAGGGTACAATGTCGCGCCTTTACCAACTAAGCCAATGCCTATTTTGTGATTCCAAACACACCTTAATATATATATATCACGCGCGCGAAAATCATAAGTGGGCCGCACAAGATGTACAATAACACTAATGTGCATCTTATGCACATGAGTGTCACTCGATTTGTAAGGGTGGAGGAATATGTGGAGTAGTGTAGGATGATAATAATATATATATATATATATATATATATATATATATATATATATATATCTATAATTAGAAGGGATGTAATAAGATAATAATTAGGAGAATAAATTGACAAAATTATATTGTTAATTATTTTAAAAAAAATTGAAAAAGTTAAAATTATAATAATTTTATAAAGTACTTAGAATTATATAAAAAAATTATAATAAAAATTATTTCCACCACTTTTTACGCAAAATATATTACGTCTTTGCAAAAATATTTGATCAGCCGAGCTTGTTAGGACTTAGGATTGAGAAATGGATGCGGCTCCGTTTTCTTTTTATTTTTTCTTTTTTCATGTTCTTTTTTACTGTGTTTAGTTTGGGCAAATTTAATAAACTACTGTACTGTTCATCCTCCAATTAAAAAAATAAGTGTTTTTGTGGTGTTTTACTGAAGTAATTGAACTTGCCTGTGGCACAGGCGAGTTCACATTTTCTGACAGGACACTATTTGAAGTCGCCTCTGCCAGAGGCGACTTCTGAATTATTATTTTTTTTTTTAAATTGGAAAACGCCTCTGCGAGAGACGACTTATGGTATCTGGTGAATTTTTTTTTTTTTTTTTTTTTTTTTTTTTTTTTTTTTTTTATTTTGGGTGTGAAAACGCCCCTGGCAGGGGCGTTATACGGTATGTGTATCGTATATACTGAAAGTCGCCCCTCCCAGGGGCGACATCTCAACATATATATATATATATATATATTTTTTTTTTATAATTATTATATATATTTTTAGTTTAGATTTAGATTGTTTATTTTAAGAATTTTCGTTTGTTATTTGTTTTTAATTTGGGTTATACTCCGCGTTCATTTTTTCCTGTAATTTGAGTTGAATTTATCATATTTTATTATTAGTTAAGATTCTTAATCGAATATAATTGATTTTTAATCCTATTACGCCAAAAATAAAATATTTAGATTAATAAAAAATACTTAAAATATGAAGTTCTTTTTATCTAATTATTACAAATAAGTTGAAAAAATAAAATGTCTAATATTCATGACCAGTCCCACATCGCGTTTTTTTCCTATTCCGTTTAGCTCTCCCTCTCCGTTCCTCGATGGGTGCATCGGATTCTGCTTCTTGGGCGCGTTGTGATTGACCATCATCTGTCATACAACCTAACCTTTTTTGGCCTGTCATACGAATCTACAAATATTTCTTGACAGGATGTGTTGAAAAAGCTGATTCCCTCTTCCATTGCATTGCTTGTTTGAGCGTCTAACCCCATCACATTTTGTCGCACACCTGACGGATCGTTGGCCTGTTCATGTATAGACCCTGAAGATCCTCGACAGTCACGTCATCTGTTTCATCGTCTCTGTTTGATTCACTATCACTCGTCTCAGAATCTTCCACCTCGTTTGGACCGAAGCTATCCACCGTCGGATCAACCTCCTGATCACCGTCTTGACCCGCACTATACTCATATGTGGTATCGTTTTGAGTTTCATAGTTAGTCGCGATAGTGGGACAGTTTGGGACTCCAACGAAACCAGTACTACAGGTGCCCTGTGTATCGAACACAAGACTAGTTGGACCGTCGCCCATAAGGAATGCCGCGTATTGGTGGTAGTCGTCCGTCAAAGGTACATTTTGTTCGATCGCCGTCTGGACTACTACACTCTCAACGTGAAGATGAACGTAACGATTTCCAGCATCCGGATCAAAGAAGAACCACAGATCTTCGTCACTATTGATCGGTATTAGTTGTAAAATATCATCTTCGCTAAACGCTGTTGATACTTTCAAAGTATATCGATCGCTATCGATATCCAACATTTGATATAATAGAGAAAGCAGTCCAGAATGGCCAATCAAACAAGGCACCCTACGTCCGCCAATGGGTGGCCCTTCGGTACCACTTCCACGGTGCACGATAATTCCAACCTTTTCCGACGGCGCCATTATCTTCAAATTTAAGTATTTTAGCGTATATTAAACTATTCTATGCCGTAACATGTAACAATAATAATAATAAAAATAATGATAAATAAAACATATAAAAAATAATAATAATAGTAATAATAATAATAATAATAATAATAATAATAATAATAATAATAACAACAATAATAATAAAATTAATGCTAATAATAATAATAAAAAAAAAGATAACAGAAATAATAGTAGTACTAATTCTAGTAATGATCATTAAAATAAGAAAATAATATCAAGAGTAGTATTAATAATAATAATCGTAAAGATAGCAATAATAATAATAATAATAATAATAATAATAATAATAATAATAATAATAATAATAATAATAATAATAATAATAATAATAATAATAATAATATTAGTAGTAGTAATAATAATATATATATGTATAAATATCAGTAAAGATAAAAACAATAATAATAGTAGTACTAATGCTAGTAATAATCATAAAGTTTATAAAATAATATATGTAATTTTCTTGCTTTTTCAAAATTATTTGAAAATGATGTTTTACAAGTAACTTGTAGTCATATAAATTTATTAATCAAACAAAATAATTATATGAATTTATTTATCAATGTTTTAGGAGAGCACATACTTTCACTTCATAATAAAGTTGATAATGTTATTTCTTTAATAAATAATAAAAAGGAAAAAATAATTTCAAAAATTGATTTTGAAAAAGAATTGATTGCTACTCCTAGTATACAACTTCCACCAGAGATAAAAGATTTTAAATTAGAATCTTTGACAGAGTTAGAAAAATTATTAGAAGAAAAATTTTCAAAATTATCCTTAAATACTTTAGAAAATGATTTTCAAAAAGATTTTGAAAATAGATCTGATTATAAACAGATTATTAATGACCAGATCAACAAAATTGAAAAATGGGCTGATAAGCCTAATCAACGATTTTATTATTATAGGAGACCAACTCCTATGGATGTTCTTAATGAAGAACAAGAATATATTTTGAATAATAGCTATAGTGGAAGAAATATTTATGAATGGAATATTGATGGTTATACTGAAAAACAGATTTATAATACTGTTCATAGAATCCTTATGTATTCTACAGTTTGTAAGAATAATGGTAATACCGATAAAAATATTGCAAAAATGATTATTGCAGGTTTTACTGGCCAACTTAAAGGTTGGTGGGATCATTATTTGACCCAAGAAAATAGAGATTATATTCTCAACAATATAAAACAAGAGAATAATGTTTCTGTTGAAAATGCTGTTTATACTTTGATTATTAATATTATAGAACATTTTACTGGCAGATATTCTGATAATAGTGAACATATTCGTACACTATTACAAAATCTGAGGTGTAAAACACTTACAGATTTTAGATGGTATAAAGATACATTTTTAAGCAGAGTGATGGAACTCCCTGAGAGTAATAGCTCTCATTGGAAATCAAAATTTATTGATGGATTACCTTATTTATTTGCAGAAAGAGTAAGAAATAATTTAAGGGGAAATAATGTTCATGTTCCATATGATAGTTTTACTTATGGTAAATTAATTGGTACTTGTATTCAAGAAGGTTTAAATTTATGTAATGAGATAAAATTAAATAGACAAATAAAAAGACAAAATTTGTCTGAGAAAAAACAATTAGGTCAATTTTGTGAACAATTTGCTATGGATATGCCTAGTACTAGTAAAACTAGTAAGAATAAAAATAAATATGATAAAAATGATTTTCTTAAATATAGAAGAAGAAAAAAGGCTTCTAAAAGAAAAATAGAAAGACATGCTAATAGAAAGCAAGAAAGAGACGAGAGGAAAAAACAGAGAAATAAATTGATAATATGCCATAAATGCCAAAAGGTTGGGCATTATGCAAGAAATTGCTGGGTAAAAAAGAAGATTAATAATCTTCAAATTGATGATAATATCAAGGATATAATATCCAAGATATTGTTAAAATCAGATGATTCAGAATCAGAATCAGTTACAAAATCTGAATTAGATTCAGAAATGTCAGAAATATCTGATATTGAAAATCTCAAAGCATTGGAACAAGAATCAGTAATATCTGATTCAGAATTATCAGATACTAATAAATGTAAATGTCAGGATAATAAGCCTGATGAAACAGATGAAATTTATAGACTTTTATCTCAAATGAAAAATTTGGAGATAAATGTCTTAGACCATAATAATATTATGGATTTATTAAAATTAATAAAAGATCCTAATTTGAGATCTTCAATAATAGATCAAGTGGGTAATATCCCAAGTTCATCTAGTGATACTGGAAATAAACAAGAAAATAATAATTCTATATATGTTTCAGATGAACCTTATCTTATGAGCAAGGTTTATCAGATGCTTAAAGAAAAACAGAAGGATAAAACTCCTACTTCTTTAAGTGATTTAAGTATTGAAATTGATAATCTTAAAAAAGAAATTAAATTTCTTAAACAAAATAATAATGTTTTGGAAAAAAGAATTGATAAATTAGAAGGGAAAAATGAAATAATTATACCTGATAGTAATGATGAAAGCTTTCTTAATAATATTGAAATGTTTATTTCACAAAAATGGTATGTAAAGATTACTCTTTTAATTGATGATTTTTATTCAAAAGAATTTATTGCACTCATTGATAGTGGTGCAGATTTGAATGTTGTACAAGAAGGTCTAATTCCTACTAGATATTTTCAGAAAACAACACATTCTTTATCCCATGCTGGTGGGCAAAAACTTGATATTAGTTTTAAACTACCAAAAGCTTATGTTTGTATTGATAAAAAATGTATTTCTACAAGTTTTTTACTTGTGAAAAACATTTCTAACCAAGTTATACTTGGAACCCCCTTTATAAATATGATTTATCCTTTTACAAAAGTTGATAATAATGGTATTATTGGCACATATGAAAATGAGCCTATAGTACTAAAATTTATTACCAAACCTTTTGCAAAAATATTACATAATATTTATGATAATATCAAAGCAAAAGAAAATCAGTTAAATTTCTTAAAACAAGAAATTAATATCCTTTCCATAGAAGATAGTTTGAAAAATCCTAAATTACAGGATAAAATTAAATTACTTTATAATCAAATGAGTATTGATATTTGTAATGATCTTCCAAATGCTTTTTGGAATAGAAAGAAACATATTGTTTCACTTCCTTATGAGGATAGTTTTACAGAGGATAAAATTCCTACTAAAGCTAGACCTTGTCAGATGAATTCTGAATATTTAGAATTATGCAAAAATGAGATTAAATCTCTTTTAGAAAAAAATATCATTAAGTCATCTGAATCAGCTTGGTCTTGTACAGCTTTTTATGTTAATAAACATTCTGAACAAGAAAGAGGAGTACCTAGATTAGTTATAAATTATAAACCTCTTAATAAGGTTTTAAAATGGATTAGACATCCTATTCCAAACAAGAAGGATCTTCTTGACAGACTTTATAATGCTGTTATATTTTCAAAATTTGATTTAAAATCTGGATTTTGGCAGATTCAAATTAATCCTGCTGATAGATATAAAACTGCCTTTAATGTTCCTTTTGGACATTATGAGTGGAATGTTATGCCCTTTGGGTTGAAAAATGCTCCTTCTGAATTTCAGAAAATAATGAATGATATTTTTACTCCTTATAGTGAATTTATAATTGTATATATTGATGATATTTTAGTATTTTCAAAAAATATTGAGATACATTTCAAACATTTAAATATATTTAAAAATTTAGTAATTCAAAATGGATTAGTTATTTCTAAACCAAAAATGATACTTTTCCAAACAAAAATAAAGTTTTTAGGACATTTTATTGAAAAAGGTAATATTGTACCTATTAATAGAAGTATTGAATTTACTTCAAAATTTCCTGATGAAATTACTGATAAAACTCAGTTACAAAGATTTTTAGGGAGTCTAAATTATATTTCTCCTTACTACAAAAATCTTGCAGAAGATACTGCTATTTTATATGATAGATTAAAGAAAAATCCTATTTCATGGAATAATCAGCACACAGAAGCTGTTAGAAAAATAAAAAATAAGGTTAAATATTTACCTTGTTTATCATTAGCAAATCCTAATTGGGAAAAAATTATTGAAACAGATGCCTCTGATATTGGTTTTGGAGGAATTTTAAAACAAACTGATCCTATTGATAAAAAGGATTATTTGATAAGATTCTATTCTGGTAAATGGAATAATAGTCAAAAGAATTATGCTACTATAGCTAAGGAAATTTTAGCTATTGTTAAATGTGTTTTAAAATTTCAAGATGATTTATATAATCAAAAATTTATTATTAAAACTGATTGCAAAGCTGCTAAATTTATGTTTAATAAAGATTTTAAACATGATGTTTCTAAGCAAATGTTCGCTAGGTGGCAAGCTCATTTAGCACCTTTTGATTTTGAAATAATATATAAAAAAGGTGAAGATAATAATCTTCCTGATTTCCTAACTAGAGAATATTTAAATGAATTCTAAAGATCGCTATAAAATGTACAGGTTACAAAAAATAAATAATGAAAAGGTAATTGCTTTAGAAAGAGAATATAATGCTACAAAAAATTTTCTTTCTAAAGAAGACAAGCAAAAATTAGAAACCAGAATTGCTACATACAATGACATTTTAAGAAGTTGGGCTTTTCAAATTCATAATTATGAATTTAAGAATCTCTAACATTTTTGTTTTCCAGGTATGAGTTTCCGAGGTCGCGGAACTTTCCCTTATAGGGGAAGAGGTGGCAGGGGACCAAATATTTTGGCCCAACATGGCAGACAAAAATTGGTGGCAGCCAATATTACAAATATCTCACAAAATGCATCATATCAGGAGTATCTCCAATGGAAGAATAATAAGGCTTCCCAAAACGAAGAAAGTACTAATAGTACTTCTCAAGCATCATATGCTAATATTGTGAATACGGAAGAAAAAGATCCCAATAAGGATTTCATAAAAAATGATAAAGAAAAAATGATTTTCCTAATCAGTAATACTGATCTAAAATGGGAAGATGATCCATGGAAAATCTTTGATAGATATCTATCTAATCAAGGATTTCCCTATGAGGTTTATAAATCTCGAAAATTTTATGAAAATATACTCATAAGTAATGAATGTGAAATTACTCACATGACAAGTGGAAATCCAGAAGTTTATAACTTCTCGAAAATTATCATTAAGCAATTAATTCCTATTGAAGAATGGGGAATATCTCCATCAAAAGAGAAATCTCTCTGCATAAATAATATTACTGTGAAATACAATTATTGGGATTATATCCAAGCCTTTGAAAAGGTTTTCTATTATAATAATGATAAAAAGAAACATACCTGGTTAATCAAGGTATGTAATAAAGTTTATAACTTTGAAATACCAAATTGGTTCCGAAAATGGTGGCGACTTTTTGGCCCAAAGGAAGAAATTCTTCCAGAAATATTAAAATCAGAATTCCAGAAATGGAAATATTCAAGTCCCATATTGGGAAAAGTATATGAAGAAAATAAATTCTGTCTTTGGGAATCCCCGCTACATTTTTTCATTGAATTTTCCATCCCATGGATTTTCAAATGGGATATTAAAGTGAGTTATACTCACAAAATTCCTTGCCTTAAAAGAATCTTTTTTACAAGATTCTGGGATAAAATGATAAAAATTGATCCCAGTACAAATAAAATGTTTGGAGTCGATACTTTGGATAATATCCAACAAAAGATAAAGACCTATATCCAAGCAAGGAAGAAAAATAAGGAAACAGCCACCAGAGATAATATCTCTAAAAAATTATTCAAAAATGTGGATGATTTATCCAAAGAAGAGATGATTGAATTATATCTTACCCAAATGAAGAAAGAACTGCTGGAAGACTTGGGTGAAGAAGAAGAAGAAGAAATGGCTTCTCTACAAAGTGATAATTCCTCAAAAGACAAATCTGTCAGTATGCAGGATGCTCAAGATCCATATGAGGATGATATTACAGACACTCAAATGGAAAAATGGATTCAAACGATGAAGAATTCTGCATCAAATTCCAGAGAAGAATCTTCCTCGAAATAAAGACAAAATTAGTAGTACTGTTTAAATAGTATTTTTACTATTTGGAATAGTAAATTACTATTCCTTTTCCGCGTTTTTGAACAGTAATTTACTGTTCACCAATAGTTTTTATACTTTTTACTGTTCATATGTCGGTTTGAAAGGTCTATATAAAGACCTCATTTGTAAATAAGGGAAGGAGGCGGGAGACAGTCCAGCCTTCTCTCTCTCTCTCTTGTAATCTCCTCTCTTGTAATATATTTCAGAGAAATAAAATCATTTCTGTACTGGTGTGTCTTCAAAACTTGTAAGTTTTTCTTTCTTTTCTTTATTTTGTTTATCTAAATTTTATATATTATAAGGATGAGCCTTATAGGCTAAATCCTTTGTGTTAAATTATATCTGAACCAGATAAAATTGTTGATTCTATGATCTCATATCATGATAAGTTTGGAATCAACACGTGAAGGTGTAATTCTTCGATCAACAAGTTAGAATGGAACTCCTGAATCAATAAGTTGGGTAGGATCCGAGAGGTTGGTTGATTCTCTGGCCTATAATAAATAATCAGAAATCTGTTTGGACCCATGTTTGCCCGCTTTTACCCATGTTGAGGTGTTTAGGGCTTTTGGGGTGCCTTTTGATTTTCTGATCATTTATTATAGTTGACGGATCTTCAACTTGTAATTTGCTCCTCATACGGATTTGTAATTTTTCCCAACAACACGATTTGGGAATACATCCTGACAACACGATCTGAACTACACCCTAACAATACGATCCGAGCCTCTTTTGGTATCAGAGCCATGGAATCAGTGATTTTAGCTGGGGATGATATAATTTAACACCTTGATACAAAAATGATTCGACAAAATAATTCTATAAAAAATAGTTTAAATATGGAGTATGATACACCTCAAAATCTTGAGTTATTAAACAAATGGACAATTCCAAAAATTGATCCTAAAGTAATTTATAAATTAGGAACTTTTGAAAAACTTGGTTTTAAACAAGTTGTTAAAACAACTGAAGAATCTATTTCTATTAATAATGAAGAAGTAATTATAAAATTACTTTCAGAAAAAGATATTTTACCTTATAAAAAAGAATATAAATTTTTACATATTGGTTTAGTGCAAATTGCTTTTAAACCTTTAACCTTAGAAGGACTACCGGAAAGCTTTATTGCAGCTTTAAGAGATGGTAGAAATTTAAATTGGAAAAAATCTTTAATGGGAATAATCCAATCTAGTCTGGCTCATGGTCCAGTCTATTTTGATGTTTATCCAAATTTACAATTATCTTTAACTGATATAAACATACTTGATGCTTTGACATTAAATGTTAAAATTCATGGTTATGATTATTCTTTAGGATCTGAAGTTATATGTATTTGTTACAGAATATATTATAAACCTTTATTTACTTTGAATCCTCATTGTAAAATAAAGGATAAGCCTGTTAATGAAACAATTTTGATTGAGACAAATTTCAATAGATCTAATATTATGACAAGAAGATCTATTAAATGGGAAGAAATTGTGTTTCCAGAAAATTGGATTATTGAAAAAGCTGTAAAACCACAGCCAACTATTTCTTCAAAATTATTGAATGTTTTTCAAACTTCTGAAGGAACTGTTAATATACAGTTTGATAATTTTATAAAAGAAAGATCTTTAAAATCTTCTTCTATGAGATCTTATATTTCTCCTATTGATTATACTGTGGAAACTCCTTCAAGAGCTTCTACCTCTCTAATAAAAGAGAATTTGAGAAATAATGATGATGTTATATCTGAAGAAGATAGAATAAATGAATTGCATATTGGCAAAGATAATATTGTTAAAAGTGTCAATAGTAGACACATGGAGACAATGTCTGAAATGAGTTTTCCTTGATTTATGGATTTTAAAGCTCAAAAAATTGATTTTAGCCCTGGTTCAGAAGCCAGAAAAATTATTAGTGAAGAATTCAGACTTCCTAAATGGGAACCATTTAGAACTTGGTTTTTTGAAAATTTCAATAAAAGGGAAAAACAAATTATACAAGAAAATTTTTATAACAAATGTGAAGAAACAAATACTTTGATTTTATTTGTTCCATGGTTCATGTCTACCTATGTACATCAATATATTTCTGTTTTAGAAAGAAATTATAGACTAATGAATGGACAAATCATTAATAATGGTTTTCCTCCTCAAGAACCCTTTCAAATAGAAAAAGATAATAATATATGTAATTTTCTTGCTTTTTCAAAATTATTTGAAAATGATGTTTTACAAGTAACTTGTAGTCATATAAATTTATTAATTAAACAAAATAATTATATGAATTTATTTATCAATGTTTTAGGAGAGCACATACTTTCACTTCATAATAAAGTTGATAATGTTATTTCTTTAATAAATAATAAAAAGGAAAAAATAATTTCAAAAATTGATTTTGAAAAAGAATTGATTGCTACTCCTAGTATACAACTTCCACCAGAGATAAAAGATTTTAAATTAGAATCTTTGACAGAGTTAGAAAAATTATTAGAAGAAAAATTTTCAAAATTATCCTTAAATACTTTAGAAAATGATTTTCAAAAAGATTTTGAAAATAGATCTGATTATAAACAGATTATTAATGACCAGATCAACAAAATTGAAAAATGGGCTGATAAGCCTAATCAACGATTTTATTATTATAGGAGACCAACTCCTATGGATGTTCTTAATGAAGAACAAGAATATATTTTGAATAATAGCTATAGTGGAAGAAATATTTATGAATGGAATATTGATGGTTATACTGAAAAACAGATTTATAATACTGTTCATAGAATCCTTATGTATTCTACAGTTTGTAAGAATAATGGTAATACCGATAAAAATATTGCAAAAATGATTATTGCAGGTTTTACTGGCCAACTTAAAGGTTGGTGGGATCATTATTTGACCCAAGAAAATAGAGATTATATTCTCAACAATATAAAACAAGAGAATAATGTTTCTGTTGAAAATGCTGTTTATACTTTGATTATTAATATTATAGAACATTTTACTGGCAGATATTCTGATAATAGTGAACATATTCGTACACTATTACAAAATCTGAGGTGTAAAACACTTACAGATTTTAGATGGTATAAAGATACATTTTTAAGCAGAGTGATGGAACTCCCTGAGAGTAATAGCTCTCATTGGAAATCAAAATTTATTGATGGATTACCTTATTTATTTGCAGAAAGAGTAAGAAATAATTTAAGGGGAAATAATGTTCATGTTCCATATGATAGTTTTACTTATGGTAAATTAATTGGTACTTGTATTCAAGAAGGTTTAAATTTATGTAATGAGATAAAATTAAATAGACAAATAAAAAGACAAAATTTGTCTGAGAAAAAACAATTAGGTCAATTTTGTGAACAATTTGCTATGGATATGCCTAGTACTAGTAAAACTAGTAAGAATAAAAATAAATATGATAAAAATGATTTTCTTAAATATAGAAGAAGAAAAAAGGCTTCTAAAAGAAAAATAGAAAGACATGCTAATAGAAAGCAAGAAAGAGACGAGAGGAAAAAACAGAGAAATAAATTGATAATATGCCATAAATGCCAAAAGGTTGGGCATTATGCAAGAAATTGCTGGGTAAAAAAGAAGATTAATAATCTTCAAATTGATGATAATATCAAGGATATAATATCCAAGATATTGTTAAAATCAGATGATTCAGAATCAGAATCAGTTACAAAATCTGAATTAGATTCAGAAATGTCAGAAATATCTGATATTGAAAATCTCAAAGCATTGGAACAAGAATCAGTAATATCTGATTCAGAATTATCAGATACTAATAAATGTAAATGTCAGGATAATAAGCCTGATGAAACAGATGAAATTTATAGACTTTTATCTCAAATGAAAAATTTGGAGATAAATGTCTTAGACCATAATAATATTATGGATTTATTAAAATTAATAAAAGATCCTAATTTGAGATCTTCAATAATAGATCAAGTGGGTAATATCCCAAGTTCATCTAGTGATACTGGAAATAAACAAGAAAATAATAATTCTATATATGTTTCAGATGAACCTTATCTTATGAGCAAGGTTTATCAGATGCTTAAAGAAAAACAGAAGGATAAAACTCCTACTTCTTTAAGTGATTTAAGTATTGAAATTGATAATCTTAAAAAAGAAATTAAATTTCTTAAACAAAATAATAATGTTTTGGAAAAAAGAATTGATAAATTAGAAGGGAAAAATGAAATAATTATACCTGATAGTAATGATGAAAGCTTTCTTAATAATATTGAAATGTTTATTTCACAAAAATGGTATGTAAAGATTACTCTTTTAATTGATGATTTTTATTCAAAAGAATTTATTGCACTCATTGATAGTGGTGCAGATTTGAATGTTGTACAAGAAGGTCTAATTCCTACTAGATATTTTCAGAAAACAACACATTCTTTATCCCATGCTGGTGGGCAAAAACTTGATATTAGTTTTAAACTACCAAAAGCTTATGTTTGTATTGATAAAAAATGTATTTCTACAAGTTTTTTACTTGTGAAAAACATTTCTAACCAAGTTATACTTGGAACCCCCTTTATAAATATGATTTATCCTTTTACAAAAGTTGATAATAATGGTATTATTGGCACATATGAAAATGAGCCTATAGTACTAAAATTTATTACCAAACCTTTTGCAAAAATATTACATAATATTTATGATAATATCAAAGCAAAAGAAAATCAGTTAAATTTCTTAAAACAAGAAATTAATATCCTTTCCATAGAAGATAGTTTGAAAAATCCTAAATTACAGGATAAAATTAAATTACTTTATAATCAAATGAGTATTGATATTTGTAATGATCTTCCAAATGCTTTTTGGAATAGAAAGAAACATATTGTTTCACTTCCTTATGAGGATAGTTTTACAGAGGATAAAATTCCTACTAAAGCTAGACCTTGTCAGATGAATTCTGAATATTTAGAATTATGCAAAAATGAGATTAAATCTCTTTTAGAAAAAAATATCATTAAGTCATCTGAATCAGCTTGGTCTTGTACAGCTTTTTATGTTAATAAACATTCTGAACAAGAAAGAGGAGTACCTAGATTAGTTATAAATTATAAACCTCTTAATAAGGTTTTAAAATGGATTAGACATCCTATTCCAAACAAGAAGGATCTTCTTGACAGACTTTATAATGCTGTTATATTTTCAAAATTTGATTTAAAATCTGGATTTTGGCAGATTCAAATTAATCCTGCTGATAGATATAAAACTGCCTTTAATGTTCCTTTTGGACATTATGAGTGGAATGTTATGCCCTTTGGGTTGAAAAATGCTCCTTCTGAATTTCAGAAAATAATGAATGATATTTTTACTCCTTATAGTGAATTTATAATTGTATATATTGATGATATTTTAGTATTTTCAAAAAATATTGAGATACATTTCAAACATTTAAATATATTTAAAAATTTAGTAATTCAAAATGGATTAGTTATTTCTAAACCAAAAATGATACTTTTCCAAACAAAAATAAAGTTTTTAGGACATTTTATTGAAAAAGGTAATATTGTACCTATTAATAGAAGTATTGAATTTACTTCAAAATTTCCTGATGAAATTACTGATAAAACTCAGTTACAAAGATTTTTAGGGAGTCTAAATTATATTTCTCCTTACTACAAAAATCTTGCAGAAGATACTGCTATTTTATATGATAGATTAAAGAAAAATCCTATTTCATGGAATAATCAGCACACAGAAGCTGTTAGAAAAATAAAAAATAAGGTTAAATATTTACCTTGTTTATCATTAGCAAATCCTAATTGGGAAAAAATTATTGAAACAGATGCCTCTGATATTGGTTTTGGAGGAATTTTAAAACAAACTGATCCTATTGATAAAAAGGATTATTTGATAAGATTCTATTCTGGTAAATGGAATAATAGTCAAAAGAATTATGCTACTATAGCTAAGGAAATTTTAGCTATTGTTAAATGTGTTTTAAAATTTCAAGATGATTTATATAATCAAAAATTTATTATTAAAACTGATTGCAAAGCTGCTAAATTTATGTTTAATAAAGATTTTAAACATGATGTTTCTAAGCAAATGTTCGCTAGGTGGCAAGCTCATTTAGCACCTTTTGATTTTGAAATAATATATAAAAAAGGTGAAGATAATAATCTTCCTGATTTCCTAACTAGAGAATATTTAAATGAATTCTAAAGATCGCTATAAAATGTACAGGTTACAAAAAATAAATAATGAAAAGGTAATTGCTTTAGAAAGAGAATATAATGCTACAAAAAATTTTCTTTCTAAAGAAGACAAGCAAAAATTAGAAACCAGAATTGCTACATACAATGACATTTTAAGAAGTTGGGCTTTTCAAATTCATAATTATGAATTTAAGAATCTCTAACATTTTTGTTTTCCAGGTATGAGTTTCCGAGGTCGCGGAACTTTCCCTTATAGGGGAAGAGGTGGCAGGGGACCAAATATTTTGGCCCAACATGGCAGACAAAAATTGGTGGCAGCCAATATTACAAATATCTCACAAAATGCATCATATCAGGAGTATCTCCAATGGAAGAATAATAAGGCTTCCCAAAACGAAGAAAGTACTAATAGTACTTCTCAAGCATCATATGCTAATATTGTGAATACGGAAGAAAAAGATCCCAATAAGGATTTCATAAAAAATGATAAAGAAAAAATGATTTTCCTAATCAGTAATACTGATCTAAAATGGGAAGATGATCCATGGAAAATCTTTGATAGATATCTATCTAATCAAGGATTTCCCTATGAGGTTTATAAATCTCGAAAATTTTATGAAAATATACTCATAAGTAATGAATGTGAAATTACTCACATGACAAGTGGAAATCCAGAAGTTTATAACTTCTCGAAAATTATCATTAAGCAATTAATTCCTATTGAAGAATGGGGAATATCTCCATCAAAAGAGAAATCTCTCTGCATAAATAATATTACTGTGAAATACAATTATTGGGATTATATCCAAGCCTTTGAAAAGGTTTTCTATTATAATAATGATAAAAAGAAACATACCTGGTTAATCAAGGTATGTAATAAAGTTTATAACTTTGAAATACCAAATTGGTTCCGAAAATGGTGGCGACTTTTTGGCCCAAAGGAAGAAATTCTTCCAGAAATATTAAAATCAGAATTCCAGAAATGGAAATATTCAAGTCCCATATTGGGAAAAGTATATGAAGAAAATAAATTCTGTCTTTGGGAATCCCCGCTACATTTTTTCATTGAATTTTCCATCCCATGGATTTTCAAATGGGATATTAAAGTGAGTTATACTCACAAAATTCCTTGCCTTAAAAGAATCTTTTTTACAAGATTCTGGGATAAAATGATAAAAATTGATCCCAGTACAAATAAAATGTTTGGAGTCGATACTTTGGATAATATCCAACAAAAGATAAAGACCTATATCCAAGCAAGGAAGAAAAATAAGGAAACAGCCACCAGAGATAATATCTCTAAAAAATTATTCAAAAATGTGGATGATTTATCCAAAGAAGAGATGATTGAATTATATCTTACCCAAATGAAGAAAGAACTGCTGGAAGACTTGGGTGAAGAAGAAGAAGAAGAAATGGCTTCTCTACAAAGTGATAATTCCTCAAAAGACAAATCTGTCAGTATGCAGGATGCTCAAGATCCATATGAGGATGATATTACAGACACTCAAATGGAAAAATGGATTCAAACGATGAAGAATTCTGCATCAAATTCCAGAGAAGAATCTTCCTCGAAATAAAGACAAAATTAGTAGTACTGTTTAAATAGTATTTTTACTATTTGGAATAGTAAATTACTATTCCTTTTCCGCGTTTTTGAACAGTAATTTACTGTTCACCAATAGTTTTTATACTTTTTACTGTTCATATGTCGGTTTGAAAGGTCTATATAAAGACCTCATTTGTAAATAAGGGAAGGAGGCGGGAGACAGTCCAGCCTTCTCTCTCTCTCTCTTGTAATCTCCTCTCTTGTAATATATTTCAGAGAAATAAAATCATTTCTGTACTGGTGTGTCTTCAAAACTTGTAAGTTTTTCTTTCTTTTCTTTATTTTGTTTATCTAAATTTTATATATTATAAGGATGAGCCTTATAGGCTAAATCCTTTGTGTTAAATTATATCTGAACCAGATAAAATTGTTGATTCTATGATCTCATATCATGATAAGTTTGGAATCAACACGTGAAGGTGTAATTCTTCGATCAACAAGTTAGAATGGAACTCCTGAATCAATAAGTTGGGTAGGATCCGAGAGGTTGGTTGATTCTCTGGCCTATAATAAATAATCAGAAATCTGTTTGGACCCATGTTTGCCCGCTTTTACCCATGTTGAGGTGTTTAGGGCTTTTGGGGTGCCTTTTGATTTTCTGATCATTTATTATAGTTGACGGATCTTCAACTTGTAATTTGCTCCTCATACGGATTTGTAATTTTTCCCAACAACACGATTTGGGAATACATCCTGACAACACGATCTGAACTACACCCTAACAATACGATCCGAGCCTCTCTTGGTATCAGAGCCATGGAATCAGTGATTTTAGCTGGGGATGATATAATTTAACACCTTGATACAAAAATGATTCGACAAAATAATTCTATAAAAAATAGTTTAAATATGGAGTATGATACACCTCAAAATCTTGAGTTATTAAACAAATGGACAATTCCAAAAATTGATCCTAAAGTAATTTATAAATTAGGAACTTTTGAAAAACTTGGTTTTAAACAAGTTGTTAAAACAACTGAAGAATCTATTTCTATTAATAATGAAGAAGTAATTATAAAATTACTTTCAGAAAAAGATATTTTACCTTATAAAAAAGAATATAAATTTTTACATATTGGTTTAGTGCAAATTGCTTTTAAACCTTTAACCTTAGAAGGACTACCGGAAAGCTTTATTGCAGCTTTAAGAGATGGTAGAAATTTAAATTGGAAAAAATCTTTAATGGGAATAATCCAATCTAGTCTGGCTCATGGTCCAGTCTATTTTGATGTTTATCCAAATTTACAATTATCTTTAACTGATATAAACATACTTGATGCTTTGACATTAAATGTTAAAATTCATGGTTATGATTATTCTTTAGGATCTAAAGTTATATGTATTTGTTACAGAATATATTATAAACCTTTATTTACTTTGAATCCTCATTGTAAAATAAAGGATAAGCCTGTTAATGAAACAATTTTGATTGAGACAAATTTCAATAGATCTAATATTATGACAAGAAGATCTATTAAATGGGAAGAAATTGTGTTTCCAGAAAATTGGATTATTGAAAAAGCTGTAAAACCACAGCCAACTATTTCTTCAAAATTATTGAATGTTTTTCAAACTTCTGAAGGAACTGTTAATATACAGTTTGATAATTTTATAAAAGAAAGATCTTTAAAATCTTCTTCTATGAGATCTTATATTTCTCCTATTGATTATACTGTGGAAACTCCTTCAAGAGCTTCTACCTCTCTAATAAAAGAGAATTTGAGAAATAATGATGATGTTATATCTGAAGAAGATAGAATAAATGAATTGCATATTGGCAAAGATAATATTGTTAAAAGTGTCAATAGTAGACACATGGAGACAATGTCTGAAATGAGTTTTCCTTGATTTATGGATTTTAAAGCTCAAAAAATTGATTTTAGCCCTGGTTCAGAAGCCAGAAAAATTATTAGTGAAGAATTCAGACTTCCTAAATGGGAACCATTTAGAACTTGGTTTTTTGAAAATTTCAATAAAAGGGAAAAACAAATTATACAAGAAAATTTTTATAACAAATGTGAAGAAACAAATACTTTGATTTTATTTGTTCCATGGTTCATGTCTACCTATGTACATCAATATATTTCTGTTTTAGAAAGAAATTATAGACTAATGAATGGACAAATCATTAATAATGGTTTTCCTCCTCAAGAACCCTTTCAAATAGAAAAAGATAATAATATATGTAATTTTCTTGCTTTTTCAAAATTATTTGAAAATGATGTTTTACAAGTAACTTGTAGTCATATAAATTTATTAATTAAACAAAATAATTATATGAATTTATTTATCAATGTTTTAGGAGAGCACATACTTTCACTTCATAATAAAGTTGATAATGTTATTTCTTTAATAAATAATAAAAAGGAAAAAATAATTTCAAAAATTGATTTTGAAAAAGAATTGATTGCTACTCCTAGTATACAACTTCCACCAGAGATAAAAGATTTTAAATTAGAATCTTTGACAGAGTTAGAAAAATTATTAGAAGAAAAATTTTCAAAATTATCCTTAAATACTTTAGAAAATGATTTTCAAAAAGATTTTGAAAATAGATCTGATTATAAACAGATTATTAATGACCAGATCAACAAAATTGAAAAATGGGCTGATAAGCCTAATCAACGATTTTATTATTATAGGAGACCAACTCCTATGGATGTTCTTAATGAAGAACAAGAATATATTTTGAATAATAGCTATAGTGGAAGAAATATTTATGAATGGAATATTGATGGTTATACTGAAAAACAGATTTATAATACTGTTCATAGAATCCTTATGTATTCTACAGTTTGTAAGAATAATGGTAATACCGATAAAAATATTGCAAAAATGATTATTGCAGGTTTTACTGGCCAACTTAAAGGTTGGTGGGATCATTATTGACCCAAGAAAATAGAGATTATATTCTCAACAATATAAAACAAGAGAATAATGTTTCTGTTGAAAATGCTGTTTATACTTTGATTATTAATATTATAGAACATTTTACTGGCAGATATTCTGATAATAGTGAACATATTCGTACACTATTACAAAATCTGAGGTGTAAAACACTTACAGATTTTAGATGGTATAAAGATACATTTTTAAGCAGAGTGATGGAACTCCCTGAGAGTAATAGCTCTCATTGGAAATCAAAATTTATTGATGGATTACCTTATTTATTTGCAGAAAGAGTAAGAAATAATTTAAGGGGAAATAATGTTCATGTTCCATATGATAGTTTTACTTATGGTAAATTAATTGGTACTTGTATTCAAGAAGGTTTAAATTTATGTAATGAGATAAAATTAAATAGACAAATAAAAAGACAAAATTTGTCTGAGAAAAAACAATTAGGTCAATTTTGTGAACAATTTGCTATGGATATGCCTAGTACTAGTAAAACTAGTAAGAATAAAAATAAATATGATAAAAATGATTTTCTTAAATATAGAAGAAGAAAAAAGGCTTCTAAAAGAAAAATAGAAAGACATGCTAATAGAAAGCAAGAAAGAGACGAGAGGAAAAAACAGAGAAATAAATTGATAATATGCCATAAATGCCAAAAGGTTGGGCATTATGCAAGAAATTGCTGGGTAAAAAAGAAGATTAATAATCTTCAAATTGATGATAATATCAAGGATATAATATCCAAGATATTGTTAAAATCAGATGATTCAGAATCAGAATCAGTTACAAAATCTGAATTAGATTCAGAAATGTCAGAAATATCTGATATTGAAAATCTCAAAGCATTGGAACAAGAATCAGTAATATCTGATTCAGAATTATCAGATACTAATAAATGTAAATGTCAGGATAATAAGCCTGATGAAACAGATGAAATTTATAGACTTTTATCTCAAATGAAAAATTTGGAGATAAATGTCTTAGACCATAATAATATTATGGATTTATTAAAATTAATAAAAGATCCTAATTTGAGATCTTCAATAATAGATCAAGTGGGTAATATCCCAAGTTCATCTAGTGATACTGGAAATAAACAAGAAAATAATAATTCTATATATGTTTCAGATGAACCTTATCTTATGAGCAAGGTTTATCAGATGCTTAAAGAAAAACAGAAGGATAAAACTCCTACTTCTTTAAGTGATTTAAGTATTGAAATTGATAATCTTAAAAAAGAAATTAAATTTCTTAAACAAAATAATAATGTTTTGGAAAAAAGAATTGATAAATTAGAAGGGAAAAATGAAATAATTATACCTGATAGTAATGATGAAAGCTTTCTTAATAATATTGAAATGTTTATTTCACAAAAATGGTATGTAAAGATTACTCTTTTAATTGATGATTTTTATTCAAAAGAATTTATTGCACTCATTGATAGTGGTGCAGATTTGAATGTTGTACAAGAAGGTCTAATTCCTACTAGATATTTTCAGAAAACAACACATTCTTTATCCCATGCTGGTGGGCAAAAACTTGATATTAGTTTTAAACTACCAAAAGCTTATGTTTGTATTGATAAAAAATGTATTTCTACAAGTTTTTTACTTGTGAAAAACATTTCTAACCAAGTTATACTTGGAACCCCCTTTATAAATATGATTTATCCTTTTACAAAAGTTGATAATAATGGTATTATTGGCACATATGAAAATGAGCCTATAGTACTAAAATTTATTACCAAACCTTTTGCAAAAATATTACATAATATTTATGATAATATCAAAGCAAAAGAAAATCAGTTAAATTTCTTAAAACAAGAAATTAATATCCTTTCCATAGAAGATAGTTTGAAAAATCCTAAATTACAGGATAAAATTAAATTACTTTATAATCAAATGAGTATTGATATTTGTAATGATCTTCCAAATGCTTTTTGGAATAGAAAGAAACATATTGTTTCACTTCCTTATGAGGATAGTTTTACAGAGGATAAAATTCCTACTAAAGCTAGACCTTGTCAGATGAATTCTGAATATTTAGAATTATGCAAAAATGAGATTAAATCTCTTTTAGAAAAAAATATCATTAAGTCATCTGAATCAGCTTGGTCTTGTACAGCTTTTTATGTTAATAAACATTCTGAACAAGAAAGAGGAGTACCTAGATTAGTTATAAATTATAAACCTCTTAATAAGGTTTTAAAATGGATTAGACATCCTATTCCAAACAAGAAGGATCTTCTTGACAGACTTTATAATGCTGTTATATTTTCAAAATTTGATTTAAAATCTGGATTTTGGCAGATTCAAATTAATCCTGCTGATAGATATAAAACTGCCTTTAATGTTCCTTTTGGACATTATGAGTGGAATGTTATGCCCTTTGGGTTGAAAAATGCTCCTTCTGAATTTCAGAAAATAATGAATGATATTTTTACTCCTTATAGTGAATTTATAATTGTATATATTGATGATATTTTAGTATTTTCAAAAAATATTGAGATACATTTCAAACATTTAAATATATTTAAAAATTTAGTAATTCAAAATGGATTAGTTATTTCTAAACCAAAAATGATACTTTTCCAAACAAAAATAAAGTTTTTAGGACATTTTATTGAAAAAGGTAATATTGTACCTATTAATAGAAGTATTGAATTTACTTCAAAATTTCCTGATGAAATTACTGATAAAACTCAGTTACAAAGATTTTTAGGGAGTCTAAATTATATTTCTCCTTACTACAAAAATCTTGCAGAAGATACTGCTATTTTATATGATAGATTAAAGAAAAATCCTATTTCATGGAATAATCAGCACACAGAAGCTGTTAGAAAAATAAAAAATAAGGTTAAATATTTACCTTGTTTATCATTAGCAAATCCTAATTGGGAAAAAATTATTGAAACAGATGCCTCTGATATTGGTTTTGGAGGAATTTTAAAACAAACTGATCCTATTGATAAAAAGGATTATTTGATAAGATTCTATTCTGGTAAATGGAATAATAGTCAAAAGAATTATGCTACTATAGCTAAGGAAATTTTAGCTATTGTTAAATGTGTTTTAAAATTTCAAGATGATTTATATAATCAAAAATTTATTATTAAAACTGATTGCAAAGCTGCTAAATTTATGTTTAATAAAGATTTTAAACATGATGTTTCTAAGCAAATGTTCGCTAGGTGGCAAGCTCATTTAGCACCTTTTGATTTTGAAATAATATATAAAAAAGGTGAAGATAATAATCTTCCTGATTTCCTAACTAGAGAATATTTAAATGAATTCTAAAGATCGCTATAAAATGTACAGGTTACAAAAAATAAATAATGAAAAGGTAATTGCTTTAGAAAGAGAATATAATGCTACAAAAAATTTTCTTTCTAAAGAAGACAAGCAAAAATTAGAAACCAGAATTGCTACATACAATGACATTTTAAGAAGTTGGGCTTTTCAAATTCATAATTATGAATTTAAGAATCTCTAACATTTTTGTTTTCCAGGTATGAGTTTCCGAGGTCGCGGAACTTTCCCTTATAGGGGAAGAGGTGGCAGGGGACCAAATATTTTGGCCCAACATGGCAGACAAAAATTGGTGGCAGCCAATATTACAAATATCTCACAAAATGCATCATATCAGGAGTATCTCCAATGGAAGAATAATAAGGCTTCCCAAAACGAAGAAAGTACTAATAGTACTTCTCAAGCATCATATGCTAATATTGTGAATACGGAAGAAAAAGATCCCAATAAGGATTTCATAAAAAATGATAAAGAAAAAATGATTTTCCTAATCAGTAATACTGATCTAAAATGGGAAGATGATCCATGGAAAATCTTTGATAGATATCTATCTAATCAAGGATTTCCCTATGAGGTTTATAAATCTCGAAAATTTTATGAAAATATACTCATAAGTAATGAATGTGAAATTACTCACATGACAAGTGGAAATCCAGAAGTTTATAACTTCTCGAAAATTATCATTAAGCAATTAATTCCTATTGAAGAATGGGGAATATCTCCATCAAAAGAGAAATCTCTCTGCATAAATAATATTACTGTGAAATACAATTATTGGGATTATATCCAAGCCTTTGAAAAGGTTTTCTATTATAATAATGATAAAAAGAAACATACCTGGTTAATCAAGGTATGTAATAAAGTTTATAACTTTGAAATACCAAATTGGTTCCGAAAATGGTGGCGACTTTTTGGCCCAAAGGAAGAAATTCTTCCAGAAATATTAAAATCAGAATTCCAGAAATGGAAATATTCAAGTCCCATATTGGGAAAAGTATATGAAGAAAATAAATTCTGTCTTTGGGAATCCCCGCTACATTTTTTCATTGAATTTTCCATCCCATGAATTTTCAAATGGGATATTAAAGTGAGTTATACTCACAAAATTCCTTGCCTTAAAAGAATCTTTTTTACAAGATTCTGGGATAAAATGATAAAAATTGATCCCAGTACAAATAAAATGTTTGGAGTCGATACTTTGGATAATATCCAACAAAAGATAAAGACCTATATCCAAGCAAGGAAGAAAAATAAGGAAACAGCCACCAGAGATAATATCTCTAAAAAATTATTCAAAAATGTGGATGATTTATCCAAAGAAGAGATGATTGAATTATATCTTACCCAAATGAAGAAAGAACTGCTGGAAGACTTGGGTGAAGAAGAAGAAGAAGAAATGGCTTCTCTACAAAGTGATAATTCCTCAAAAGACAAATCTGTCAGTATGCAGGATGCTCAAGATCCATATGAGGATGATATTACAGACACTCAAATGGAAAAATGGATTCAAACGATGAAGAATTCTGCATCAAATTCCAGAGAAGAATCTTCCTCGAAATAAAGACAAAATTAGTAGTACTGTTTAAATAGTATTTTTACTATTTGGAATAGTAAATTACTATTCCTTTTCCGCGTTTTTGAACAGTAATTTACTGTTCACCAATAGTTTTTATACTTTTTACTGTTCATATGTCGGTTTGAAAGGTCTATATAAAGACCTCATTTGTAAATAAGGGAGGCAGGCGTGAGACAGTCCAGCCTTCTCTCTCTCTCTCTTGTAATCTCCTCTCTTGTAATATATTTCAGAGAAATAAAATCATTTCTGTACTGGTGTGTCTTCAAAACTTGTAAGTTTTTCTTTCTTTTCTTTATTTTGTTTATCTAAATTTTATATATTATAAGGATGAGCCTTATAGGCTAAATCCTTTGTGTTAAATTATATCTGAACCAGATAAAATTGTTGATTCTATGATCTCATATCATGATAAGTTTGGAATCAACACGTGAAGGTGTAATTCTTCGATCAACAAGTTAGAATGGAACTCCTGAATCAATAAGTTGGGTAGGATCCGAGAGGTTGGTTGATTCTCTGGCCTATAATAAATAATCAGAAATCTGTTTGGACCCATGTTTGCCCGCTTTTACCCATGTTGAGGTGTTTAGGGCTTTTGGGGTGCCTTTTGATTTTCTGATCATTTATTATAGTTGACGGATCTTCAACTTGTAATTTGCTCCTCATACGGATTTGTAATTTTTCCCAACAACACGATTTGGGAATACATCTTGACAACACGATCTGAACTACACCCTAACAATACGATCCGAGCCTCTCTTGTAATCTCCTCTCTTGTAATATATTTCAGAGAAATAAAATCATTTCTGTACTGGTGTGTCTTCAAAACTTGTAAGTTTTTCTTTCTTTTCTTTATTTTGTTTATCTAAATTTTATATATTATAAGGATGAGCCTTATAGGCTAAATCCTTTGTGTTAAATTATATCTGAACCAGATAAAATTGTTGATTCTATGATCTCATATCATGATAAGTTTGGAATCAACACGTGAAGGTGTAATTCTTCGATCAACAAGTTAGAATGGAACTCCTGAATCAATAAGTTGGGTAGGATCCGAGAGGTTGGTTGATTCTCTGGCCTATAATAAATAATCAGAAATCTGTTTGGACCCATGTTTGCCCGCTTTTACCCATGTTGAGGTGTTTAGGGCTTTTGGGGTGCCTTTTGATTTTCTGATCATTTATTATAGTTGACGGATCTTCAACTTGTAATTTGCTCCTCATACGGATTTGTAATTTTTCCCAACAACACGATTTGGGAATACATCCTGACAACACGATCTGAACTACACCCTAACAATACGATCCGAGCCTCTTTTGGTTTCGTACACTATTACAAAATCTGAGGTGTAAAACACTTACAGATTTTAGATGGTATAAAGATACATTTTTAAGCAGAGTGATGGAACTCCCTGAGAGTAATAGCTCTCATTGGAAATCAAAATTTATTGATGGATTACCTTATTTATTTGCAGAAAGAGTAAGAAATAATTTAAGGGGAAATAATGTTCATGTTCCATATGATAGTTTTACTTATGGTAAATTAATTGGTACTTGTATTCAAGAAGGTTTAAATTTATGTAATGAGATAAAATTAAATAGACAAATAAAAAGACAAAATTTGTCTGAGAAAAAACAATTAGGTCAATTTTGTGAACAATTTGCTATGGATATGCCTAGTACTAGTAAAACTAGTAAGAATAAAAATAAATATGATAAAAATGATTTTCTTAAATATAGAAGAAGAAAAAAGGCTTCTAAAAGAAAAATAGAAAGACATGCTAATAGAAAGCAAGAAAGAGACGAGAGGAAAAAACAGAGAAATAAATTGATAATATGCCATAAATGCCAAAAGGTTGGGCATTATGCAAGAAATTGCTGGGTAAAAAAGAAGATTAATAATCTTCAAATTGATGATAATATCAAGGATATAATATCCAAGATATTGTTAAAATCAGATGATTCAGAATCAGAATCAGTTACAAAATCTGAATTAGATTCAGAAATGTCAGAAATATCTGATATTGAAAATCTCAAAGCATTGGAACAAGAATCAGTAATATCTGATTCAGAATTATCAGATACTAATAAATGTAAATGTCAGGATAATAAGCCTGATGAAACAGATGAAATTTATAGACTTTTATCTCAAATGAAAAATTTGGAGATAAATGTCTTAGACCATAATAATATTATGGATTTATTAAAATTAATAAAAGATCCTAATTTGAGATCTTCAATAATAGATCAAGTGGGTAATATCCCAAGTTCATCTAGTGATACTGGAAATAAACAAGAAAATAATAATTCTATATATGTTTCAGATGAACCTTATCTTATGAGCAAGGTTTATCAGATGCTTAAAGAAAAACAGAAGGATAAAACTCCTACTTCTTTAAGTGATTTAAGTATTGAAATTGATAATCTTAAAAAAGAAATTAAATTTCTTAAACAAAATAATAATGTTTTGGAAAAAAGAATTGATAAATTAGAAGGGAAAAATGAAATAATTATACCTGATAGTAATGATGAAAGCTTTCTTAATAATATTGAGATGTTTATTTCACAAAAATGGTATGTAAAGATTACTCTTTTAATTGATGATTTTTATTCAAAAGAATTTATTGCACTCATTGATAGTGGTGCAGATTTGAATGTTGTACAAGAAGGTCTAATTCCTACTAGATATTTTCAGAAAACAACACATTCTTTATCCCATGCTGGTGGGCAAAAACTTGATATTAGTTTTAAACTACCAAAAGCTTATGTTTGTATTGATAAAAAATGTATTTCTACAAGTTTTTTACTTGTGAAAAACATTTCTAACCAAGTTATACTTGGAACCCCCTTTATAAATATGATTTATCCTTTTACAAAAGTTGATAATAATGGTATTATTGGCACATATGAAAATGAGCCTATAGTACTAAAATTTATTACCAAACCTTTTGCAAAAATATTACATAATATTTATGATAATATCAAAGCAAAAGAAAATCAGTTAAATTTCTTAAAACAAGAAATTAATATCCTTTCCATAGAAGATAGTTTGAAAAATCCTAAATTACAGGATAAAATTAAATTACTTTATAATCAAATGAGTATTGATATTTGTAATGATCTTCCAAATGCTTTTTGGAATAGAAAGAAACATATTGTTTCACTTCCTTATGAGGATAGTTTTACAGAGGATAAAATTCCTACTAAAGCTAGACCTTGTCAGATGAATTCTGAATATTTAGAATTATGCAAAAATGAGATTAAATCTCTTTTAGAAAAAAATATATCATTAAGTCATCTGAATCAGCTTGGTCTTGTACAGCTTTTTATGTTAATAAACATTCTGAACAAGAAAGAGGAGTACCTAGATTAGTTATAAATTATAAACCTCTTAATAAGGTTTTAAAATGGATTAGACATCCTATTCCAAACAAGAAGGATCTTCTTGACAGACTTTATAATGCTGTTATATTTTCAAAATTTGATTTAAAATCTGGATTTTGGCAGATTCAAATTAATCCTGCTGATAGATATAAAACTGCCTTTAATGTTCCTTTTGGACATTATGAGTGGAATGTTATGCCCTTTGGGTTGAAAAATGCTCCTTCTGAATTTCAGAAAATAATGAATGATATTTTTACTCCTTATAGTGAATTTATAATTGTATATATTGATGATATTTTAGTATTTTCAAAAAATATTGAGATACATTTCAAACATTTAAATATATTTAAAAATTTAGTAATTCAAAATGGATTAGTTATTTCTAAACCAAAAATGATACTTTTCCAAACAAAAATAAAGTTTTTAGGACATTTTATTGAAAAAGGTAATATTGTACCTATTAATAGAAGTATTGAATTTACTTCAAAATTTCCTGATGAAATTACTGATAAAACTCAGTTACAAAGATTTTTAGGGAGTCTAAATTATATTTCTCCTTACTACAAAAATCTTGCAGAAGATACTGCTATTTTATATGATAGATTAAAGAAAAATCCTATTTCATGGAATAATCAGCACACAGAAGCTGTTAGAAAAATAAAAAATAAGGTTAAATATTTACCTTGTTTATCATTAGCAAATCCTAATTGGGAAAAAATTATTGAAACAGATGCCTCTGATATTGGTTTTGGAGGAATTTTAAAACAAACTGATCCTATTGATAAAAAGGATTATTTGATAAGATTCTATTCTGGTAAATGGAATAATAGTCAAAAGAATTATGCTACTATAGCTAAGGAAATTTTAGCTATTGTTAAATGTGTTTTAAAATTTCAAGATGATTTATATAATCAAAAATTTATTATTAAAACTGATTGCAAAGCTGCTAAATTTATGTTTAATAAAGATTTTAAACATGATGTTTCTAAGCAAATGTTCGCTAGGTGGCAAGCTCATTTAGCACCTTTTGATTTTGAAATAATATATAAAAAAGGTGAAGATAATAATCTTCCTGATTTCCTAACTAGAGAATATTTAAATGAATTCTAAAGATCGCTATAAAATGTACAGGTTACAAAAAATAAATAATGAAAAGGTAATTGCTTTAGAAAGAGAATATAATGCTACAAAAAATTTTCTTTCTAAAGAAGACAAGCAAAAATTAGAAACCAGAATTGCTACATACAATGACATTTTAAGAAGTTGGGCTTTTCAAATTCATAATTATGAATTTAAGAATCTCTAACATTTTTGTTTTCCAGGTATGAGTTTCCGAGGTCGCGGAACTTTCCCTTATAGGGGAAGAGGTGGCAGGGGACCAAATATTTTGGCCCAACATGGCAGACAAAAATTGGTGGCAGCCAATATTACAAATATCTCACAAAATGCATCATATCAGGAGTATCTCCAATGGAAGAATAATAAGGCTTCCCAAAACGAAGAAAGTACTAATAGTACTTCTCAAGCATCATATGCTAATATTGTGAATACGGAAGAAAAAGATCCCAATAAGGATTTCATAAAAAATGATAAAGAAAAAATGATTTTCCTAATCAGTAATACTGATCTAAAATGGGAAGATGATCCATGGAAAATCTTTGATAGATATCTATCTAATCAAGGATTTCCCTATGAGGTTTATAAATCTCGAAAATTTTATGAAAATATACTCATAAGTAATGAATGTGAAATTACTCACATGACAAGTGGAAATCCAGAAGTTTATAACTTCTCGAAAATTATCATTAAGCAATTAATTCCTATTGAAGAATGGGGAATATCTCCATCAAAAGAGAAATCTCTCTGCATAAATAATATTACTGTGAAATACAATTATTGGGATTATATCCAAGCCTTTGAAAAGGTTTTCTATTATAATAATGATAAAAAGAAACATACCTGGTTAATCAAGGTATGTAATAAAGTTTATAACTTTGAAATACCAAATTGGTTCCGAAAATGGTGGCGACTTTTTGGCCCAAAGGAAGAAATTCTTCCAGAAATATTAAAATCAGAATTCCAGAAATGGAAATATTCAAGTCCCATATTGGGAAAAGTATATGAAGAAAATAAATTCTGTCTTTGGGAATCCCCGCTACATTTTTTCATTGAATTTTCCATCCCATGGATTTTCAAATGGGATATTAAAGTGAGTTATACTCACAAAATTCCTTGCCTTAAAAGAATCTTTTTTACAAGATTCTGGGATAAAATGATAAAAATTGATCCCAGTACAAATAAAATGTTTGGAGTCGATACTTTGGATAATATCCAACAAAAGATAAAGACCTATATCCAAGCAAGGAAGAAAAATAAGGAAACAGCCACCAGAGATAATATCTCTAAAAAATTATTCAAAAATGTGGATGATTTATCCAAAGAAGAGATGATTGAATTATATCTTACCCAAATGAAGAAAGAACTGCTGGAAGACTTGGGTGAAGAAGAAGAAGAAGAAATGGCTTCTCTACAAAGTGATAATTCCTCAAAAGACAAATCTGTCAGTATGCAGGATGCTCAAGATCCATATGAGGATGATATTACAGACACTCAAATGGAAAAATGGATTCAAACGATGAAGAATTCTGCATCAAATTCCAGAGAAGAATCTTCCTCGAAATAAAGACAAAATTAGTAGTACTGTTTAAATAGTATTTTTACTATTTGGAATAGTAAATTACTATTCCTTTTCCGCGTTTTTGAACAGTAATTTACTGTTCACCAATAGTTTTTATACTTTTTACTGTTCATATGTCGGTTTGAAAGGTCTATATAAAGACCTCATTTGTAAATAAGGGAGGCAGGCGTGAGACAGTCCAGCCTTCTCTCTCTCTCTCTTGTAATCTCCTCTCTTGTAATATATTTCAGAGAAATAAAATCATTTCTGTACTGGTGTGTCTTCAAAACTTAGAAATAAAATCATTTCTGTACTGGTGTGTCTTCAAAACTTGTAAGTTTTTCTTTCTTTTCTTTATTTTGTTTATCTAAATTTTATATATTATAAGGATGAGCCTTATAGGCTAAATCCTTTGTGTTAAATTATATCTGAACCAGATAAAATTGTTGATTCTATGATCTCATATCATGATAAGTTTGGAATCAACACGTGAAGGTGTAATTCTTCGATCAACAAGTTAGAATGGAACTCCTGAATCAATAAGTTGGGTAGGATCCGAGAGGTTGGTTGATTCTCTGGCCTATAATAAATAATCAGAAATCTGTTTGGACCCATGTTTGCCCGCTTTTACCCATGTTGAGGTGTTTAGGGCTTTTGGGGTGCCTTTTGATTTTCTGATCATTTATTATAGTTGACGGATCTTCAACTTGTAATTTGCTCCTCATACGGATTTGTAATTTTTCCCAACAACACGATTTGGGAATACATCCTGACAACACGATCTGAACTACACCCTAACAATACGATCCGAGCCTCTTTTGGTATCAGAGCCATGGAATCAGTGATTTTAGCTGGGGATGATATAATTTAACACCTTGATACAAAAATGATTCGACAAAATAATTCTATAAAAAATAGTTTAAATATGGAGTATGATACACCTCAAAATCTTGAGTTATTAAACAAATGGACAATTCCAAAAATTGATCCTAAAGTAATTTATAAATTAGGAACTTTTGAAAAACTTGGTTTTAAACAAGTTGTTAAAACAACTGAAGAATCTATTTCTATTAATAATGAAGAAGTAATTATAAAATTACTTTCAGAAAAAGATATTTTACCTTATAAAAAAGAATATAAATTTTTACATATTGGTTTAGTGCAAATTGCTTTTAAACCTTTAACCTTAGAAGGACTACCGGAAAGCTTTATTGCAGCTTTAAGAGATGGTAGAAATTTAAATTGGAAAAAATCTTTAATGGGAATAATCCAATCTAGTCTGGCTCATGGTCCAGTCTATTTTGATGTTTATCCAAATTTACAATTATCTTTAACTGATATAAACATACTTGATGCTTTGACATTAAATGTTAAAATTCATGGTTATGATTATTCTTTAGGATCTGAAGTTATATGTATTTGTTACAGAATATATTATAAACCTTTATTTACTTTGAATCCTCATTGTAAAATAAAGGATAAGCCTGTTAATGAAACAATTTTGATTGAGACAAATTTCAATAGATCTAATATTATGACAAGAAGATCTATTAAATGGGAAGAAATTGTGTTTCCAGAAAATTGGATTATTGAAAAAGCTGTAAAACCACAGCCAACTATTTCTTCAAAATTATTGAATGTTTTTCAAACTTCTGAAGGAACTGTTAATATACAGTTTGATAATTTTATAAAAGAAAGATCTTTAAAATCTTCTTCTATGAGATCTTATATTTCTCCTATTGATTATACTGTGGAAACTCCTTCAAGAGCTTCTACCTCTCTAATAAAAGAGAATTTGAGAAATAATGATGATGTTATATCTGAAGAAGATAGAATAAATGAATTGCATATTGGCAAAGATAATATTGTTAAAAGTGTCAATAGTAGACACATGGAGACAATGTCTGAAATGAGTTTTCCTTGATTTATGGATTTTAAAGCTCAAAAAATTGATTTTAGCCCTGGTTCAGAAGCCAGAAAAATTATTAGTGAAGAATTCAGACTTCCTAAATGGGAACCATTTAGAACTTGGTTTTTTGAAAATTTCAATAAAAGGGAAAAACAAATTATACAAGAAAATTTTTATAACAAATGTGAAGAAACAAATACTTTGATTTTATTTGTTCCATGGTTCATGTCTACCTATGTACATCAATATATTTCTGTTTTAGAAAGAAATTATAGACTAATGAATGGACAAATCATTAATAATGGTTTTCCTCCTCAAGAACCCTTTCAAATAGAAAAAGATAATAATATATGTAATTTTCTTGCTTTTTCAAAATTATTTGAAAATGATGTTTTACAAGTAACTTGTAGTCATATAAATTTATTAATTAAACAAAATAATTATATGAATTTATTTATCAATGTTTTAGGAGAGCACATACTTTCACTTCATAATAAAGTTGATAATGTTATTTCTTTAATAAATAATAAAAAGGAAAAAATAATTTCAAAAATTGATTTTGAAAAAGAATTGATTGCTACTCCTAGTATACAACTTCCACCAGAGATAAAAGATTTTAAATTAGAATCTTTGACAGAGTTAGAAAAATTATTAGAAGAAAAATTTTCAAAATTATCCTTAAATACTTTAGAAAATGATTTTCAAAAAGATTTTGAAAATAGATCTGATTATAAACAGATTATTAATGACCAGATCAACAAAATTGAAAAATGGGCTGATAAGCCTAATCAATAATAATAGTAGTACTAATGCTAGTAATAATCATAAAGTTTATAAAATAATATCAAGAGTAGTATTAATAATAATAATCGTAAAGATAGCAATAATAATAATAATAATAATAACAATAATAATAATAATAATAATAATAATAATAATATAAACGTAGTAAAATAGCGAAAAACGAATATACATATGTATAAATATCAGTAACGATACAAATAATAATACCAGTAGTACAAATTCTAGTAATAATCATAAAAATAATAATACTAATAATAATAATAGTAATAGTAATAGTAATAGTAAAATTACTTCAAACAAATATATATATATATATATATATATATATATATATATAAATGTCAGTAAGTTTAAAAATAATAAGACTACTAGTACTAATAATAACACTGTTAACAATAATAATAAAATAACAGTCATATTAACAATTATAATCATGGCAATAATAATAAAATTAACCCTAAACCCCATAAACATAAATACTACAAAAGCCAACTACTAGGTATAGTTGAGACAGTCACATTATGAATTACAATAACAAATATAAGAGGCAGAGTAAAATATCTTCTTTTTTCAGGATACATACATAACAATTTTTTTTTTTTCAAGTCTTTACAGTTTAAATTCATAGAGAAGAAAATAAACTAAAATTACATATACAATTTTGATACCTTAATGAAGATGCGATGTAGATGTATTTATAAGCTTTGTTATAGTCCAAACGAGAACCAACAATGTGTCCACTAATTTTTAGTCGAACGAGCTTCAAAAACCTTCAAAATAATTAGAAGATAAGTACATAAAATATATCACTGGTATAACATACGAAAATTATAAACTTAATTATGAAAAATGTGTAAGTATAAACAAATTATAAACTTAGCAAAAACCTCTTTAATTTTCGGCAAGCCGCCTACACCACAAATGTAATGCTCTAATACCTTCTTGTATAATAAAATGAGGAAGAAAGTAAAAGAAAATATTACAAGAGATTGAAGAGGGAGAGAAATGCAAACTGTAGGAGTGAGATGAAGAAGATGATTGCCGGATGATACATATATATAACACATCCGGTCAAACTTTTCTTTCAAAAAATTCAACCGGAAGTGACAACTCTATGCTGTCTGCAACACTCCACCGCTCCACCACCCCAACCACTGCACCCCTGCACCCCTACCCACTGCCACCTACACCCTGCTCCAAACCCCATTGGACGGCAGCTAGACGGGAGGAAAACGACAACAGATATCGCCCCTGCGAGGGGCGACTTTAGGTAGAATGCTGTGCATACGGTATATACGATACACATACCGTATAACGCCCTTGCCAGGGGCGTTTTCACACCCAAAATAAAAAAAAAAAAAAATTCACCAGATACCATAAGTCGTCTCTCGCAGAGGCGTTTTCCAATAAAAAAAAAAAAAATTAATTCAGAAGTCGCCTCTGGCAGAGGCGACTTCAAATAGTGTCCTGTCAGAAAATATGAACTCGTCTGTGGTACAAGCGAGTTCAATTACTTCAGTAAAACACCACAAAAACACTTATTTTTTTAATTGGAGGATGAATAGTACAGTAGTTTATTAAATTTGCCGTTTAATTTGTAGTATTAACTATTAACGCCCGCACGGACGAGAATTAATTGATGGATCTCTTATGGGCAAACCTAAGCCCATATTCAACTATTGGGCTGCTATCCGCCAACAGCGCAACACCGGCCGCCGCATTTTAAAGATAAGGTCAAAATATACGACGTCGTTAACCAATCGGATATCCAGGGTATAATGGGAAATACAACGAAAGGGATTGTGTTAGGCTCTCTCAATCAATCAAAACCCCTAAAAAAGGAATTCTCTGTTCTCCTTTGGACTCCCCCTCTCTTTCACTCCCTCTCTCTACACTTCTCCTCAACTCCGCGGCGTAGATCCGGGGAGTTTTGGAAAAACTCAAGGATACTCTAAAATCACTCGCTCTATTTTCCTCTTCTCTCAGATCTTTTCGGAATCGATTTTTAACAGCTATCAGGTAATTTAATCGAGCAGCTCTAGAGCTTTTTTGTCCGCTTCTGCTTTAGTTAGCTCAACAGACGGTGGCTAAGTTTGTGATGAGTTTGCTTGATTTGTTTGTATTACTTTAAGTGTAGATTTGACTCGTTTCTCGCTTAAAGTTTGTTTAGGATCTGCTTTTTTTGTTCTGTTGTGTGTGTTCTATCTGAATGATTATCTTTTGTTTGTTTGTTTTGGTTTTTTGCCCTATAAATTGTATATTTTCTGTAGATGGGACGAGTACCTTTTTTCCCTTTGTGACTGATAAACTGTTATATAAGCTTTAGGTCTTGGAATTGATTACCTGATAAGCTCAACTTATATTGCATCAAATGCATTAGCTCTTACAGACAGACATGCTAATTTGGCTTGGGCTTTATGTTTTGCTAAATTCCTCCGTAAATTAGTAGCAATCATCAACTACAGTTTTCGTTCATTTCCTTGCCGCTGTACCTATCATGATTAAATGCATTTAAGTACAGGTCTTTATTTTCCCTTATGAGACTAGGAATGAGACCGTCATATTCAGCAATGATTCGCGTTTCTCAGATTTAATATGAGCGCTTGCTATTCTGAGGTTTGGACCTGCTACATCCAAAAATAATAATAAAAAAATTTAACTTCCAACTCCAGTGGAACAATTGTTTTGCTGAAGGAGACTGATATCTATTGATATTTTACTGCGATATTGGTTTGGTGCCACTTGATATAATGGAACCATTCTTTGGAAGGGCCAGTTGTGTCATCACTTCATTAGTTGATATCATCTTTAATAATCAGGTTTATCTTGTTTTACTTGTATGATGTGCTGTAGCTACATTTCTGAGTCCTGCCAGTGTAATATTGTTGTCATTTGATAAGTTTTCTGTACTTTCCTCTCCTCTACTGGCGTCGCCACTCTGGTGGTGCAATCTTGTGACCTGTGTATGTTTGTTTCTTTTTTTTTTTTTTGCAGTCATGGCTGGAGCGGCACCTGAGGGTTCTCAATTCGATGCTCGTCAGTTCGATACTAAAATGAGCGAGTTGTAAGTTCTCTTCTTCCTTTGTGATTTTCTGTATTCTGAATACTAGGCTGATGAGAAGTTCTACTTAGACAAGTTTCACTCCACCTAATTTTTTGAATATCTTAATATGTGGAAACAGACTTGGAGGTGATGGCGAGGAGTTCTTCACAAGTTATGATGAGGTTTACGACAGTTTTGATGCCATGGGCTTGCAGGAAAATTTGCTTAGGGGCATCTATGCGTACGGTACATAAAACAATTGAATTAAACTGAATGTACTATATTTCTTCTCATTTGTGTGTTATACCAATCATTTAGTGGCCTCATTACCTGTTCTAGTCCTCCATTGTTCTTCGCCATCTGATTGGATAGCATATGTATTTGTATTTGTCAAAGCCACATTTATCTTTCTTGATTATGGTGCCTACTATTGTGAATATGTGTCCTCGACTCCCCCCAGCATCATAGCTTGTAGGAAGTTGATATTTTTTTATTCACATTTGTGCTTCTGATCAGTTTCAGTTTCATTTTCCGACTGTCTGAAATGTGGTGTTATGTGTCCTTTCTTTTGTGTCTTGTCATAGGAAAATGAACTATCTGCAATTTGTTTTTGTTTTAAGGTTTTGAGAAGCCCTCTGCAATTCAACAAAGAGGGATTGTTCCCTTCTGCAAGGGCCTTGATGTGATTCAACAAGCTCAGTCTGGGACTGGGAAAACTGCAACTTTCTGCTCTGGAATTCTGCAGCAGCTAGACTATAATATAGTTGAATGCCAGGCTTTAGTTCTGGCACCAACACGTGAACTTGCACAGCAAATTGAGAAGGTCATGCGAGCTCTGGGTGATTATCTTGGTGTCAAGGTCCATGCTTGCGTTGGTGGTACCAGCGTTCGTGAAGATCAGCGTATTCTTTCAAGTGGGGTCCATGTTGTGGTTGGTACTCCTGGTCGTGTATTTGATATGTTGAGAAGGCAGTCTCTACGCCCTGATTACATCAAGATGTTTGTGTTGGATGAAGCAGATGAGATGCTCTCGAGAGGGTTCAAGGATCAGGTCTACCTCTAGTTTCTCTTTTTTCTCTTGCACTTTAACTTAGGATGACTGACCAGACTATGCAATTAAGTTTAAGCAGTTGTAGTAATGCAGCATAAAGAAGACGTATTCGTCGTCATTTATATGCTCTCTTTCAGTTTAATGTGGTTTGAACTCGTGCTCCATATGTTCTTTTTTGTTCCTCTCAGAAATTGATCCCTTATTCACCTAAACTGCTATCTGTGGATTTTCATGCAAGCTTTCACCATTCCTCCTTCTCGTGTTGTGTTTGTTACTTTCAGCTCCTTTCAACTTCAGTATTTTGCATCTAATACGGTAATATCTGATCTATGTTCTTTCAGATATATGATATCTTCCAGTTGCTGCCACCCAAGATTCAAGTTGGTGTATTCTCTGCCACCATGCCACCAGAGGCCCTTGAAATCACGAGGAAATTCATGAATAAGCCCGTTCGTATTCTTGTAAAACGAGATGAGCTAACCCTCGAGGGTATCAAGCAGTTTTACGTTAATGTTGAAAAGGAGGATTGGAAGCTTGAAACCCTATGCGATCTTTACGAGACCTTGGCCATCACTCAGAGTGTCATCTTTGTCAATACCAGGCGTAAGGTTGACTGGCTCACTGATAAAATGCGTAGCCGTGATCATACGGTCTCTGCTACCCATGGTGACATGGACCAGAACACAAGAGATATCATCATGCGAGAATTCAGATCCGGTTCATCTCGAGTCCTCATCACCACTGACCTGTTGGCCCGTGGTATTGATGTTCAGCAAGTCTCTCTTGTTATCAACTATGACTTGCCAACTCAGCCCGAGAACTACCTCCACCGTATCGGACGAAGTGGGCGGTTTGGTAGGAAGGGTGTTGCCATTAACTTTGTCACAAAAGATGATGAGCGCATGCTGTTCGACATACAAAAGTTCTATAACGTGGTAGTCGAGGAGCTGCCAGCTAATGTTGCGGATCTCCTGTAAGAATGCAGTTTTGAATCCCGGAGGTTTTAATGTTCGTTATTTAAAGGTAATCTAAAAAATCTTGTTTCATAGACTAGTTTATTATGTAATGGACACTCATCGGGAGATATAATTGTTGTCATTGACTTTGCATCTCCTGGTTCGTTTGCAGTTCCAAACTCATGTTGCAAATCTTTTGGGCTTGTCTTTTGTATAATTTATTATTCCGTCGAAATTACTGCAGTTTGTATGAGTTGGGCTTTCTTGGTCTTTTAGTCTGCTTATCAATTATTCGCCGTACTTCAGTATGTGATTTTTGGTTGGTCTTGGAATTGATTTTGGGTCATGTTATGTGTTATGCATTGTTCTAAAAGTCCCTGTATGCTCCGACTAATTCCTGCTTAGATGTTAGACTGCCTTTGGTCATCTGTCTCTTTTCCAACTTCCACCACTCGGTTCCGCCTATATTCCGTTTAATTCCACCCAAGCTCCGAGTATGCCCTAGACTCTAGTTTGCTGTCTGACTGTTGCTTAGCATAGAACATTAATTTATGTATACGGGTATATACATTGGTGGTGTTATTTTATGAGATTAAAATAGTAGTAATGTTTTAAAAGTCGCTAGACGCTAGTTGGGTGACATGTTAGGATATAGTGCCTACTCGGGGCTTACGTGGGTATAAGTGTGGTATAGAAGGTGCTAGTCGGGTGACATATTAGGATCTAGTGTCTAGTTTGAGCATCGACAGGGTATAGAATGGAGAAGTGGGAAGGAATCGAAGAAAAAATGTAAGATGATAATTTAGCCCTTAGGAAGGGCATAGTTGCAGGGACTTTTTGGATACTTTGAAATATAAACGGGTTCCATTGTATTAAAATGGACTTAGTTTATTGTACGATAAAAAATGTCGGTCAGCCAATAAATTATTGGGGCGGACCTCCTACCAGTTACAGCCTGTTTTATTCTTTGTTTGGTTTAGAAAAAAATAGCTTTTTTTTTCCTGGATGGTTCCCAAAATTTGATGTTCCTGGTTGTTTTTGCAACTGGCCATCATGGATGGTGGCAGTCGCCCCCGCACTTCTCCGCATGTAATTTCGTTTAATAATTTTAATTCGTACCTTTATATAAGAATTCGTCCTCCGTCTCTCTTAATTATAGTTAAAAGAATTACGTCCCAGTAGAACATAATCCAGATACTTTCCGGCCGACCTATGATTTTTCTAAGAGTCCCTTTTGCATGGCTGAAATTGTTACGAGTACTCTTCATCCTTTTGGTGGGTGCCAGATTTTTGGGCAAGAACGTGATTTCGGATTGTTACCACTAAAAGATTGAGCTGTTTGGTCCCATTGTTTTGGATTTTCCATTGCAGCTTGTCTGATTCTTATTATTTTTTTTTTTTTTAACAATATTAGTATTTTCAAATTAAAAATAAAGTAACATCCCTCACTCCTCAGGTCCTCAAATACAGTTGAGGGTCTAAATTTTGCACATTATTTCATTGTCAATATGTTTAACTTTGTTTTCAAGACTTGTTCAAATATCATTGATGACAACAATTATTCAAGTGAAGCCGGGGATCATTTTGTCAACAAGGCTCATAATTATTTTTGTAGCCATTCCCTTTTCCAATTCTAGTTCACATAATTGCCTAAACCCAAAAGTGCCTTTTAGCAACAATAGGCCCCCATGAATTAGAGTAAATTATCACAAGAATGATAATATTCTTGGCATGTTATCATGATTATTTACACTACTGCTTAATCCCATAATTTCATGCTCTGAACTAATTATACATACACGAATATATTATCTGAACGAGTTTTGGTTAGAAGGGCTCCTCTGTTTGAGAATTTTAATTTTGATATCGGAATATGCCCTTGACTGAAAATGTGTGTGGATGGATATGCATGTATATTTTAATTTTGTTGCGACACAAATTCTTGCCAAATAATTGACAGCTCTTGACTGGTCTAATCTTGGCTTATTTAATAAGCTAACGCCATCAACAATTCAATTCTACACTCAACAATTCAGAATCGATGTCAAAACATCTGCCCTAAAAATATCGAAATGTTGAAATATCACTTATTATATCAAAATTTATTTTCAGTATATCTGATTTTTTTACGGAATGAAAAATTTCGGTACTGAAATAATATAAGAACTTGAAAATTACCGAAAATTTTATCGTGCCGAATTTTTTGTACACAATGATATGAATTTTTCATATACAAATATTTTATACAATAATAATATCGATAATTCGGTACAATATACCATACGGAATTACCTTAATATATTTAGCCCACCAAAATTAAAATGTGAAGTATCATTAAATATACTAATTTTGACCCCACGGGCTAATGTCCGTAAATTTTTTAATACTCTCTCCGTTTCAAAATAAATGTCTTTTATTTCTTTAAAGAAAAAATAAGAATAGATATGAAAGGTATTTTCATATAGAGTTCATTTTATTGGATATATTTTGTGGAATAAGAAAATAATCAATAATTAAGTGAGTATAAGGAAATAATCAATAAATTAAGTAGGTTGTTTATGATAAAATTGAAAGAATTACGGGTGTTTTATGCTAAACACTTATTTTGAAAATTTTCATGTTGCCTGAAATGGGTCTTGGCATCCCATTATTCAACCGGGTGGATTTTCAGCCCGACCCGAATCGACATAGAATATACAATCTCCCTCTTGGCAGAGTGGCAGTTCATCTTAGGCCCCCCACCCTGTCAATTCCCCCCATTTCTTACCTGTCAAAACCAACCCAAAAACACTTCTTTTTTCCCTCTCCACCCATTGCCAAACACCTCATAACCTCACGCCAAGACTCAATTTTTTTCTCACCCCACCAAAAGAAACTTGAAGAATCCATGGCGGATTTCAGATCAAAGTCTTACAATGATGGAAAGATGCAAATAGAGCCTTACTATGGGCCCCCTTCCACAGCTAGGCCTAACGATCATTTCAGATCACACAGTGTTTCATACACTTCTTCCTCGGCATATTATTACACCGCCCCACCGCCGCCGCTGCAGCTGGAGGCGCCGCCGCCGCCCCAGAAGCTGAAGAAAATGGGATCAACTTCAAAATCATGGAGTATGAATGATCCTGAGTTTCAGAGGAAGAGAAGAGTGGCTAGCTATAAAGTCTACTCTGTTGAAGGCAAAGTCAAAGGGTCTTTTAGGAAGAGTTTTAGGTGGCTTAAAGATAGATACACTCAGGTGCTTTATGGATGGTGGTGATTTTAATTCACAGCAATATTTATATTTATCTTATTTCTTTTTCTTTTTCAGCTCAAGAGTTAATCAAGGTTGAGGGTCTTTCTTCTTCTTGTTGTTGTTGATGATGATACAGGGGAGGTTATTTTGTAAAATCCGTTCTAGTTACTTCCTCTTTTTCTTATATATGTATGTACGTCTGGTTGTTATATTTGCTAGGTGCTAGTCGGACACTAAATTGAAGACTAGTACCTAGTTGGATTAAGTAGAGTCTAGGCACAGCTAGGTGGAGAAGGGTCGGAAAAAAAGGAGCCTGCTAACGATTGCTAAGCGTCTGGACAATGTCAAATCAGAGTAAGATGAAGATTTTTGCAATAGAGATTTAAACTATGCTATTTGCTGGAGTTCTGTACTTAATGAACATGTCCTGAAGAAGAGTTTTAATGGTAATCAATCTTGATTTGTCTGCTGTAATCTAAATCTGCACCTTGCTTAGGTGCTAGTCTGTCCTTAATTGCTTTCATTTTTTTCCGACTCCGTCCTGACTGATCTTGCTTAGGGGCAACTAGGCGTTTAGCGCAGTCTATTGTTCGCATAGCACCTTTTGCTATACCAGCGTAATATTTTTAGTTGTGTTTTAAGGAAATTATGATGTAGGAACTATCAATTTGTTTGCAAACAAAATACCAAGTTTAGAATTTTTTGGGCAAATCTCAACTTTTTATACAATTATACATTATGCATTTCATGTTTGTTGTATTGGGTAGGACTAGGATGAATGCACATATGTTTGGTTGAATCTGGATTTTTTTGGCTGTAATTATTATTATTTTTTTGCTTTTGTTTTTTCTATCGGATCATCTGAATTTGGTTGCATGAATATAAGGATTGTGGTCGACCACAATTTGTCAAATAGGTAAAAACATGTTCAATTGGAAATGGCGAATGTCTATTAACAAGTTTTACTTTGGAGACGTTGGATATAATTGGTAACGACTTTTTAGTGGTTCACAAGTGATGTTGGTCGAATATTTCTTTAATACTCAACCAACTACAATCGAAGGATGTCCGATTTAGAGTTCACGCATGAGATATGAAATTATATAAAACTTGATTTTTTTTTTTTCAAACCTCAACCTGTATGTTGCATGAACTCAAGAAATTTACAATGTTATGTAGGCTATTTCAAACAAAAAAAAAAAAAAAAAAAAAAAAAAAAAACATAGGTGCAATCTAAATAGCAATTAAGGTAGACAAGGGACAAAAGCTAAGAAAATCTAAAGTTTAGCAAGCGTAAGACATCTAAATGAAGGAAGCTTTTAAACTTTTACAATGTTCTAAACTAACAAATTCCACTTCGGTGCTTGATCCTCAAATTTGCAAGGTGCTCAGCTGCACGATTTCCTTCCTTGTGAATGTGCAAAAACTCTCAACTTAGTATTACTTGTGAACTTCGCAATTTATGCATATAAAAATTGATGCTACCATGACCCTGCAATTTTACTTTTAAGCAACCACAAAATAGATAATGCATCCATTTCAGCCCAATCCTCGAAAATCCCATTTTCAGGCACATTTTCAAGCCTTCAATGATTGCAAAGAGTTCGGCAGAGATGGTATTAGAGGTTTTCAAGAATTTCCAGAAGCCAGCCACAAAATTCGAGTTTCGTATCAGCCCACCAGCCGTAGCTAGACATGGGTTTCCTTTAGACACCCCACCACTAGTAACTTTATAAAAAACCATCATTTGGGGGATAACCATCAGGCCAAAAAAGGTGGTTTCTTAACCAACAATTGAATTTGCCACGTTGCGGCCAAAAACCAACTTCTTCTCCAAAATCCAACGGGTAGTAGATTGATCATAGATGCTAGTCTAAGTTTATCTACTTCCATACATTGAATCTAGGAGGCTGGTAGCTTTTCGTTCAGAAGCTTAGCACATTCCAAAAGCATACCAAATATGCCAAAAGATAAGGATGGGGAGAGTTATTCGGATATGCTCATAAGTTCTTTTCTGGCCAAACCAAAGAGTGATCATCCGAAAAATTGGACAGTTACAAGGGATCGATCTGGAAAGAAGAAGCAAAGTACTTCCAGACGCTTAAGGAGTAGGTGAAGTTTATAAATGTGTGACTGATCTCGTCACAAGCTTTACAACAAAAGTCACATCTAGGCACGACCTCAAAAATCCTTTTTCCTGAGATTATCATAAAGGGAAACAAAATTTCTAATTAATCTCCAAACAAATATAGACTGATTATTTAAAACGGAATTGGGTCGCATGATTGATTGCCAAGCCATCAAGGGCTTGGACAATCTTAGGACATTCCAAGCCGAAGAGAAAAGTGAAGAGGCCATTAGAAGACAAGTTAATCATCAACCTCATAATTCATAGTAATAAGACAGATATCATCAATAGCAGAATCAGACAGTAAACCACCAATGTTCCAACAATTATTAGCCTAATATGTACTAACAATATCTTAAAACTGACAGAGCGATAGAGAGCGGAGGCATAGCACCAATCATCAAACTAAAAAGATAAGTCACCTTTACCAACTTTCCAAAAAATATTGTAGTCATCAAAAGGTTGAGTTTTTAACAATCTTCTCCAGAAATGAGGTTGGTGTCTATCCACATCAGCATCGTGGATGTGAGTCTTTTTCAAGTAATTTTTGTCTCAAGAATTTGCACCAAAGGACATTTGAGGTTCTAAATTTCCACCTTGCATGAACAACAAAAGCCCTATTGATATTAGTTAAACTCCACATCTCTAAGCCCGCATCCCGGGGTAACATAACTTCTCCCAAGAAGACCAATGTATTTCCCTACGGTATGTTTTAGATCCCAAAGAAAATTATCAAAGAGTTTAAGAAATCTCGAAACAACAGACTTAGTGGGACAAATGACTCTCAAGGTGTAAATAGGAATGAAAGCCAACACACTTTTAATCAATTCCAATTTGCCTCCCATGCTAAGGAAAATGTTATCTCATCCAGTTAATCTACCCTACATTTTCTCAAATAATTCCTGGAAAACACATTTTTAACCCTTCCTTAAATAAAAAAAAAAAAAAAAAAAGAATACCCAAGTATTCAAAGGAAAAGGTTTCCTCAATGAAATTAGATAAGTCCAATATCCTTCTCTTCCTATATCCAGAATTTTTCTTACTGAAGATAACAAAGCTTTTTAAATAGTTAATTTTCTGGCTCGAGGCAGTTTCAAATAAGGTTAGAAAATGAGCAGTTGTTTAAACGCATTCAAGTTGGTAGAGCAAAACATAACGGTATCATCAACAAAGGAAATAAGATGGAATGAGCATGCATTTTTTACGAAATCTGAGTTCAGGTTAAATATCGAACAATTCCAGAAAATCATTAGAAGATACATAAGATGAAATAACAAATAAACCGAGAGAAGGGGGATCCAAGCCCTATACTAGATTTAAAAAATCCAGACAGAGAGCCATTTATCAACATGGAAACCATGAGTTACTAACACTCTGAGACACATATTCAACAAACAGCCCAGGGAAACCTAACAGTCTAATAATCCTATAGAAGGTTCCCAATTCAATCCTACCATAAGCTTTCTGCAAGTCTATTTTTAGAATCATTTTCCCATTTTACACTTCACATTCAAATCCTCAATCATCTTCTGGGCTTATGGTACACATGTTTATGCATGCATAATATGGCAACTTAAGTGTCTTGTTAATAGCATTTGCATGCATAAGTGGTCATTATTTGTTCATATTCATATTATTGGACCATTTGATATGTTGGATTTGTTTGAGAGTTATTTAGGTGGTTTTAAGCCATAAAGTCGGCATTTGACTTTAGTTGGACGAAGAAACAAGAGGGCCAAAACGGAAGAAAACAAAGCTAAGGATGAAGAACCGAGGTGGACCCGCGGAAATCGGTCGCGGTCGCGACAAAAGTGTGTTAGAAAGTGATATTTTTACCTGGAGAATGAACGCGGCCGCGACAAAAGATGCAGCCACGACATTCCCTTTGCGGTCGTGAAACTTAAGTCTGTTTTGAAGTCTTGGGCGGGAAGGATTCCTATTTTAGGCCCAATCCAACCCCAATTCGGTCCCATCTATAAATAAGAGGTCTTAAGTCCGAAAAAGGGACTTGGGAACTTGGATTTTGGAGGATTCTGGAGGAGAAGAGAGATCAAGATTCGACATTCTTGGTTTCGTATTTCTAGTTTGTTTTAGTTTTATACTTTTCATTAGAATTATGTTTTTAGTCGTTGCTATGAGCGGCTAGTCGTTAATTTCAGTCTTTATTCGATGTTGAACCCTAGTTTGATTATTTTGTAATTCTTACGGTAATTGTTCAAAGGTTTATGTTTTGAAATGTTTTATGCTATTCGCTTTCTATTAAATTTTTATGTGAATTGTTATTCAGATTGATCACCTAAGTAGTTAATCACATAATTATCACTAGGTCATTGTCGTAATATGTAATCATTACGAATTGATGTCCACTAGTAGCAAATAATGAATTAATCACTAGGATAGAATAATTCACGGTCACTTGTACCGAGCTTGTGAGTCCAACACCGTGTTTATCCTGTTACCTTTGTACTCTATGTGTTTGGTTAATGAGGTCTAGATAGCTTATTCTAAGGTCGCTCAATCGAATAGACTAATCAAATAGCTTGTTTTGGTTAGTTAAACTTAAGGGGTAACAAGGTTAGCAGAGCTTGTTGTTAATCTTTGGTATAGAAGTTTCAGAACTTAGCTGGCGAACAATTGCATTAATTACTAGGATATTTCGAACTAGGGGGATAATAGATTAAGTGCTGAGATTTTTATCTTAGTTGAAGTTTGAATTATTTTTTGGTTGCTACTTGTTTATTTCTTGTGTTTAGTTTAATTAGTTAATTAAATCAAATCAAACCCCCATTTCATATTTTTTTATATATATATATATATATATATATATATATATATATATATTTACTATTATTATTAGGTTGCTACATAAAACACTTTAAATCTTCCTACTCTCTGTGGGTTCGACCCTGACTTACCACTTTTACAAATTAGAAGAGGAAATCTAGGATTGTTAATTTTACTGCACCTCGACAGTTGGCTTAGATGATGTTGTCAGTTATGTCACGAGTTGGAATAAATCAACTTTGAACTGGTGGAATCAATATAGGAGGGAGTTTTGATAACCTATTATTAATCATTTTAATGAAAATCTTATTGATGACATTACAAAGATTAATTGGTCTAAAGCCTGCCCAAACAAGGGGGCGATCATTTTTAGGGATAAGAGAAATTAAAGTACAAGTAAAAATCCTAGACATTAGAGTGTCCAAGAAGAACTCTGTTGATGCTTCAAGGAGATCCACTTTTATAATCTCCCAACAATGGTGAAAAATAAGGCACAGAAGCCATCATACCCAGCCATGCTATCTTTATCAATAATATGAACCACCTCAAAGACCTCCCTCTTATCAAGAGTCCTAATCAGCTAATGAGTCTCGTATTGGCTAATGAGTGGTTTAATAGTACTAAATAAAGGACTGTCAACATCACACCCCTCAGGGGTGAACATCTTTTCAAAAAAGTCACAAGAGAAGAAGCAATCAAATAAGGTTCACTAACTGGTAAGTCATTAACAAAGATTTCAGAAATTCAGTTTTTAAACCTTTTCTTTTTCATTAAAGCATGTAAATAAATTGTGTTACTTTCCCCTTCCTTCAGCCACTTACGAACTGCTTTTTGTTTCCAGAATAATTCAAAAGACAAGGCAATAGATAACTCTACTTGTCTTTGTTTAGCAAAATCAATTCTGAATCTGTGGAATTTTCACAATAGGTAGACTCTTGATCCATCTATTTTGGTTCAACAACTTTAACATTATAAAAAATATTGCCAAAAACATTTTTATTCCAAATTTTTAAAATATTTTTCATCGTAGAAACCTTTTGCTGAACATTAATCATATCTCTTTGCCCAGTGGGCATAGACCAAGAATCTTCTACAATTTTGAAAAAAATTGTTATGTTTGATCTAAGGGTTTAGAAATCTAAAGGAGGGTCTACAATTTTATGTGCTGAAAACATGGCCACAAGAAGGGGACAATGATTAGACGACCCTTTACATAAGTGTTTGACCTCAAATAAACTAAAAAAATCAATCCAACTAGCAGAAACAAGTGCCCTACCTAATCTTTCAAAAACATGATTAGCATGCCAAGTAAATGGAGAGCCAGTAAAACCAGCATCCTCAAGACCACAATTAGTTATCATCCCAGAAAATCCTCCATAGATTTTAACTTGAGAACCCCGCCGCCTTTCTTTTCCGCAGCAAATGAGTATTATATTAGAGTAACCATTCACTAGCCAAGGAAAAGAAGAATGGGATTAGGTTCTAAGTTCATCCCACAAATTCAACCTATCTTTTCTTTCACAAGAAGCATAAACAAATGAACAAACATTTTTACAACCAGTCACAGAATTGCAGATTTTCATATCAATTAAATGGTTAGAAGCAAACGACATATCAATCTTAACAGGATCCTTCCACATCACCCAATCATAACATTTTTATTCACAATAACATACTGAAAGCCAAATGAATGAATTAAAAATGGATTAGGATTGCTGCAATTAGACTCAAGTATTGCCAGAACATCAGGTTTTTTTGCTCTTCACCAATTTTTAAATAGTTTTGTATTTTGTTACTGTCAATACCCTTAAAATTCCAAGTAATGATAATCATTTCTTAGGGTTGGTAGGTTTACCCTAAGTAAATACAGTGCCCCTTTTTGCATGCATCACAAAAGGGCCTGGATTTTTCTTTTTCAAAATTATCAACATTTTTAGCTCTAACAGTTTCTTTCTATTAGTTTCCTATCCATCCTCTCAGGCATCTCATCTAGCAACTCATGCAAGGGAGACATAGCAAAACATGATTAGCTTTGGAATTATCTTAAAAAATACAATCATCATTATCCAAAGAGATATCTAATTTAGCAAAATAATTTTCATGCACTTCAATTTTTTCTGATGGATCAAATCTAATAGGTTTTGACCCCTCAGTATTTTTACAATCTTGCTCCAAGAAGTATTACCAACTTGATTAACCATCACATTTTTATTAACTGGCAGGGTGGGGATGGACTGTAACACTTTTGGTGCCATCCTCCTCACCTACCAACCTAGCATCATTAGTATTGGAACCAAGACACCCTGCATCAGTAGCAGCAGATGAAGCCACCTCAAGGTTGGGGTCGGTTGCCTCACTACTAAATGCAACAACCACTCAACCTTTTCCGCCATAGAAAGGTCAAAAGCTAGTTATTTCCCTTTATCAAGGTTCAGGGGACCAACAGACAAATTAATTATGTCAGTTGCACATCTAACCTTTGCCAGATCATGCTTATCCTTTCCTAAGACATAGACATCACTGAGGTCAGACACCCTATTTTTGTAAATCTTAGGAACCCATAGCTTCTCAATTTGTTTCTGGACATCTTTCTTAGCAACGATATTTTTTTTTTATAATCTATCACCAGAGACATGACCATGATGTAAACATTTTGAGCAGTAGTTAGGTATCTTGTCATAAATTACTCTTTGAGTGATTAAACTTTCACCACGCTCTATAAAAAAATCTTCCAACCTGTTTTTCGTAAGATCCAACTAAACACAAACCCTAGCTATACTTGGGCGAGATCTATCAGCCGTGGCCTCATCAATCAATAATGGGATACAATTTTGTACAAATGAAGTTTTATCAAATAGATGTAACAGAAGTTCCGAAAAAGGGATCCACATAGACACAATCGATGACTTAGATTTTGTATCATTTTTTTCATCCATTTAACCACAATCTCTGAAAGCCATCCCCACAAATAAAATTTTACATAACATGTTTTAGATAAATCACACCAACAAAGACCGCACTAAAAAAACCGAATCACCACAAGATAGAATGAATGGCTTTAGCAGGTGGACTACCATGGGAAAATTTTCCAATCAAAACAAACTTTTAGTGTTTAGCTACGGTTTCTGATTCCAGCTTCGAGAACTGCACGATTGGAGTCCTCCTATATACACTAGTAGAACTAAAGGCTTCAGATGCCTTTAGATCGAAGAGTTTTTCGCTGAACGAATTTCCAACTTTTCAGCGACAGGTCTCCCCTGAGAGACTTGAGCGAAAGTTTTTGTGCATGGTGGAAATCTAAGGGTTTTGTACCACTACTGGTTCTTTATTGTGTAAAAGGGCATAACTAGGGGTGTTCTATGTTCGATTGCAAACTGTTGGTTGCATCCATATCCGATGGATCCCAATATGGTTGGGATATATATCTGACGAGATATCTAATATCTTATTAGATATATTCCCAATAGGGATGGAGATCTTATCCATAATAGGAGATAGATCTCTCCCATACCATTATATATACGAATATACTGGTATTCGTAGACTACGGAAAAACAATCAACATAATACATATTTCTCCCCTTTCTCTCTAATTCTCTGTCTTGGAGAATCACCGGAGTCCTCCAAGAGTCTAGGGTGTGAAGTAGACGGCGAATGCTCTAGTAGTATTCGTCCAGACGGGCTTGTAGACGAATCAGTGCACGATCCATCAATTTGGGAATCAACCGAATACATTCCGCTGCAATTCACTTGAGGTATATCGATTCCCTTATACGTGTGTAAATGATTTACGTGATTTAATTACTAACAATGGTATCAGAGCAGGTTTAGATTCGTTCTCGCCGGAGTGATTATTAATTTCCTGTTTCGTTTTTTATTTAATGGGGAAGTTTGGTTTCTCGATTATTTTATTAAATGATCACTAGGAATCTAAAAGTGCATAAAGATTGTTTTTGGTCAACAATCATCCTGTTCTTCCTTTTAAAAAGCGAAACCCACCAGTTCTCAATTTTTGGTTGAAAACCATGACTGTTTTTTCATTCCCGTCAGTTATTTGTCAACAGGGAGTGTAAAAGATATTTTTTTT